>JARQOD010000002.1:298908651-298949288 GCA_033576555.1 Oophaga sylvatica
CGTGAAGCATGGAGGAGGTGGTGTGATGGGGTGGGAGTGCTTTGCTGGTGACACTGTTGGGGATTTATTCAAAATTGAAGGCATACTGAACCAGCATGGCTACCACAGCATCTTGCAGCGGCATGCTATTCCATCTGGTTTGCGTTTAGTTGGACCATAATTTATTTTCAACAGGACAATGACCCCAAACACACCTCCAGGCTGTGTAAGGGCTATTTGACCAAGAAGGAGAGTGATGGGGTGCTACGCCAGATGACCTGGCCTCCACAGTCACCAGACCTGAACCCAATCGAGATGGTTTGGGGTGAGCTGGACCGCAGAGTGAAGGCAAAAGGGCCAACAAGTGCTAAGCATCTCTGGGAACTCCTTCAAGACTGTTGAAGACCATTTGGGGTGACTACCTCTTGAAGCTCATCAAGAGAATACCAAGAGTGTGCAAAGCAGTAATCAAAGCAAAAGGTGGCTACTTTGAAGAACCTAGAATATAAGACATATTTTCAGTTGTTTCACACTTTTTTGTAAAGTGTAATGTATAATTCCACATGTGTTAATTCATAGTTTTGATGCCTTCAGTGTGAATGTACAATTTTCATAGTCATGAAAATACAGAAAAATCTTTGAATGAGAAGGTGTGTCCAAACTTTTGGTCTCTACTGTATATTTAAAATAAGGTACATTAATCTTAAAATATAACTTTTACTTTAACAATATTTGACCAGTGCACTGATCTCCTCCTTTACTTGAAGAAAAAACGACTTAAATTTGTCTTGTTTAACCCCTTTACGACATTGGGCTTAAAAGTATGCCTATGTCGGACACCCACCCTTTGATATGGGCTCCGGCGGTGTGCCCACATCTTTCCTGGGACATGTCAGTTTTTTACTCACCTTCTTCCCAGAGCCATAACTATTTGTTATTTTTGCGTCAATATGGCCATGTTAGGGTTTTTTGCGGGACGAATTGTGCTTTTGAAGGACACCATTAGCTTTGCCTTAGTGTTCTGTAAAACGGGAAACAAATTCCAAGTGCGGTGAAATTGCAAAAAAAGTGCAATTCCACTATTTTTTGTTTTACTTTTTTACCATGTTCACTAAATGCTAAAACTGACCTGCCATTATGATTCTCCAGGTCATTAAGAGTTTGTAGATACCCGTTCTTTTTTATTTAAGTGGTGAAAATAAAAAGTCCAAAGTTTCCAAAAAAAAAATAATTTTGTTGTAGATACGATATTTTGATCACCCATTATTGCATTTTAATGCAATATTATAGCAACCAAAAAAACGTAATTTTGGCGTTTTTCTTTTCTTGTTACGCTGTTTACCGATCGGAATAACTCTTTTTATATATTGATCGATCGGGCGATACCAAATATGTGCTGCCTTTTTTTTTTTCTGAATGGAGGGTGATTTGAAGTTTTAGATTTTTTTTTTATATATATTTTTAAAAACTTTTTTTTACTTGCTTCATTCATCTGATCGCCTGTGCTACACAAAGCAGGGCTTCAGCCCTGCTCTATGCACCTAAAATGATCACTTGCTATGAGCGCCAACCACTGGGCGGCTCCAATAGCTATCCGGTAATAACAACCACAGGGGCCTATTGCAGACCCCGGGTTGTTATGCCAACCCATCGGCGACCCGCGGTCATGTGACATGGGCTGGATTAGTGACGCGCTTTCGATTGACCGTAGTATTTAACATGTTAACAGTCGCGGGTGGATCGCTCTTCCACCCGCGGCTGTTAGGGGCACTTGTCAGCTGTTCAAATCAGCTGACATGTGCCGGACAAGTTGCGGGATCATCGCCGGAGCCCACAGCAAATGGGGAGCCCATCTTAGGCCTCTTTCACACTTCAGTCGTGCGACGTCAGTCAAAATCCGCCAAAATTTGAAATTGGCGGATCCGCCATTTTCTTTTGGCGGATCCGCAATTTCCCCATAAACTTATATTACTGGCGGATCGTGGCGGATGGTCGTCCGCTGACTCCGCTTTTGGCGGATCCGCCAAATATTTGGCGTCCGCTGTCTCGATTGGACGGACAATGTAACGTTTTTTGTCTGCGTTGAAATGGCGGATGGTGGCGGATTTTGGCGGATCCGCCAAATCCGCCAAAATTTTACAATGTGTGCCAATGAGTGGCGGATCCGCCAATATCCGCCATTTGGCGGATACACACGGCGGATCCGCCTTTTTGGACTGCGCATGCTCCAAGTTGGATACATTTCCAGACAGGCCAAAACCAATATAACAAGCCAGGTGACTCATTGCCACACATGAAGACTAGCAGCCAGACAAGACCAGACCTGCTCTTGAAGATCCTGCTGAGCTAAAAACCTGAAGACCAAGCAAGCAAGAGTCCAGAGGCTGGAATCAAGCCACAAGACCCAAGCCACAAGACCTGCCTGAAAGTCTGATAGCCCAGCTGAATCCTGCAAACACTTGGTGTGAGTATAGACTGTATAATGCCTTCATATGTGATTGCTGCCATGTTTGAGTATGTGTCCTACATTTTTTTTTTTTTTAAACACATTTTTTTAGTTGCAACACATTTAACTTTTCATGCTGTAGTGTTTTTGTGTGTGTGTGTGTGTGTGTGTATTTTCATGCATTGTATTCATGTATTTTTTTTGCCAGCATGTATTTTTAACTCCTTTTTTTATAAACAACATTACTTTTCTTGATGTAGTGTTATTTTTGTGTGGGTGGGTATTCATGCATGTTTGATAGTGTTTTGTTCATTTAAAAAATTTTTTAAACAAATAGTCATTTTTAATACATTTTACATGCTGTACAATTTTTTTGAAGTGTGTGCATGCATGTGTAATAAAGTGTTTTTTGACATTACTGTGATTTAATCTTTTAAATAAAGAGTGTTAAAGCTCATACTTTAAAAAAAAAATAAATAAATAAAAAATCTCCAACAAAAATGTCCGTAGTATTTTTTCATATATTTTTATAATTGTTATAATGCACAGGGGTGTATTGCTTTTTAAATATTACTCAAAACATAAAATGGTTTTCAAAATGGTCATGTGATGCAAAGGTATTGTAGTGTATACATAGGTATACAACTGGGTTACAAAGGTATAGAAAGTAAATGGTGTGCATACATAGACAATGGGGTATATAAAAAGTTAATTGGGTGTATACAAAGGTATACAAAGTAAATGGTGTGCATACATAAACAATGTGGTATATAAAAAAGTCAATTGGGTGTATACAAAGGTATACAAAGTAAATGGTGTGCATACATAAACAATGTATATAAAAAGTCAATTGGGTGTATACAAAGGTATACAAAGTAAATGGTGTGCATACATAAACAATGTGGTATATAAAAAGTCAATTGGGTGTATACAAAGGTATACAAAGTAAATGGTGTGCATACATAAACAATGTGGTATATAAAAAGTCAATTGGGTGTATACGAAGGTATAGAAAGTACATGGTGTGCATACATAGACAATGGGTATATAAAAAGTCAATTGGGTGTATACGAAGGTATAGAAAGTACATGGTGTGCATACATAGACAATGGGGTATATAAAAAGTAAATGGAGTATACAAAGGTGTATAAATTCCATGGGGTGCATGCAACATTATCTGGGGGGTATCAGTGTAATAGTTGAGGAGACAGTGCCAGGTTGACAGTCTGCAGTTGAGTGATAAGTATATTGTCAAATGGTTATCTCTTGTATTGTTGCTGGCCTTTTTACAGATTCAGTGTGACAGTCTGCCACAGAAGACAAGGACAGGACAGTCGGCCAGTGTTAAACGGAACCAAGTTGAGTGTGATGTAAGTATATTGTCATTTTAGCGGACATAACAAGTATATAGGCTAAAATTGGCTTTATACTTACAGATTTGTTGGGACAGTTTGACAGTCGGACAGAGGACATTCGGCCACTGGAGAGTCTCACGGAACCAAGTTGAGTGTGATGTAAGTATATTGTCATTTTAGCGGACATAACAAGTATATAGGCTAAAATCGGCTTTATACTTACAGATTTGTTGGGACAGTTTGACAGTCGGACAGAGGACATTCGGCCACTGGAGAGTCTCACGGAACCAAGTTGAGTGTGATGTAAGTATATTGTCATTTGAGCGTATATAACTATTATATTGGCTAAAATGGTTTTATCCTTACAGATTACTTGTAATACAGTCTGCCACCAACAGTTTGAGGACAGTCTGCCACAGAGGACAGTGAGCCACAGGACAGTCATCCAGACGCAAGTTGAGTGTGATGTAAGCATATTGTCAATTGAGCTGTTATCTCTTTTGTATTGTTGCTTAATAGGCTTTATGCTTACAGATTAATTGAAGGACCCAGTCAGGCCCAGTTGTTCAAGTATGTCTTCTTCTGGAAGCCCCCTGCCACAGCGTAGGCGAACAGAGGTAATTATTATTTTTTTGGTCACTGTTGAGAAAATTATTTTCCAAACTATATGTATTTATTATGTCTTCACAGGAAGCTGAAGAAGAGGGGCTTTCAGAAGCAGACGGTCAGGGTGGAGAAATAACTGGAGCGGGTGCGCAGAGTGTAAGTTCTTTATATAGGCAGATCATCACCTAATGTAAACAACCAAAAAAAATAACAGCACACACAATACATACTGTCATTTATAATTTGGATTTTTTTGTTTTTAAATGTTTTCTAGTCTTCAGAATCCAGGTCTCGTAGGAGAGTTCCTCCAAGGACCTCCCATGGTCATCGGCATGAGCGTCGCCGCGGTCAGCAAGTAAGTATTATTTTTTTTTTTGGTGTTTACTTATTTAACGTGATGTAGCTTATTTTTTTTTTTGGTTTTATACACAGGCTTCACGGCGTGCTCCCGATACAGATGGTGAGGATGGGGAGGGATCGACGTAGACATCCTCATCGAAGAGGTCCAACATCGGGAGGCGCTGTGGAATATGGCTGACCGCAGGCATTCTGACCAAGTTATTACCCGACGGCTATGGGAGGAAGTATGCAGCCTGGTGATGGACAACTGGGGGGAACTCGATGACCGAGACAAGGATCTTGCGCGTAAGTATTCACAGTTGAGTAATGAATTTTGAAGAATGTTATGTGTAGGATACAAAAACAATTTTTTTCCTTTTTATTTCCAGGTGACCGGGTTATCACACGGTGGCGGTCACTCAGGGATCGCTTCAAGAGGGAATTTAACAAAGAGATGCAGGCAAGGAGTGGATCATCAGGACGCAAGAGCAGATACAAATACGCCCAAGCCTTGTCGTTCCTGCGATCAACGATGGTCAGCAGAAGGTAAATATTTCACAACACATTTATGTATGACAAAAGTAAAATGTGTCTAACCATATTTTATAATTTCAGAAAGGTGAATGTAATATAAATATATTTAATTTTTTTTTTTTTATTTGACAGCACTGTCTGCAGCACTCTAGAGCCTGGTTCTCAGTTTGTTCCCTCTGGAGCGATCCCTCTGGAGTCCGCCGCCGGGGACCACGTCGATAGACCTGACCCCTATGCACCTTCCCTCTTGGCAGGTACCTCCGCCCCATCCACCAGCACTAGAGTTGCAGGGCAGACTTCGTCACATGAAGCTGCAGGTGATGAGTTGGAGTTCCCTTTACCTTACCCTGCTGACACTGCCACCACACCTAGACGGCAGCGTCATCGAGGTCAGGAAAGGAGCTATGCATCTGATTTTTTGCATCTGAATGCATCCTATCAAAACACTACCAAACTTTTAAAAGATCAATTTAAAGATGGGTTTGCTCTATTGAGCAAAAACATTGCTGAACTCAGCAGTAAAATTGATAGGATGCAGTCAGATGCAAACATGGAGCCGAGACACTGTTTTTTTCAGTCCGTTCTCAAGCACATGGAAAATCTTACTCCTGACCTGCAGATGCATGTGATGCAAGGCTGCCATAATTCTCTAGTGCAGGCAGTATCACGAGCCCATCAAATTACCCACCCAATTCCTACACCTTCCCCACTTCAACCTGCCACCCATCCAGCAGCAGCAGCTGCCTATCTACCTGCCACTCATTCAGCTGCAGCCTATCCAACTGCTGCACATTCAGCTGGCAGCCAGCAAGCTACAGCCAATCCTCCTAATACTCCTTCCCCATTTCAATATTCCCATTATTTTAATTCCCCCTTTCAGTTTTCACCGTTAACTTCACCGTACCCCATCCCACCAACACCTTCACCATTCCTTCCTCAAACCTCTTCTGCTCCTCAACTGCCTTCCCAACCTAATGTTTTTCCCTCCACTTCTGATCCTATCCAACCTGCTAATCCATCCCCCACTATCGACGTGGTCCATCCTGTCAGCCCCTCCGCTAGTATCTCCACCCAACAGTATACCTCTTTGTAAATATGTCTATAGTGCTGCGAATGTATATAGTGCTGTGAATGTATATATTGTATAGAGTGTTGTGTATGTATATATTGTATATAGTGTTGTGTATGTATATATTGTATATAGTGTTGTGTATGTATATATTGTATAGAGTGTTGTGTATGTATATATTGTATAGAGTGTTGTGTATGTATATAGTGTTGTGTATGTATATATTGTATAGAGTGTTGTGTATGTATATATTGTATATAGTGTTGTGTATGTATATAGTGTTGTGTATGTATATATTGTATAGAGTGCTGTAAATGTATGTATATATTTCTGTAAATTTCTGTATATAACTTTTTTGACCAATTCTTTTTGAAAATGTTTGTGAAAATAAAACTCATTTTTTTTGAAAAATAAAATTTATTTTGTTGCAAAACATGTCATGTCTTTTTTAATAACTGTTTTCAACATGAAAGGTTATAACACAATCAACATTAGGGTACAGATAAACACATCACAAAAAGTGGTAAAAACATTATACAATACCAAATTCAGTAAGTAAAGCAATGCAGAGTATACCGAAAAAATATTACACCATGTCATCCTGCCAGTCCACCCTTCCATCAGGAGACATAAAATAGTCCGCAAACTTCTCACGCATTTGGGCCACAGATCCTGAACTCCGGAAACTAATGTTCGTGTAGTCCTGCAATGTGGTCCCAGGCAAATCTTCATCCATGTTGACATGTTCTTTTGAGATAACAAAATTGTGCAGGATGACACATGCCTTCACAACATGGTCCACAGTCTCGCTTTGTAATTTGATAGCAGTCAGCAGCACCCTCCATTTGGCGGTTAAGATCCCAAAAGCGCATTCAACAACTCGTCTAGCCCTTGTTAATCTGTAATTAAATATTTTTTTTCTTTGGTTCAATCCATGGCTGCCATAAGGTTTTAATAAATGTGTTGAAAGCTGAAAAGCCTCATCTCCCACACAAACAAAGGGCAATGCAGGGCCACAGGTTCCAGGGAGTGGTCTTGGAGGCGGAAACTGGAAGGTATCCCCATATAGGCGACGTCCCATAGGCGAATTTTTAAATACTTGAGAATCATTTGAACGCCCATATGCACCAATGTCAACAGCAATAAACTGGCATCTGGCGTCCGCAATGCCCATAAGTACTATTGAAAAGAACTTTTTGTAGTTAAAAAAAAGAGATCCAGATCCAGTGGGTTTTACAATCCGGATATGTTTGCCATCCACGGCACCAATACAGTTGGGAAACTGGCATATATCCATGAACTGGTCTGCAATTTCTAGCCATCTCTGCTGTGTTGGCTCAGGGAGGAACTCATTGTGCAAACAATCCCAGAGTGCCTGGCAAGTATCTTTAACAATACCGGAGATAGTAGAAATACCAAGCCGGTACTGAAAGTGCAGAGATGAAAATGATTCCCCTGTAGCCAGAAATCTGCAAAAAAGGAGAAGAAATAAATTAAACCAAAAAGAAACAAAAAAAAAACATTGTAAAGGATTTTTTAAAAAAATAACTTACCGGATTGTGACCATCAGCCGCTCTGCTGGAGATATAGCAAACCGAAGTACAGTGTCCTGTCTACAAATTCTGGCTTCAATGCGTGCTACCAAAACCTCGAAATTTTCAGCTCGCATTCTTACATAGTTAAAAAACTTGCTGGGGTTCAGCCTTAACTCCATATACAAGGTGGAATACACCCCACGGGTCATCCGCTTCGCATTTATTGGATGGATCCACATCCGTCTCTGCCGACGACACAGTATCCGACGTCTGGCTTCCTCCTTCTTCTGAACAATCCTTGCCAAACGATTGCCCTCCACTCTAAAATCCTCGCAAATCTCCATATTCTCAAAAATAATCTCCATCTCCATCGCTGCCACTAGCTCAAAACCCTTTCAAATAATCTGGTGTAAATACACCCTATTTATACGTTTCCACATAGTAACAGTAGCCAATCACAGTACATATTATTTATTTTAGCCAATCATGATGGAGTACTCCCTTCTGAATAACGGATCCGCCAAAAAAGCGGATGGAAAAACGGATGAAACTGAGTCAACGGATCCGTTATTTTGGCGGAACCGTTAACGGATCCGTCAAAATAGCGGATCCGTTGACTCAGTTTTTCACTATTTTTGGCGGATCCGCCAATCCGCCACGATGTCGGACAGTGACTGACGTCGCACGACTGAAGTGTGAAAGAGGCCTTAGACGTAAATATACGTCTAAGATGGGAAAGGGGTTAACACTCGCCCTTAGCCCTTTGTATATCAGTTGCTGCATTGATCCATAAATTATGCTTGTAATTCTTCTTGTATTGTTTTTCAGTGAACCAAATAAAACCCAATTTCTGTGTTTCATTTTTGTAATCATTAATTGCATTCTGTCATAGTTGCTTGAACTTTGGTCTTTTGTAGAACCGTTTTGTATTAAATATTCTATTTTACTCTACCAGTGTGGAAAGATGGCAGATACAGAAAGCTGTTCTCTCCACTTACCAGCTCTGGAAGATCTTGCTGGTGGTGAGTTATTACATCTTTTTCATGCTTATACTCTTTTTATACAACACATTTTTGAGCTCTGCTTGTATGTGTTGTCTAGTTATTACATGAAAAAAATGATGTGGGTGAAAATAACACGTTGAATGCCACTACCACCAAAAGAAGTTTTGTTTTTTTTTCTATAGTTTTAGAATGTGGATTGAAAAGGAATTATGCAGAAGTCCTTGTTAAGGTTGTGGATTGCCCTGATCTTACATTGGAACCATTTGGATTCCCTGTGAAAGGTAATTTAAATTCTTGTATCATATAGAAAATATTTACCTTTTTGTTCAAGATTTTATTTTATCAGTTAGTTTTACCAAAGTACCAGGATAAAAAAAAAATCCAAAAAGCATTTGAGCTGCAGAGCCTTGTATTGCTTAGATTGGGACATGCTAAATGCTTGCAAATAAACCTGCATGGAGTCAGCAGTTTTACTGACCCTAGCAGAGTGCACCTACTCTAGTGGCCATAACTGTGTACTCAAAGTAGTACTAGGACATAATTATTGTGACAACCACTTCGAATTACCAGAAAAATTGATTGTGCCACATTATAGCAGTGCCCACAGCGTTATACAGCCAGAGTACTGATGTCGCTCGCTCCACCCAGAAGTGCAGCGGAGCAGCTACAGTTACAGGAAAGAAGGTTGTGTTTGAGGGTGCACACTGAATTGCTGGCTAAGGCTAAGTTAACATTTGCATATATGTGCCCAGCATATCATCTGCATAAGCAAACACATGCAAAAACGCATGGTTATGCAGCGTTTTTTATCCGCATCATCTTACACATGACGCAAAAAAAAACCCCGCTGCGTTTATATGCTTTTGAGTTGTTTATGCGCATGCTTTCGATATTTCCAGGTGCTGTAATCCGTTCCTGGACTAGCGCAGTCTGAAGTCCTCATGCGCATCGAACACATCCATGCGCATGTCTTTGCATACCAATGCGTTCTCATAGACAGTAATGTGTTGTTTTGACGCACTCATCTGCATGCGAATGACTGCATATTTGACACATTTTTGATGCGTTCGCTGGACACCGCGAAACGACACATGCGTACGCATGTCCCTGCGTACACCATGTTAAAGATGTAAACGCATGATGCATGCGGATCAAACGCTGCGCATCGATATGCAAATGTGAAACCAGCCTAAGGGAATACCAGGGCTGTCAATAAGAAGAGAGGGAAGGTGAAATATGTTACACAAAAGAAAACTCCAACTGAGCAGTGCTCTGTGGGCACACAAAGGGTGTATCAAGCACCCTAGTTTACATAATGTGAATAAAGCTGTTATTCTGAACAACTGAGCAAGGTGTGATGTGTAGAGGAATAAGGTTCAATGTAAGGTTATGTAGTCAGTTATGAATGCAATTTGGGGCTGACAGACACACTTTAAAGGGACTTTCTAGTTTTCTGTCAATTTAAGCTGGCAGTAGGATTGAGAAACCAGTTGACGTCTCAAGCCAAATTCAAAAGGATCTGCTAAAAATGTTATGCCTATGGAAATAGTACTCTGCCTTCCTCCTACACATTTTTGGTGATGAATAGGATATAGGTAGAATGTTAGAAACAAAGCTGTAAAAGTATCAATGAACCATATGTACAGTATACATAATGGGACATATTTACTAATCCTGTCTAATTTTTAGACAGTATATACACTTAGATTAGACATTATTTAAATGCGGCAGTCGTTCATTAGCCTTAGTCATTAAATTGTCAGTCCTTCATTCTTTGATAAACTTGGTGTATTGGCTAGTCTAAATTTATACCCCTCATTAGTTGGCTTATTTTGTGGCATGAATTTGCGCCAAAATAGTTGGTTGCACTTCGTAGCATCCCAGATATAACTTTTTTCCTGTAAAGCCATGACACTACACCACTTAAAAGGGTTGTCTAGGAATGGGGTTCAGGTCACCCTGTGACTGCAAACTTGTGAATCCTCACAGCACGTGCTCGTTGTCAGGATTCGCTGCAGCCAGGAGCTGGTGGTCATGTGGTGGTCATGTGACCTCAAGTATGCAATTTGCATGTGTCCGGCGATGCTCAATTCACTTATGTTGGGCAAGGCCACACACTTCTAGTCGGCACATGGCTGCATGAATGTAAATCACTAACTTGCAGTCACACACCCAGCGCGTTGTGAGGATTCACAAGTTTGCAGTCACATAGTTAATGTAGACTTGAACCCAAACCCTGGACAACTCCTTTAACCTCTTTCTGCCATTAGATGTACTATCCCGTCCAGGTGCCATGGGACTTAATTCTCATGGACGGGATAGTACTTCATACCCGATCAGCCGCGCTCACGGGGGGAGCGTGGCCGATCGCGGCCGGGTGTCAGCTGATTCTCACAGCTGACACCCGGTACTAAGTACCAGGAGTGGTCACGGACTGCTACCGACACTTTAACCCCCGGAACACTGCGATCAAACAAGATCGCAGCGTTCCGAAACAGGCAGAGGGGCTGATAGCCCCTCTGCCTTTGGATCAAAGACCCCGCGTCATGACGACATCCGGGTTACCAGAGCTCAAAGACTTCCTGTCATGAGCAGTGCATGTCAGGAAGTCTCTGAGGTTAGTGACAAATCCCTGCAGCGCTGACAGCTTATATGGCATGCAGATTTGCATGCCATATAAACGATCAGCCTGCAGAAAATGAGTGTCCCATAGTGGGATGCAGTGTAAAAGTAAGAACTAAATGAAAAAATTTTTCTTAAATAATTGTAATTTTATTGCATAAAAGCGCCAAAGCATAAAAAAAATGCTATAAGTTAGGTATCGCTGTAATCGTACTAACCTCAAGATCAAGAATAAAACCGCTTTATCAATTTTACCACATGCAGAACGGTAGAAATCCCCTCACCAAAAGAAATTCATGAAATGATGGTTTTTGTTCATTCTGCCTCCAAAAATCATAATAAAAAGGGATCAAAAAATGTCATGTGGCCGAAAATGGTGCTAAAAAAAACGTCAACTCATCCCTCAAAAACAAGACCTCACATGATTCTGTGTGCCAAAATATGAAAAAATTATAGCTCTCAAAATATGGTGATGCAAAAACTATTTTTTGCAATAAAAAGCGTCTTTTAGCGTGTGACAGTTGCCAAACATAAAAACTCGCTATAAAAAGTAAGTCAAACTTCCCTTTATCAGCCCCTTATTTATGAAAAAATAATAAAATTAAAAAAAGTATTTAGATTTTCCCATTAGGGTTAGGAATCAAGTTAGGGTTGGGGCTAAAGTTAGGGTTAGGGTTGGGATTAGGGTTAGGGCTGGGATTAGGGTTAGGGGTGTGTTGGGGTTAGGGTTGGAGTTAGAATTGGGGGGTTTCCACTGTTCAGGCACATCAGGGGCTTTCCAAACGCGACATGGCGTCCGATCTCAATTCCAGCCAATTCTGCGTTGAAAAAGTCAAACGATGCTCCTTCCCTTCTGATCTCTGCCATGCGCCTAAACAGTGGTTTACCTGCATATTTGGGGTATCATCGTACTCAGGACAATTTGTACAACAACTTTTGGGGTTCAATTTCTCCTGTTACCCTTAGTAAAATAAAAAAAATGGATCTGAAGTACATTTTTTGTGAAAAAAAGTTAAATGTTCATTTTTTTAAACATTCAAAAAATTCCTGTGACGCACCTGAAGGGTTAGTAAACTTCTTGAATGTGGTTTTGAGCACCTTGAGGGGTGCAGTTTTTAGAATGGTGTCACTTTTTAGTATTTTCTATCATATAGACCCCTCAAATTGACTTCAAATTGTTTGGTCCCAAAAAAAAAAATGGTATTGTAAAAATGAGAACTCGCTGGTCAACTTTTAACCCTTATAACTTTCTAACAAAAAAAATTTGGTTGATGGTGCTGATGTAAAGTAGACATGTGGCAAATGTTACTTATTAAGTATTTTGTGTGACATATCTCTGTGATTTAAGGGCATGAAAATTCAAAGTTGGAAAATTGCGAAATTTTTGCCAAATTTCTGGGTTTTTGACACAAATAAATGCAAGTCATATCAAAGAAATTTTACCGCTATCATGAAGTACAATATGTCACGAGAATACATTGTCAGAATCACAGGGATCCATAGAAGCTTTCCAGAGTTATTATCTCATAAAGGGACAGTGGTCAGAATTGTAAAAATTGGTCATTAACATGCAAACTACCCTTGGGGGTTAAGGGTTTAAACAATAACCTCTTGCAAAGGGAGGTGCAAAAAATGTCTGAAATATCAAATGAATGTGGTGCAAAGTAACAGTTTTTGTGCCAATGACGTTAGAGTTCTGGTGCATATAGTTTTTGTAATCCTCGCCATGATGTACCAACTCCTAGATTGTTTTTAATATTTACAGGTTTATGTGGAAAGTCAAGAATTGTAGATGTTGGAGGAGTTCCATACTTGGTGCCCACAGCACGCCTTGATAAAGTATGTTGATAAAGTATGTTGATAAATGGTCGGGTTTTATTTTTTATGCCTTACTAATGCATGTAAATTTTATTCAAATTCTACAAATGTTCTGCTCTGCACCAATACACATACTGGGAGTTATCTGCTTCTCTGAGGTACCAATTAGTGATGAGTGAACGCGCTCGCTACTACTCGTTACTCGCCCGAGTATCACGGTACTCGGTGTACTCGGCGAGCACCGAGCATTTCCGGGATTACTCGGCAGGAACTCGGGTCTCCACCCAGCTTTTTTGGCGGACTTTACAGAACCAATCACGGTGCAGGGATTGTCTGCCAGGCAATGAAACGCCGCAGCCATCTTTGTTGTGGTCGTGCAGTGATTGGCTGGCTGCACAGCGTCGTCAGGGGTATAAGAGATTGGACACTGCCCTGCTTGGCACATTCAACTCCGAATTGAGATAGTGTAGGGAGAGCTGCTGCTGAGATAGAGTCAGAATTGGGGATTTATTAGTTAGTGTGCGTGCTCAAAGTTTGGCCAGTTTGCGGCAGTTTTCTTTTTTTGTTTTGGGTGTCACTGTTCTTATATACACAAGTATTTACCTCATAAAAAAAAAAGAAAAAAAAACACATTTGTTGTAGTGGTATCTCCGTCCCAGCTCATATCTGTGCGTGCTCAAAGTTTGGCCAGTTTACGGCGGTTTTCTTTTTTTGTCCTGGCTGTCACAGTACTGATAGACATCACAAGTTAGCCCAAAGATTAAAAAAAAAACAGGGCACACATTTGTCGTAGTAGTATCTCCGTAGCAGCTCATATCTGTGTGTGCTCAAAGTTTGGCCACTTAACGGCGTTTTTCTTTTTTGTCCTGGGTGAAACTGTACTTATATACAGCACTATTTAGGAAAAAAAAATAAACCAAAAAACACATTTGTCGTAGTGGTATCTCCGTGCCAGCTCATATCTGTGCGTGCTCAAAGTTTGGCCACTTAACGGCGTTTTTCTTTTTTTTGTCCTGGGTGAAACTGTACTTATTTGCAGCACTATTTACCCAAAAAAATTAAACAAATTCAGGCCACACATTTTTCGTAGTGGTATCTCCGTGCCAGCTCATATCTGTGTGTGCTCAAAGTTTGGCCAGTTTACGGCAGTTTTCTTTTTTTGTCCTGGATGTCACAGTACTTATATACAGCAATATGTTGCATTATTTTAAAAAACAGGCCATATTTTACAGTAAGTTCGATCTGTAACATGCCTCATACATCTGTGTGTCAAAAATTGAGACATTTTAGGTCTAACTTCCCTTTTTTGGGCAGTCTGCCACTCTCGTTATATCCAGCACTCTTTTGTTCCACCACAAAAAAAATACATATTTTACAGTGTGGTATATGTGTGACACGCCTCATACTTCTGTGTGATAAAAATTTGTGTATTGTAGGCCGGTACTCCAGTGTTTTCCTGTTTGGTACTCAAGTTATATACAGCACTATTGCATATTTTAAAAAAACAGGCCACATTTTACAGTGGGTTCTATCTGTGACACGCCTCATACCTCCGTGTGTCAAAAATTAAGGTATTTTAGGTCTAACTTCCCTTTTTTGGGCAGTCTGTCATTCTCGCTATATCCAGCACTAATTTTTATCCAAAAAAAATAAATAATTTTTTACACTGGGGTATGTGGATTAAAAGATTTCTGTTTCAAGTTGTTATGGCAGCTTCATGATTGTGTTAAATGCTCCAACTACTACCACCATCATCCTCTTCAGCCTAGAGACAGTCACTGCGCAGATAGAAAGTTTGAGTAGCAGAGGGTGAACGCTTAGGCGGTGTTGTACTCTGTATTGTACTCTGTCTCTGTATTACGAAGGCTAAATCTTCTTGATGAAATCATGCCTGGAAGAACCATTGCAAAATAACGTTGAAGATCACGGGGACAGAACTCGCAACTACTGAAGCCTGGTGTTCCTGGGCAGGATACTGACAAGCCCTCACCTACTAATACTGAACTGGTTGGACGATGGCGTTTAAAAGGAGCCCATGCATTTTCTATAACTAAAGCTAGAGATTTTGACATTTCGGATGCATTTTCAGAGATGTTAATTGGAGAGTGTGGTGGTCGTAGATGTGACTTCTACACCATCACACGAGCTGACGCCTCTCCACCACCTGAAGTGCCGCACCCACCACCTTCTGTCTCTTTCTCAATCTCCTGCAGAATGAAAGTCGGCAAGGACAAGGTCCTCTCCCCTCTATAATAGTCTGTCATTGTAATTTTTATTTTGGTAAACTATATCTATTACTATGTATGTAACCCCTTGTCATGTACAGCACCATGGAATTAATGGCGCTATATAAATAATTAAATAATAATAATAATACTATATGGGTGTTTCCACTAGACCAGGGTTCCCCAACTCCAGTCCTCAAGGCCCACCAACAGGTCATGTTTTCAGGATTTCCTTTGTATTGCACATGTGATGCAATTAGCACCTGGGCAATACTAAGGAAATCCTGAAAACATGACCTGTTGGTGGCAGGGTGGATAAAAATCATGATTTTTTTTTAAAAAATCAAAAAAATCGGATTTTTTTGATTTAAATCTGATTTTTTTGATTTAAATAGGATTTTTTAATCAAGTTGTACACAAGCAAAACTTTGTCTTTTTGCAAATCAAATTATTTTACACAAATAAAAATATTAAAACAGTTGATGATTATGAAACCTAATAATTTTTATTTGCACTATTAAACAATCAGAATTGAACTACAGAGAGTAAGTACTTTTTAACAATAGCCTATCTCTAACGTTTGAAGTAAGCAAACATCTTCAGTGAATACATCAGTCCTTTAAGCCTACTGTTTATTTAGGACTTTTAATAGGAAAACTAGTTGTCCTGCTTTAGCAGTTCCTAAGCGGTTTCGGACTGTTGTGTGCACAAAACCAAATGAAGAAAACAATCTCTCCTGCCGATGAAGCCGATGCAGTCAGTAGCTGAGTAACTACATTTATTATCTTCGCTGGAAGAACAAGTGATTGCGACTTCCACCAGTCCAGTGGTTTTAGTTCATTAACGACGTTATCTGCAAACATGTATTTTTGAAATTGTGCAGATTCACACTTCAATTTCAGCACAGTTGCCACAATGTCATGGTTAGTATTGGCGAGCCACTCCATTGCAGAGTTGATTTCCGCCTCAGATAGTTTTTTCCCTCTGTAGATGGGATGCAAGATATTGGCTAAATAGTGTTCTTCTTTTAATGCTTGGTCCTTGCGGTGGTGTATTGCAACCTTTACATTGTTTGAGAGGTTCAAGCGATCTAGCGAACCTTCTAAATCTTTCCAAACTTCTGTGGCATCAGCTATGGTTGCAGTATCTTTCTGCATTTTATCCAACGCAATAGATATTGGCTTTAACCTTTGCAAAAGGTCCTCGGCATTTCTCTTCACACCAAGATTTAATACTTTGCTTCGTATATTAGCATCAATTTTATCCCGATGTGTTTCGCAAATGGACACTAATTTTGACCAGTTGT
Organism: Oophaga sylvatica; assembly: GCA_033576555.1. Taxonomy (NCBI): domain Eukaryota; kingdom Metazoa; phylum Chordata; class Amphibia; order Anura; family Dendrobatidae; genus Oophaga; species Oophaga sylvatica. The sequence continues at coordinate 298,925,490 of JARQOD010000002.1, forward strand.
TAATAAACAGTTCCAAGCATTCAGCCAAGGTATTCCATCTAACATCTTGTGGTAGAACCAACTTCAGTCCTCCCATTTCCTTGTAGGTTGCATGTGCAAAATGATTATTGCGGAAATATTTAACAATTTCTACAACATGTTCCTTGACACCCGAAATATGCAGGTCTTTTGCCAAAAGATGCAACAAATGGGCAGAACAACCGTATGTAATGACATTTGTGTCATCCTCATGTGCCAGTTCCGCTCGCATTTTTGCCACATTGCTTGCGTTATTAGTAACTAAGCTCCTTACTTTACATCCAAACTGTTCTTGGCATTGGTGAATTGAGTTCTTAGCAATTTCAAGTAAATATTCAGCAGTATGTGAATTTCCAGATGTGTCGATTGTGTCTGTAAGGTAAGTTTCACCATCTTCTGTTGTGACACAAGTGCAAATTATGGGGTCGTTGTGGATGTTGCTCCAACCATCCAAGCTCATGTTAACAAGTTTGTCTTTCAAATATTTTGTACAAGCCGCTCTTTCTTTGTCGTATACAACCTGAAGATGTTTTCCTGAGATATCAAATCTACTTGGTGGTTTGTAGCCTGGTCTTATTCCTTCGATCATTTGTACAAACAATGGGTGTTCAACTAGTCGGAAAGAAGAATTGGTTGCAAATATGAATTTAGCAATTAATTCATCAAAATGTTCTTTCTGGCTCGTCGTAGTCTTTAAGAGGAATTTTTCTACACTTTGCACGCAAAGTTTTTTGTTGGGCTGCTTTGTTGAAGTTGTACCCAGATATTGATTGTCACGTGCAGCACAAGCCATATTTGACCCTGAAAGCACAGTAATTAAAAATATAATTCGACTGCGTATTTGAAGAAATATAACGAAAATATATTTGAAACAAACTTTTTGAACAATGTAATGGCCCTCGTCCTATAAGGGCTGTCTTAAAAGTTATGCTACTTAAGTTTCCGGTGAAGTTGCTGTAATACTAGTAATATCAGAGCAACTGAAAAAAATTATGTCACAAAAGTTTTAAAAATGTTTTTTTAAAAAAATGGTCAATTTGGCAGACTTCAAAAGTGAATTGTAGCCTACAATAAAAAAAAAAAATAGGCGTATACACACTCTTTTATTTTTACTTAACGTTAATCTTCTGTGAAATATTGCCTTAACATAAATTTAAATTCTATACTCCAGAACTAGTGCTAGAAATTTTTCTTTTCATAGACTTTAACCATCCCAGTAAAACGTCTGTTAAAATAGGTTGTAATTGCCAGACTTACCACTAGTGCTAGGGTCCTGGTGCATAAGAAGCTGTGGGGGTTCATTGACATTAGTTGTATCACTATCAACATCTTCATTTCCCTTCTGGTTGCAGTTTTCATAATGTGATTTCAAACGGCAAACAAGTCCTTGGATATCCTATTGACAGTATTTGCACTTTGCTCTCCCACCTTTCTTTCCAAGCTCTGCTGGCATCTCAACAAAATGAACCCAAATAGGGTCTCTCTTACGACCTGCCATGGCTCACGCAGATCACTTCTGAAGTTTGATTGTTACTACAGCCAAGTACTGCTTGCTGACTGACTATCCAACAAGTTTGGGCATGTCAACTGAATGGAAAAAGAAACTGAAACCAAGCTACAGAAAGTGAAACCAAGCTAGAAGTGTGGAGTTAATTGAACAATGATTGAAAGTTTTAGATTTTAATCGTGATTTATATTAAAAAAATCTTTTGATTTAAATCAGTGATTTAAATCATGATTAAAATCACGATTTAAATCGATCTGATTTAAATAGAAAAAAATCATTTCATTTAAATCGTTGATTTAAATCGGCGTGATTTAAATCAATCCACCCTGGTTGGTGGGCCTTGAGGACTGGAGTTGGGGAACCCTGCACTAGACAATCTATCAAACATGTTATTGAAGGATTTTTTTTTCTGACATCTCTGTTCAGCTGTGCACAAACTATGTCAACTTGGTAGCTAAACCCCAGTTGGTGTTGGCACAGTGTCATGTTGACTACAGTCCCCAGATGTTATGTAGGTCCCTAATCTCACCCCTACTTCAGCAGTATGATGAATTAATAGGAAAAGAACGTGTTATTGGTGTAGCTGTTGTTTTCTTAACAAAGAAACTCAATAACATCAATGAGGTAGTTAGCTGCACACGGAATGGAGAAATAGTAAAGATGAAATTTGAGGTAAAACACACTTCAACAAGTTGCTTTAACTCTTACAACATTATATTCCAAAGCCTTGAAGAAAAAGATGAATATATTGTGCAGCAAAAAGGTATGAATTATTAATCACACAAATGATGTAACATAATTCTAAACATACACAAGCTATCAGTGGGGAAATTATTTTCCACCAAAAATTTTAAGTATGAGACTAGTGTCATCTTGTGGAATGATATGAGCCACAAATTCCTTTAAATTGAAACTGTTCTGGATGTACTGTACAATTTTCTCTAGAAAATTGTAAGTACCGTATATACTCGTGTATAAGCCGAGATTTTCAGCACCTTTTTTTTGTGCTGAAAATGCCCCTTCGGCTTATACACGAGTCATAGGGCAGAAACCAGCGGTGGAGGGGATGCGGCGGCAGGAGCCGGTGGCTGGGACATCATACTCACCCTCCCCGTGCCATCGCTGAACGTCCCTGCAATCCTGCGTTCTCCCCGGCTTCCTGCAGCTCTCCAGCGCTGAGCGGTGACGTAATACCCGCTCATTAAGGTCATGTAATATGGACGCTATGCCACTCCCATGGGCGTGGCCTCCATATTCATGGCCTTAATGAGCGGTATTACGTCACCGCTCAGCGCTGGAGAGCTGCAGGAAGCCGGGGAGAACGCAGGATTGCCGGCCGGGACGTTCAGCGATGGCACGGGGAGGGTGAGTATGATGGAGGAGGATGGGGGGAGCATGGAGGAGGACAAGGAGCATGGAGCAGGACGGGGGGGAGGACGGAGAGCACGGAGCAGACCGTGGGGAGGACGGAGAGCACGGAGCAGAACGGGGGAGGACGGAGAGCACGGAGCAGACCGGGGGGAGGACTGAGAGCACGGAGCAGAACGGGGGAGGACGGAGAGCACGGAGCAGAACGGGGGAGGGCAGAGAGCACGGAGCAGAACGGGGGAGGACGGAGCAGAACGGGGGGAGGACGGGAGGAGCACGGAGCAGGTCGGGGGGGAGGACGGAGAGCACGGAGCAGAACGGGGGAGGACGGAGCAGAACGGGGGGAGGACGGAGAGCACGGAGCAGAACGGGGGGAGGACGGAGAGCACGGAGCAGGATGGGGGTGGGCACAGAGAAGAATGAGGGAGTGCAGAGCTGGATGGGGGAGCACGGAGCAGGACGGGGGAGGATGGAAAGCACGAGCAGGACAGGATAATGGAGCAGGAGGAGGGGAGCACAGAGGAGAATGGGGGCGCACAGAGCTGGATGGGGGAGCACAGAGCAGGACGGCAACTTATACACCCGGCTTATACGTGAGTCAATAAGTTTTCCAAGTTTTTTGTGGCAAAATTAGGGGGGTCGGCTTATACACGGGTCGGCTTATACATGAGTATATACGGTACATGCCTTCTATGCTGCTTGCATTAAAGAACTGATTTGCCAGATATGTACGGAGTCAGGATGACCGGGCTGCGGGTACCTGTGCTGCGCCATTTCTGGAACTGTCAAGGCTGCGTACCCTGTTTCCCGGCGGAAGGAATAGGGTAACGGACAGGCCCCATTACACAGAAAGAGGGGTCGTGTTTAGACAGGGAACCTGGCCGGAAGCTGAGGGAAAAAAAAACAAAGAAGCTGTGACCGTGTGAGCAGCAAGGGGGGCAGTGCACTATGCACCCGAAGCACCGACGCTGCGGCAAAATGCAGCCGACAGACCCGGTGACCCAGAGGCATGGGGGCAGCTTTAGAGAAATTGGGCAAGACTTCAAAGATTTTTGGCGTGGACATGCAGCGCAAAGGAGGCTGAGTAGCGTGCTCCATCCTCAGAGCAGTGGCCCTGCAAACAACAGTTCCTATTGTCTCTCGCCACTAAAAGCGGTACTGCCATTTACCAAGGCGTCGTTTGCCCAGTAACCGCCAGAGAGCGAGGCGTCGTGCGCTCCTTGACTGTGAGTACAGCACACATGCGCAGTAGAGAGCCAGTTCATGTTACGTGTTCAGCGTGGATAACCAATAATTAGAAGGCACAGAGGAATGACAGAGGACGTTGGTACGGTCAGCAAGGTACTCCCTCAGCATTTTCAAAACTTGCATTCCATGTGAGAGTCCCCTGCGCCTCATGGACAGGGCGATGGGAGGGTCTGAGAAAACTCTCCCCAAACTTTGCCAGTGTTCCACTGCCTTTGCTGGATTGGAGTTGTGTCTCTCACCTGTGCTTCTTGCTTGGCCAACAAACTTTGACCTCTGCTGCCAGAGTTTTCAGATGTGAATTTTTTTAATAATTCCGCAAGAAGGGCCCTCTGTTCCTCCAACATTTTAGTACACCTGTCTGCCTCTGGAATAAGTTCTCCTTGTAGCGTGGGTCTAGAAGTGTCACCAATCAGTATTGCCCATCACCCAAAATTTTGATAACGCGAGGGTGACGGGAAAGGCAGCGTAACATAAACTCAGCCATGCGTGCAAGACCACTAACAGTCAATACTTCTGTGTCCTCACCAAGAGGACGACTGACCATGCTCTCCTCCTACTCCTTGTCCTCAGGCCTCCAACACTTAGAACTAACCTCAGGAATATCATTGTACAGACATCATTGTAAATACCTTCTTTCAAATACACCCCTGAATTTTTTATCTTCCCCACCTCATTTTAGATTGTAAGTTGTCACAAGCAGGTTTTGTTTTGGTTTAATTATTGTTATCGTTGTTACTTAGTGTAGATTGTAAGCTGTCACCAGCAGGGTAGTTTTTATTTTAGTTTAATTATTGGATTATTGTTATCTTTGTTACTTTGGACTATTGTGTTTGAAACTGTTAAACTGTAAATATGTTTTCGCTCTATAATAACTCTCAATCTTCAAATTAGAACACAGATGAGTAGGATGGAGACGTTAATTATGGTGTCATTGACGCTCACCCTCTTTATGCATTCGTCAAAGTTTTGGAGGATGTTACATATGTCAGACATCCATGTCCACTCCTCATATGTTATGTGTGAAGACAGAACTGAATACCGACAACCTTGTTGATGCTGGTAGACCATTCCACAACTGCCCTCTTCTGCTCACAAATCCTTTCCAACATCTGCAGTGTAGAGTTCCAAGGCCTGGGGGCATCACACACCAGTCATTGAGCCAGAAGCTGCAAGCGCTGCTGAATCATGGGAAGTGCGGATTAAGCTGTAGCTGACTTTATAAAATGGGTATTTCGAGCGTTTGGTTAAGCGCATGAGACAGGCATGGCACGTGTGTGAGCTCGCCTTGACACAGAACCGCCACCAGGTTCCAGCCATTGTCGCACACAACCATGCCTGGCTGTGGGTTCAGCCGTCTCCGCCACCGATCTGCCTGCTTTTTCAGAGCTGTCCACAACTCTTCAGCATTTTGGGGTTTGTCACAGAAGCATATTAGCTTCAGCACAGCCTGTTCCCGCTTTCATTTGGGAGTGCTGCAGTGCTTCCAGCTTGTGATTGAAGGAGGATGAGGAGGTGCAAGAGCTGTAGACTGTGGGGAGCAACCCAGATTGACGTAGAGCCTGCAATACTCTGGGATTGGGAGGACGTGCACCATACCAAGGTTGGAGTGGGTCCCAGCTTCCACTATGTTAACCCATTGTGCCCTCAGTGAGATGTACCGTCCCTGACCACAAGCACTTGTCCACATGTTTGTGGTTAGGTGGACTTTCCAAGTAACAGCATTGTGGAGGGCACGGGTAATCTTGTGGGACACGTTCCTGTGTAATGCCGGGACAAATATTCCCGCATGTTCATGCCCTCGGGTGGATACTCGACTCTGCCCTCTCTTTCAAGCTAAGATCCCAGCCCTTGCCTCCTCCTGCCCATTACAACTCAAAAACATTTCCTGGATCCGTACATTCCAAGAAAATTTAAAAATGTTTGTGCACGCCCTCATGATCTCCCTCCTCGACTATTGCAACCTTATACTCTCTAGCCTCCCCTCTAGCACTCTTGTACCACTCAAATCTATCCAAAACTCTGCTGCCAGAGTAATCCAACTATCCCTCCGTTATTCCCTAGCCTCTCCTCTCTGCGATGCCCTCACTACCTTACTATTGCCCATAGGCTACAGTTCAAAACCCTAAATATGACATACTAAGCCTTCCACAACCTGTCTCCTCCATACATCTGTGACATGGTCTCCCAATGTCCGACTGGGGCATGACTTCTGCGCAAACCCAGTGTGCCGTCAGCGAGATGTACCGTCCCTGCCCACAAGCACTTGTCCTCGGGTCCGTGGTTAGGTGCACTTTTCCTGTAACAGCACTGTTAATGGCGCTTGTAATGTTGTGGGACAAGTGCTTGCTTGTGTAATGTCGTGACGGCATACCCAGAGAAATAGTGGCGGGTAAGGACCGAATACCTTGTTATTGTCACCGCCATCAGGTTGCGGAAAGCATCCGTCGCCCACGAGCCTAATATGCAATATTTAGGGTATGTGCACACGTTCAGGATTCTTTGCAGAAATTTCCAGAGAAAAAACTGACTCTTTCCCGGGTAATCCGGCTGCGTTTTTTGCGCGTTTTTTTCCTGAACATCCTAGGTCCATAATATAGCGGGAAATCCGCAAATTTACCGCAAAATTAATGAACATGCTGCGTTTTTTACTTCAATGCGTTTTTGTCGCGGAAAAAAACGCACCATGTGCACAAAAATTGCAGAATGCATTCTAATCATAGGATGCTTACTGCATGCGTTTTTTAAGTGTTTTTGCCTCGGAAAAAAGCGAGAAAAACACGAAAAATCCTGAACGTGTGCACATAGCCTTAGAGCAAAGCAGACGAGAAATTTGTGAATTTAGTCTGTGGTCTGTGGGCCGTTGGCTTTGTTTTTTCCGCTTACGGTCCAATGACTGGGGTATGGATAACTGAAGGCTTCGCTGGGACAATGACGTGGACTTGATTGATGATGGTGCTATTTGACTGTGGTCAACGGCAGGTGCAGGGCCTGAGGCGTCTTCGCATGCACCATGGACAGGGGATTGGCTTACACGCACAACAGCGGAAGAAGCAGTGGTATCACCCACAGACACTGTTCATGGAGCCTGGTGTTCAACCAACAAAGTTGGGTGCTTTGCGGCCATGTGCCTGATCATGCTGGTGGTGATAAGGCTGGTACTAGTTTTACTACTCCTGTTGATGCGTCCATGACCGGTGTTGCCAATGTCCATTTTGGGATTATCGGCAGAGTCTTTAAAAAAAAAAAACAGGACTGGTAGAGGGACATTCATTGTCTCCGTCTCCCACACCACCTCCTCACCTCGACACCTGTCTTTCGGTGTTTCCCAAGGCTCTGGTGTAGAACCCCTACTCTTCTCCATCTACACCTTCGGCCTGGGACAGCTAATGTAATGCCACTTTTTGCAATATCATCACTACGCCGATGACATGCAGATCTACCTATCTGTACCTGACATCACCTCCTTACTGACCAAAATCACACATCTTCCAACTATATCATCCCTCTTTTCTGCTCGCTTTCAAAAAGTAGACATGGACAAATCAGAATACATCATCTTTCAAGCATCTCACGCTGAGTACACCTGAGAGCTGTGTATGCCTCATTCGGTACCACTTTAGTAAGAGGTAAACTTTGCCCTAGAGAAAATTAATTTCCAGACATTCACTGCCTTTTTTGCAGCTGTGATCTTCATCTTATTGGTGTGGATTCTGTAAATTTCTAAGTCGTCATTAATACCATCATCGTCCATATGTTGTAAAGAGGAAATTGGGTGTTTCCAAGGGTGGTGGTTATGTATGTTTTTTGCCATTCCTTTAACAGTGTTCTTTACACTAGGACAATTAATTTTAGACTGGAACATTAGGATATTATTGGTAATATGTATGGGTGAAGATGAAGAATATTGTGCCACAGGTGTGTTTTTTTTATAGTTATTGACGGTGCACTCCTCTTTAAACTTAGTGTTTCACGAGCATCCATCAGTTTGTTTGGTTTTCCTCCAACACTGATCTGCTTTCTCTAATTCAGCAACTCACGAACATGTTGCACTTTGCCCTTTATACAGACACGTGCGTCTTTTTGGCAACATATTTTGAACTGGCATTTTTTAGGCCGAGTCTCACGTGCATCTGTTACACCGATTTTCAGACGGGCATGAAACCGATTCTGGTAATTGATGGTGGCTAAACGACGAATTATTGTTGGCTGTATCCTGGATCTCATACCTCCCATAGCCACTGCTGTTATTAATCATGTACTTTCCCATTTCTGTCATCACCATGCCCCATTTCCAGATCACTTCATCCAACGATTCGTCCGCCATATTGTTACTAAAAACATGCACCTTCCCAGAAGCAACTGTGTAGGAAACCACGTTACAGTTTTGCAAGGTGTTTATGATGTCGCTAAAAAAAAAAAAAAGGTACACACTATGTTGATATGTAGCCCACAGGGGAAAATGTTTGCCAGCCAACACACTTAGTGTATGGGCATTACGAGTCTAGGAGACGTTCTCCTTTAAATTGGGCATAGTTTTTAATCAGGCCTTCCTCCACGTCTCATCATCCACCGCCACTAGATCACCAGCGTTAACGTGTTCCGTGCTGCTACAGCCAGTGTCGAATTCCGAACAAGGGTGGGTGGTTTTGATGGGCCTAAAATACTTGTTATGGAAAAGGTTGAGGTGTACCCCACAAAATAATGTTTGCCAGCCAACACACTTAGTGTATGGGCATTCAAAGTCTAGGAGACCCGCTCCTTTAAATTGGGCATAGTTTTAAATCAGGCCTCCCTCCAAGTCTCATAATCCGCCGCCACTAGATCAACAGGGATAACGTGTTCCGTGCTGCTACAGCCAGTGTCAAAATCATAACAAGGGTGGGTGTTTTTGCTGGGCGTTAAATACTTGTTATGGAAAACGTTGACATGTGCCCCACAGGGGAAAATGTTGGCCAGCCACACACACCTAGGGTATAGGCATTACAAGTCTAGGAGACCCGCTCCTTATTAATGGAAGATTTTTTGTTAAGAGGCCCTCCTCCATGTTTCTTCCAAGGGGGGATTGGGTTATTGGGGTACATATGACTTGGTAGCAGGGCAGGCCTTGCAGTCAATGCATAAGAAAACAGAATGGGAGTACAAAATGAATAATGTGAAGTGGATTTTCCTGGGCCCATCCAGTACCTGGGTTCTAAGGCATATTGTAAGGTTCTATGTATATATTCCTGAAACTCAGTTTGTTCGTCAGCCATTTTACTTTCTGTCTTGCTGCAGCTATCTTGCCCTCAGTCAAAATGGAGTTTCCAGCTTGCATGTTCCCGCCCTGATTCTCTCCTTTGCTTCTTAAGCAGCCACAGCTGAGCAATCAGTGCTTCAGAATCTAGCCTGCAGTGAACCTGTGACTTGACTCCTGTAAGCCTTGGACCTTGTACTCCAGCTATTCCTACTGAGGAACTCTGAAGCACTTGTGGACTCTGAACCCTGCTCTTTGAAAGACCCACGTTTGCATGGACTTACGGTAACAGAGAAGAAGATCCTGAATCTGTATTGGAGAGTGATTGCTGAGCTTGGATTACTCTGGCCTGCTGTGTCTCCTGTTTCTGTGTCTGCAAACTGTGTGACTATTTCTGCCAACTTGTATGAAGTAATACAGGACTTTTCTATATCAAACCTGTGACTCCTGTGTTTTCATCGCACCCAAGCACAAGACGCTATATGAACTGTACTACATACATTACAAGATTCTGAAGCCAAAACGTTAGTGTCTGCTGGGTCTGGAAGGCTGTGTCTGCTGTACTGTGGATATCAGACGTCCGGTTGTACTTTCTGTGATGACAGTGGTTGTGACTTCTCACAACCATTCCAGGTGAGCAATTCCCTTAAGTTTTTTCTTTTTGCAGTGTTACCACAGGTAAACACTATTGTTTTTTTTTTTTTTTTTCCTTTCTTTCCTCTTTTTTGTCTGCTGTAACTCTGGATATCATATGTCTGGTTGAAACTTTCTGTGATGATAGTGGTTGTGACTCCTCACAACCATTCCAGGTGAGCAGTTCCCTTAATTTTTTTTTCTCTCTGCAGTGTTGCCACAGGTGAACACTATTGTTTTTTTTTTCTCTCCTCTTCTTCCAGTAATCCTGTCTTAAAAGATCTGGAAAATGGAGGCCCGCATAAAGGAACTTTGCGGAGTGACTGATAATATCCTTGCAGATTTGCAGAATATAAAGACCCGTTTTACAAATCTACAGGACCTCAATAATCACAATTTGCAAGTGGTTGGACAGACTACCCAGGATTTGCGAGCCAGGATTGAGGTTCTAGAGGGGCGAGTCCAGGCTCCTGCCGTAGCCCCGAGTGCTGGGATTCCCAAGTTGCCCCCTTTTCGTTTTGGCGGTGAACGTGAGAAATTCAGGGGATTTATTAATCAATGCAATCTTTTTTTTTTCTGCACATGCTTCACAATTTCCCACTGAACGATCTAAGGTGCTTACTATAATTATGTTGCTTACCAACAAGGCTTTAATGTGGGCAAACCCTCTGATTGAGACTGAGGATGATTGTTTGAATCACCTTGATGATTTTATTTCAGCCATGGGGCAGGTGTTTGATGACCCCAATCGAGGTGCAACAGCTGAAGCAGCCATGTTAGCTTTGCGCCAAGGTAAGCACTCGGTAGCTGAATATGCCTTGGATTTCAGGAGATGGGCCCTTGATACCACCTGGGACAGTTCCGCCAAAAAATCTATTTTTCGAAAGGGGTTATCTCCACTGATTAAGGATGAACTTGCTCGTGCCGACCCTCCCACTGCGTTATGTGACTTTATTAACTACTGCATCCGTATTGATACTCGTCTGACTGAACGCAGGCAAGAGAGATGGTTCGAAAGCAATCGTACTAACCTTTTCCTACCTTCCTCTCCAGCTAAGGAACCTTTGAGTAGGATTACACAGGAACCTGAACCTGAACCCATGCAGGTAGACTCTTTACAACGACGGGTTAGTGATGCACGCAAGGAACATCGTTTTAAGGAGAATCTATGTTTCTATTGTGGTAAGTCAGGGCACTTCATTATAAACTGCCCCAGCCGTTCTCGTAAGACTACTGCAGCACTCATTCATTGTGAGTGTTGCGAGAGGGGATCTGTCAGGTCCGAGCCTCAGGCTCCAGAGAGATCTGCAGCAACAGATCTTGATTTCTCGACTTAAACTCCGTTACCTCTGAGGACGTTGACTGTGTAAACGCTGCCATTTTTCAAGTTTCCTCAGCGGTGTCCCAGCTGAGTTGTAAGAAAAACAATTCTCATTGCTTTCTTTCCATCAAACTCTGGGTTGACTCAGCTTGGGTGTCTAGCTCTGCTATGATCGACTCAGGGGCAAGTGGAAATTTTATGGATGTCTCCTTTGCTCTGAAACAGGGAATACGTTCAGTGAAGAAGGCTACTCCAGTACAGATGGAAACTGTGGATGGCTCCCTGCTGACCTCTGGACCAGTGGATCAGGAAACAGAGCCTTTGAGGGTTCTTATGGGTAAAGATCATCAAGAGAAACTGTCCTTTATGCTTATCTCTTCTCCCCACTTTCCCATTATTCTAGGGCTACCATGGCTGCAGGCTCAGAATCCTACCATTAACTGGGAGACCAAGGAATTACACTTTCCAGAGAAACAGATGAGTCCAAAAGTTTCAGCTTGCTCTGTTCCTAAAGGAATCATGTCAGTCCCTGAACTACCAGCTGTATACCAGGACTATGTGGATTTATGTGACAAGAAGAACGCTGACCAGCTTCCTCCTCACCGTCCATATGATTGTCCAATTGAATTATTGCCTGGAGCAGAGATACCTTTTGGTAAGATCTACCCCCTGGCGGGCCCGAGCTAAAGGCTTTAAAGGATTACATAGATGAAAATCTAGCCAAGGGCTTCATACGCCCCTCTTCATCTCCTGCAGGTGCACCCATCTTCTTTGTAAAGAAGAAAGATGGATCTCTGAGACCATGCGTAGACTATAGGGAACTCAATAAGGTTACTATTAGAAACCGTTATCCATTGCCTTTAATCCCTGAGTTATTGGAGAGAGTGCGACATGCCAAAATTTTTTTAAACTAGATCTTCGTGGGGCCTATAACTTAGTCCGTATTAGACCTGGGGATGAATGGAAGACTGCATTCAGGTCACGCTATGGACACTTTGAATATCTAGTTATGCCTTTTGGTCTGAGTACCCGCCCCAGCCACTTTCCAACACTTGGTGAATGACATCTTCAGGGATCTCCTAGATACATTCGTGGTAATTTATTTGGATGATATTCTAATTTTTTCTAACTCCACAGAGGAACATCATGGACATGTGAGAATGGTCTTGGAACGTCTAAGACAAAATCATCTTTACATCAAACTTGAAAAGTGTGAATTCCATAGGACCGAAATTCAATTTCTGGGGTATGTACTGTCTACACAAGGAATTAGTATGGATGGAAGCAAAACCCAAGCCATCAAGGATTGGCCAAGTCCTAGAAATGTGAAGGAGGTACAGCGCTTCATGGGTTTGCCAACTTCTATAGACGTTTCATTAGAAATTTCTCTGAGGTAGTGTCACCTATCACTCAACTTACCCGGAAAGAGTCTAGGTTTTCCTGGACTCCCCAAGCCCAGAAGCATTTTCCCGTCTAAAAGATAAATTTACCACTGCACCTATCCTAGTACATCCCAACCCCGAGCTTGCCTTCATAATAGAGGTGGATGCTTCAGACTGTGCCGTTGGAGCTATACTCTCTCAGAGAACAGGTGAGAAGAATGTCTTGCATCCCTGTGCCTTCTTTTCCCAGCAGTTGTCTTCGGCTGAGAGGAACTACGATGTGGGCAATAGAGAGTTGTTGGCCATTATTGCCGCCTTCAAAGAATGGAGACACCTTCTTCAGGGAGCTGCACAGCAAATAGTCGTCCTGACAGACCATCGTAACCTTGAGTTTATCAGGTCGGCTAAGTGCCTGACTCCTCGCCAGGCTCGCTGGAATCTTTTCTTAAACCAATTTAATTTTATCATCTCTTATAGACCAGGATCGCGCAATGGAAAGGCTGATGCACTCTCTAGGATTTACTCAGCAGAGACACGTCCAATTACTCCTCCTAAGACTATTCTTCCTGACTCTAGATTCCTAGGAGTAATTCATAATCAAGACCTACTTAAGGACATCAAGGAAGCATACCATGCGGATTCCTTTTTGGCACAACCCCCAAGGGACGTAAGTCTTGTCTTTAAGAATGGTGTGTGGATTCAGGGACAACGTCTGTATATTCCTGAAACAGTCAGATTAAGAGTATTGCAACTCATTCACGATTCCAAGATAGCTGGGCATAGAGGAATTCTAAAGACACAGGAATTTCTTTCTCGTTTCTTTTGGTGGCCCACTTGCAGGAAGGATGTTTTGAATTATGTCACTTCATGTGAGGTCTGTGCAAGATGCAAAACACCTCGCTCCTCACCAACTGGTCTGTTACAGCCTCTTCCCACCCCGTCCCGCCCGTGGGATCCATTTCTATGGACTTCATTGTGGAGTTACCAACCTCTCAGGGGAAGAACACCATTCTAGTGGTGGTTGACCGTCTAACAAAGGCAGCTCATTTTATCCCTTGTGTCGGCTTACCCACTGCAAAACAGACATCAGATTTGATGATTAAAGATGTGTTTCGCTTACATGGAGTACCGGATGAGGTTATTTCGGATCGAGGGTGCAATTCACTTCTAGGTTTTGGCAAAATTTCTGTGCAGCATTGGACATTAAAGTAAACCTTTCTTCTGCTTTTCATCCCCAGACTAATGGACAGACCGAACGAACCAATCAAACCCTGGAGCAGTATCTCCGCTGCTTTATCTGCCACCTACAGGATGATTGGGTGGATCTACTTCCATTAGCTGAGTTCTCGTATAACAACTCTCAGAGTGCCTCCACTAAACAGTCTCCTTTTTACTCTAATCTAGGTTATCATCCTAACATTCTACCACGATTTCCCATAGAAACGCCTTTACCAGCAGTGGCTGAAAGAATCACGTCTTTACAGAAGAATATGGATCTTCTAAAGGAAAATCTGGAATCGGCTCAAGAAAGGTACAAGAAAGCAGCAGATAAATTTCGTAAACCTGCACCAGCTTTCAAGGTAGGAGACTTGGTCTGGCTGTCAACCAGAAATCTTAAGTTAAGGATTCCATCGTCTAAGTTGGGACATAAGTACATTGGACCCTATAAAATCAGTAAAATTATAAGTGCCGTTGCTTGTCGTCTTCAACTGCCCAGAACTATGAGAATCCACCCTGTCTTTCATGTATCCCTACTAAAGGCTGCGACACCCAATACGTTTCCTGGACGTTCCTCTCCTTGCCCTGACCCAGTGCTAGTCGATGGTCAGGAAGAATTTGTGGTGGAAAGGATTTTAGATTCCAGGTTGTATAGAAATCAGTTACAATATCTGATTAAATGGCAGGGCTACCAAGTGGAGGACAACTCATGGGAACCGGTCAATAACGTTAGTGCTCCTCGCTTGCTCCGTCAGTTTCATCAGAGGTACCCACACAAGCCTGGTCTGAGGTCATCCGGAGGTTGTCCTTAAGGGGGGAGTAATGTAAGGTTCTATGTATATATTCCTGAAACTCAGTTTGTTCGTCAGCCATTTTACTTTCTGTCTTGCTGCAGCTATCTTGCCCTCAGTCAAAATGGAGTTTCCAGCTTGCATGTTCCCGCCCTGATTCTCTCCTTTGCTTCTTAAGCAGCCACAGCTGAGCAATCAGTGCTTCAGAATCTAGCCTGCAGTGAACCTGTGACTTGACTCCTGTAAGCCTTGGACCTTGTACTCCAGCTATTCCTACTGAGGAACTCTGAAGCACTTGTGGACTCTGAACCCTGCTCTTTGAAAGACCCACGTTTGCATGGACTTACGGTAACAGAGAAGAAGATCCTGAATCTGTATTGGAGAGTGATTGCTGAGCTTGGATTACTCTGGCCTGCTGTGTCTCCTGTTTCTGTGTCTGCAAACTGTGTGACTATTTCTGCCAACTTGTATGAAGTAATACAGGACTTTTCTATATCAAACCTGTGACTCCTGTGTTTTCATCGCACCCAAGCACAAGACGCTATATGAACTGTACTACATACATTACACATATTGGGTTGCATATGACTTGGTAGCAGGGCAGGCCTTGCATTCAATGCAGCATTTTTTATGGAAGCCCTCCTGGACATTTCATGAAAGGGGTATTGGGGTGCGTCGTAATTCTTGGCAGCCCATCTACTCACAACATAGGCTATAACAGTTTAGGAGACCCACTGTTTAATAATGGCCCTTTAAGCAGATTAATGCTGCCTGATGCCCCTGTAAAAATAGGCTTGTGATTTTAAGAGTCCCTCCTTCATAAATGAAACAAGATATGTCTGCGTATGTGTCGCACACCACATGGCCAGCTAGGGTTGGTAAATGTTACAATGACATTTCCCAGTGAATGCATTTGTTTTGGTTGAAAGCAATGTTAAAGTTGAAAAACGCTTCAAAAACGCTGTGTCTGACCATAGCCCAAGTGGTGGAGGAACATTTTGTTCTGGGCTTAATTATTTTGCCTTATATACAAGTCATTAACCTGGAAAGGATGTTCCTTAACATATTTCCCTGCAAAAATCTGTTTTGGTTTAGTTTTGGTATGTTTTTTGGTGCATCGGTAAAAATGGCATGAAACTCTGACAACATTGTTTAAAACTGTGAACTAGGAGTCAGGAATGCTTCCTGGGGCGATCCCCATGATGTCCCCGTGTCATTTGAGCAGTTTCCATCATTTTCAGACATATTAAGACCTTAAAAGGGCCCTCGTGGGGATCGCGGTAAAATTGCTTGGGTCTCCCATAGACTTACATTGGGCTCATTCTGTCCGAGTACCCGAGTATTCCAATTTGCTCGACCCGAACAACGAGGACCCGAGCATTTTAGTGCTCGCCCATCACTAGTACCAATAAGTGTGTCTCAGATTAGTTACATAGCAGTAATCACCCTAATGCTCCACAATTTAGTCCATACATTTGTAGCCCACAGATTTCTAGATAAAACTGAAGTGCCCACTTTCTTGAACCCCATAACGGCTTGCCAAGACCTTATTCAAACCTAAATGTTCTTTACAGTTAAATTTTCAAAGTAGTTTAGTTTTTAATTATGTCCTAATAATCTGTATTATCTTTTATACTTGTATTGAAGATTTATAACATGAATACTGTAGCAAAGAAGATTGATCTACCCGGAGCCTACCTACTAGGTGCTGGAGCGTCTTCTCATAACAGTGTGGGCATGAACGCTGAGGTTGGTAAATCCGCTACAAGTTTTTATCTGGCTAGAATGTTTTATAGAAGTTCCACACTAGTCAAATCCTTATAATAGAATAAAATGGTATCATGCAGTTGTCCACGTTACTCTATGATGGATTTTTCTTGCTTTATCCAAAATGTGTATTACTCTGCAGTTATGTTTGACCCTGGCAAAAACATTATGTAGGCTGTGCTGATTCAGCATTGTAGTCCACCCAAGGTGGTCCTATGTGGTACGCAGCGGACCACTGCACAATAAAGGGCTAGGCTGGCCACACACTTTAAACAAGCCATCTTGCAGAGAGCAGTCTAAGCAACAGCTATTTCTCCACATACACTTGCTCTCAACTTGGCAATGTATTCACAATAGAAAAAAAAAATGCTGCCAGACCCCCTGGTGATGGTTTATGTACAAAGAATTCAACATGTTGAAATCTAGCAAGCCCTATGCTTTCCCCTACATCTGCCTGGGGGTCAGACAATTCTAATAGATTGGCGAGTATAGCTCAGGTAAATCTAATGTGTATGGCCACCTTTTAATCAATCACCTTTCATTGTTAAAGGTAACACCTGTAATATAGTACAGACCAAAAGTTTGGACACACCTTCTCATTCAAAGATTTTTCTGTATTTTCATGACTATGAAAATTGTACATTCACAC
The DNA here is from genome assembly GCA_033576555.1 of Oophaga sylvatica. Classification (NCBI taxonomy): domain Eukaryota; kingdom Metazoa; phylum Chordata; class Amphibia; order Anura; family Dendrobatidae; genus Oophaga; species Oophaga sylvatica. The sequence continues at coordinate 298,942,625 of JARQOD010000002.1, forward strand.
TGAAGGCATCAAAACTATGAATTAACACGTGGAACAAACAAAAAAGTGTGAAACAACTGAAAATATGTCTTATATTCTAGGTTCTTCAAAGTAGCCACCTTTTGCCTTGATTACGACTTTGCACACTCTTGGCATTCTCTGATGAGCTTCAAGAGGTAGTCACCGGAAATGGTCTTCCAACAGTCTTGAAGAAGTTCCCAGAGATGATTAGCACTTGTTGGCCCTTTTGCCTTCACTCTGCGGTCCAGCTCACCCCAAACCATCTCGATTGGGTTCAGGTCTGGTGATGGAGGCCAAGTCATCTGGCGTAGCACCCCATCATTCTCCTTCTTAGTCAATTAGCCCTTACACAGCCAGGAGGTGTGTTTGAGGTCATTGTCCTGTTGAAAAATAAATGATGGTCCAACTAAACGCAAACCGGATGGAATAGCATGCCGCTGCAAGATGCTGTGGTAGCTATGCTGGTTCAGTATGCCTTCAATTTTGAATAAATCCCCAAGAGTGTCACCAGCAAAGCACCCCCACACCATCACACCTCATCCTCCATGCTTCACGGTGGGAACCAGGCATGTAGAGTTCATCCGTTCACCTTTTCTGCGTCGCACAAAGACACGGTGGTTGTAACCATAGATCTCTAATTTGGACTCATCAGACCAAAGCACAGATTTCCACTGGTCTAATGTCCATTCCTTGTGTTCTTTAGCCCAAACAAGTCTTTTCTGCTTGTTGCCTGTCCTTAGCAGTGGTTTGCTAGCAAATATTTTACCATGAAGGCCTGCTGCACAAAGGCTGGTGACTCGGATAAACTTATCCTCAGAAGCAGAGGTGACTCTTGGTCTTCCTTTCCTGGGGCGGTCCTCATGTGAGCCAGTTTTTCTCCTTCATCTCATTGGGGGACACAGGACTGTGGGTGTATGCTACTGCCGCTAGGAGGCTGACACTAAGTAAATATAAAAAAAGGTTAGCTCCTCCTCCGCCGTATACACCTCAACACTGGCCGCAGGCAAACCCAGTTCATGCTTAGTGTCTGATGGAGGCACACGTCTGGTTTCATCCAGATCATTTTTTTTTTTTCTTTTTCTTTTCTCTTTCCCACGGAGATGAGATAGGGGCGACGTACCCTTTTGAAGGGGTCCGATCTCCCCAAACCATCAACGGGCGAGCACGTGGAGTGTCGCCTCCACGTATCCTCTCCCGCAACGTTGGACATTTATGCCGGATTCAGCCCTGACCACCCTAAGGTATGGAAACCCTAGGCTGTACAGAGGCAGGAGGTAGTCCGTGCGGCCCCCACTGCACCACCAATGCTAGACTGCGGTGCTGCAAGGAGGCAGACGGTCCCTCTCCTCATCCCCTGAAGGGACGATGGAGTTAGGGTGCCTGCACCGTCAGTTTTTATAAAAGCCCTCTTACCTGAGGCTCCACTGCGGCCGGAGACGGAGCCGATTAGGGACCGCAGTGGGAATGGCTCGAAAACGCCGGCGTCTCTGCTGGAGACATATTCCCCTCATCAGGGGTTCGCTAAGAGGGAAGCGAAGCACATGGATGGGGCCGGGAGGGCTCCTGCGGCAAGCTCCCAAAGCATGGAGCAGAGAAGGAGACGGATGCGACCCTGTGACGCCGCTAGCGCAGGCTCCGCCCCAGCAGCGTCATCTTCCGGCGGGCCCACCCCCGACTCGGGCGCCCAAAAAATTTAGTCCCCGGCTTCGGCCGGAAGCTAGGCCGCGGCCGGAATCGCCGCTCCTGGAAAAATTTAGTCCCCGGCTTCGGCCGGCACTAGGCTGCGGCCATGAAATTTAGTCCCCGGCTTTGCCCCGTGCTAGGCCGCGGCCGGAAATCGCTGCTCCCGGAACTTTAGTCCCCGGCTTCGGCCGGTGCTAGGCCGCGGCCGGAAATTTAGGCTACGGCCCGGGATCCTTCACCCCAAGCACCCTCAGCTATTTTAAGTCCACCCTCTGAACTGGGTGCGCTTCTTTTGAAATCAGAAGCTTGCGCGGCTCCAGGACCTCCTCTGCGCCATTTCAACGTCCGGGGACTCAGGACTGGGGTAAGTGCTACTACTGTTAGAACCCTCTTGTTAGATTTTGTTTCAGTTTGCTGGTCACATGACCTTTTTTCCCTATTTAGTCTGGCTCCGCCCTTCTGGCTTTGCTGGACTTCATTGTATTATCTACTCTTAAGTTAGCCGGGTGCTTAGGTGCCTTACTCTGTCAGTTTTGCTTAATCTTAGGATCTCGTAGTAATTTGTTTTCTGTTTAATTTTCCCTGCTACAATTTCTGTTAGGAGGTGTCCACCTTTTCTCCCAGTCCCTAGATCTTGTAGGGATTCCTTCCTCGCAACTATAGGTCTTCGTTCAGACTAGCTGAGGACTTTAGCGGGTCTGGTCGCAGGATCAGGTTCCCCGTTACATCGTAGGGATCAAGCTCAGTTTTATTGTAGGGACAGAGTTCCCATCTTTCCTTAGTGCTTGTAGCAGTTCATAACAGTAAGTCCAGCCAAGAAATGAAAAAAAAAAATCTCTAAGGAAAGATTTTCTGTTTTCATCATGGTGTCGGTTCGGGATTTGGCTGAACGCCTGCAGGGTCTCTCTCTGGAGGTGGCTGAAATCCAGCAACACTGTGAATAGTTGTTCTGGAGCACATTTCGTGGAGCCAAAGGTACGTTTGCCTGATTTATTTTTTGGTGAACAACAAGATTTTTTTTCTTTTAAAAATGCTTGCTTGTTGTATTTTCGTTTGAGACCCAGATCCTCTGGTGATGAATCACAGCGCATAGGGTTCATAATGTCACTTTTGCGCAAAGAACCTCAGGACTGGGCCTTTTCTCTGCAGCCTAGTGATCCATGCTTTGGATCAGTGGATGGTTTTTTTTCTGCTTTGGGGTTGTTGTATGACGATCCGGATCGTGTTTCATCAGCTGAGACAGAGTTGAGACGTTTGAGACAGGGATCGGGTAATGTGGAAAAATATTGTACTCACTTCCGTAGGTGGTCCACTCAGGTGGGCTGGAACGATTCAGCTTTGAAAAGTTTATTTCTTGCAGGATTAAGTGAAAGGGTTAAAGATTTGCTGATTGCTTATCCTATACCTGGTAACTTGCAAGAGGCTATGCAATTGGCCATACGGGTGGATAGGAGACTGCGTGCAAGGCATTAATGAGAGTAAGTCTGCTTTGTCAGCTCCAGGTTTGGAGAAGGAATGTACTGACATTGCAGAGCCGATGGAAATTGGAGCAATGGCACCTCACTCTCGGGAAAAAGAACGCAGATTTGCTCAAGGTTTGTGTTTCTACTGTGGTAAATCTGAGCATTTCATTAAGAACTGTGCGCTTCGAATGAATAAAGAGAAAAAAAAAATGAGGTCAGTGTCGCCCGCATAGCTTGTTTAAACAATAAAGGTGTCTTTCTTTCTGCTACCACTGGTGTTGAGGAGGAATTAATGGAGTTTTGGGTATTTGTGGATTGTGGTTCAACTCTCAATGTGATTGATGGGAAATTTTTGGAAAAACTAAAATTAAAACCCAAACTTCTGTCTTCTATTAATGTGGTGTCTGTGGATGGCTCTCCCTTGAAAAATGTTACTCACCATATCTGTGAATTTCCTCTTACTATTAATGGTGTTCATCAAGAGAATTTGGATTTGGTAGTTTTGAATAATTTGCCCTCACCGGTGATTTTGGGGTTACCCTGGTTAAAATTGCACAATCCGGTTCTGGATTGGTCTACCAATGAAATAAAGTCCTGGAGTCCTAAGTGTTATGACAAGTGTTGTAACGGGCGTATTGATGCTGTAGTTAAGGGGGAGTTACCTGTACCTATTCAGGATTTTTGGAAAGTTTTTTCTGATAAGGAATCGCAGGTATTGCCTCCTCATAGAGATTATGATTGTGCGATTGAATTTGTCCCTGGAGCAACTCTTCCTAAAAGTCGTTTATTTAATTTGACTATACCTGAGAGAAAGGCTTTGGAGGAATACATACAGACAAGCTTGGCCGCCGGTCACATTAGGCCTTCCAAATCTCCTGTGGCGGTTGGATTTTTTTTTGTTAAAAAAAAGGACGGCGGTTTACGGCCTTGTCTAGACTTTCGTGAGATTAATAAGATTACTGTACGCAATCCTTACCCACTGCCATTGATTCCTGATTTGTTTAATCAGTTAATGGGGGCCAAGTGGTTCTCGAAAATTGATCTTCGAGGGGCATACAATTTGTTGCGCATGAAGGAGGGGGATGAATGGAAGACTGCGTTTAACACTCCACTGGGTCATTTTGAGAATCTGGTCATGCCTTTTGGACTTTCCAGTGCTCCGGCATTTTTTCAGAATCTTATTAATGACATCCTTAGACCTTTGATCGGCAGAAGTGTGGTTGTGTATTTGGATGACATTTTGATTTATTCACCGGATTTGGAGTCTCATTGGAGGAGTGTGCGTGAAGTATTACAGTTACTGAGTGATAATTCACTTTTTGCCAAACTAGAAAAATGTGAGTTCGCTGTACAGAGACTTAGTTTTTTGGGCTACATTGTCTCCAGTGAAGGTTTTGAGATGGACCCTGTGAAAGTGCAAGCTGTGCAGGATTGGCCTAGACCTATTGGTGTGAAATCAATACAGAGGTTTTTGGGGTTCGCCAATTATTATAGAAAATTCATAAAAAAATGTTCTGTGATTGCCAAACCTCTGACCGATCTCACCAGGAAAGGTGCTGATGCGGTTCAGTGGACTACTGAGGCCATTGAGGCTTTTGTGTTGCTAAAGGAGAGGTTCAGCTCTGCTCCCATCCTTACGCAGCCTGATGTGAGTAAACCATTTTTGGTTGAGGTTGATGCTTCTTCTGTGGCGGTCGGCGCGGTGTTGTCTCAGGAAAAGACGGATGGAGTACATCACTGTGCTTTCTTTTCAAAGAAATTTTCTGAGTCTGAACTAAATTATGATATCGGTAATTGGGAATTGTTGGCAATTAAACTCGCATTTGAACACTGGCGTCATTTTTTGGAGGGAGCGGAATTTCCTGTTCAAGTCTTCACCGATCATAAAAATCTGATCTACCTTGATGCTGCCAAACGCTTGAATGCCCGTCAGGCTAGGTGGGCACTGTTTTTCTCACGCTTTAATTTTACCATTACTTACATCCCAGGTACTAAAAATGTTAAAGCTGATGCTTTGTCTCGCAGCTTTTCTCCTATGGTGGGTACTGAGGAGGAAAACATTTTGCAAGAGGGGGTTGTTATTGCGGTTTTGGACTCCGTGTTGGAAGATGAGATTCTTAAAGCACAGGAGAATGCCCCATCTAACACGCCGCATGGGAGGTTGTTTGTGCCTGGTACCCTGAGGAGAGATTTGTTTGTTGAATGTCATGACTCTCGGTTGGCAGGTCATCCTGGAATCTCTGAGACCAAGAGACTTGTGGGTCGCAGCTTTTGGTGGCCTGGATGGCAGAAGGAAGTCATTAAGTGGGTCCTTCAATGCACTGTGTGTGCTAGATCTAAGTCTTCTCATACTCCTGCTGCAGGGTTGCTTTGCCCTCTGGAGGTCCCTAGTGCACCTTGGACACATTTGGCTATGGACTTTATTACTGACCTTCCCCCCTCTGAGGGTTTCACTGTCTTCTGGGTGGTCGTGGACCGTTTTAGCAAGATGTGTCACTTGGTTCCTTTCATCAAATTGCCCTGCGCTAAGACTCTCGCTAACGCCTTTGTCAAGGAAATAGTCAGACTACATGGTGTTCCTACTGACATTGTTTCTGATAGGGGACCTCAGTTTGTGGCTCGTTTTTGGCGCGCCTTTTGTGACAGGTTGGGAGTTCATTTGTCGTTTTCATCCGGATATCATTCTGAGTCTAATGGCCAGACAGAAAGGAAAAACCAGGATGTTGAGCAGTTCTTGCGTTGTTTTGTGACTGATAATCAAGAGGGGTGGTCTGAGTTTCTGCCACTTGCTGAGTTTGCTCTTAACAATCATACATCCGCTTCTGCTGGTTGTTCGCCTTTTTTTTGTTGTACTGGGAGACATCCGTCTTTTGGGTCATTTTCAAGTTGGGATCGGCTGTACCTGAAGAGGAGAATTTTTCTGGTGTGTTGCAGAGAGTTTGGACTGATGTGCGTGGTAATCTTCAGGAGGCTAACAAAAGATCCAAAGTGTATTTTGATAGAAAACGACAAGAGGTTTTGTTTGCTATTGGTGACATGGTCTGGTTGTCCTCTAAGAATCTGCGCTTGAGGATTCCGTCTAAGAAATTGGGTCCCAAGTTTGTAGGGCCCTTTAAGGTGCTTCAGGTTATTAACCAATCTGCTGTTAAGTTGGAGCTTCCCACCTCCTGGAAGATTAATCCGGTGTTTCATGTTTCTCTCTTGAAAAAAGCTGAGGTCTCAGATGGAGACGTCTCGGCCACTGTTCCCCTGGTGGTGGAGGACGGGCAATATGAGATTTCCCGCATCCTAAATTCTAGACGGTATAGAGGGGGTTTGCAGTACCTCGTCGCTTGGAAGGGTTATGGACCCGAGGATAACTCATGGGTGAGGGCGGATGATGTTTCTGCGTCTAGACTTGTCAGAGCGTTTCACAAGAGGTTTCCGGATAAGCCTAAGTCCTAGGGGATCCGGAGGATCGTCTTAGAAGGGAGGGTACTGTTAGAACCCTCTTGTTAGATTTTGTTTCAGTTTGCTGG
>JARQOD010000002.1:298949388-299018861 GCA_033576555.1 Oophaga sylvatica
CAGAAGCAGAGGTGACTCTTGGTCTTCCTTTCCTGGGGCGGTCCTCATGTGAGCCAGTTTTTCTCCTTCATCTCATTGGGGGACACAGGACTGTGGGTGTATGCTACTGCCGCTAGGAGGCTGACACTAAGTAAATATAAAAAAAGGTTAGCTCCTCCTCCGCCGTATACACCTCAACACTGGCCGCAGGCAAACCCAGTTCATGCTTAGTGTCTGATGGAGGCACACGTCTGGTTTCATCCAGATCATTTTTTTTTTTTTCTTTTTCTTTTCTCTTTCCCACGGAGATGAGATAGGGGCGACGTACCCTTTTGAAGGGGTCCGATCTCCCCAAACCATCAACGGGCGAGCACGTGGAGTGTCGCCTCCACGTATCCTCTCCCGCAACGTTGGACATTTATGCCGGATTCAGCCCTGACCACCCTAAGGTATGGAAACCCTAGGCTGTACAGAGGCAGGAGGTAGTCCGTGCGGCCCCCACTGCACCACCAATGCTAGACTGCGGTGCTGCAAGGAGGCAGACGGTCCCTCTCCTCATCCCCTGAAGGGACGATGGAGTTAGGGTGCCTGCACCGTCAGTTTTTATAAAAGCCCTCTTACCTGAGGCTCCACTGCGGCCGGAGACGGAGCCGATTAGGGACCGCAGTGGGAATGGCTCGAAAACGCCGGCGTCTCTGCTGGAGACATATTCCCCTCATCAGGGGTTCGCTAAGAGGGAAGCGAAGCACATGGATGGGGCCGGGAGGGCTCCTGCGGCAAGCTCCCAAAGCATGGAGCAGAGAAGGAGACGGATGCGACCCTGTGACGCCGCTAGCGCAGGCTCCGCCCCAGCAGCGTCATCTTCCGGCGGGCCCACCCCCGACTCGGGCGCCGCAAAAAATTTAGTCCCCGGCTTCGGCCGGAAGCTAGGCCGCGGCCGGAATCGCCGCTCCTGGAAAAATTTAGTCCCCGGCTTCGGCCGGCACTAGGCTGCGGCCATGAAATTTAGTCCCCGGCTTTGCCCCGTGCTAGGCCGCGGCCGGAAATCGCTGCTCCCGGAACTTTAGTCCCCGGCTTCGGCCGGTGCTAGGCCGCGGCCGGAAATTTAGGCTACGGCCCGGGATCCTTCACCCCAAGCACCCTCAGCTATTTTAAGTCCACCCTCTGAACTGGGTGCGCTTCTTTTGAAATCAGAAGCTTGCGCGGCTCCAGGACCTCCTCTGCGCCATTTCAACGTCCGGGGACTCAGGACTGGGGTAAGTGCTACTACTGTTAGAACCCTCTTGTTAGATTTTGTTTCAGTTTGCTGGTCACATGACCTTTTTTCCCTATTTAGTCTGGCTCCGCCCTTCTGGCTTTGCTGGACTTCATTGTATTATCTACTCTTAAGTTAGCCGGGTGCTTAGGTGCCTTACTCTGTCAGTTTTGCTTAATCTTAGGATCTCGTAGTAATTTGTTTTCTGTTTAATTTTCCCTGCTACAATTTCTGTTAGGAGGTGTCCACCTTTTCTCCCAGTCCCTAGATCTTGTAGGGATTCCTTCCTCGCAACTATAGGTCTTCGTTCAGACTAGCTGAGGACTTTAGCGGGTCTGGTCGCAGGATCAGGTTCCCCGTTACATCGTAGGGATCAAGCTCAGTTTTATTGTAGGGACAGAGTTCCCATCTTTCCTTAGTGCTTGTAGCAGTTCATAACAGTAAGTCCAGCCAAGAAATAAAAAAAAAAAATCTCTAAGGAAAGATTTTCTGTTTTCATCATGGTGTCGGTTCGGGATTTGGCTGAACGCCTGCAGGGTCTCTCTCTGGAGGTGGCTGAAATCCAGCAACACGTGAATAGTTGTTCTGGAGCACATTTCGTGGAGCCAAAGGTACGTTTGCCTGATTTATTTTTTGGTGAACAACAAGATTTTTTTTCTTTTAAAAATGCTTGCTTGTTGTATTTTCGTTTGAGACCCAGATCCTCTGGTGATGAATCACAGCGCATAGGGTTCATAATGTCACTTTTGCGCAAAGAACCTCAGGACTGGGCCTTTTCTCTGCAGCCTAGTGATCCATGCTTTGGATCAGTGGATGGTTTTTTTTCTGCTTTGGGGTTGTTGTATGACGATCCGGATCGTGTTTCATCAGCTGAGACAGAGTTGAGACGTTTGAGACAGGGATCGGGTAATGTGGAAAAATATTGTACTCACTTCCGTAGGTGGTCCACTCAGGTGGGCTGGAACGATTCAGCTTTGAAAAGTTTATTTCTTGCAGGATTAAGTGAAAGGGTTAAAGATTTGCTGATTGCTTATCCTATACCTGGTAACTTGCAAGAGGCTATGCAATTGGCCATACGGGTGGATAGGAGACTGCGTGCAAGGCATTAATGAGAGTAAGTCTGCTTTGTCAGCTCCAGGTTTGGAGAAGGAATGTACTGACATTGCAGAGCCGATGGAAATTGGAGCAATGGCACCTCACTCTCGGGAAAAAGAACGCAGATTTGCTCAAGGTTTGTGTTTCTACTGTGGTAAATCTGAGCATTTCATTAAGAACTGTGCGCTTCGAATGAATAAAGAGAAAAAAAAAATGAGGTCAGTGTCGCCCGCATAGCTTGTTTAAACAATAAAGGTGTCTTTCTTTCTGCTACCACTGGTGTTGAGGAGGAATTAATGGAGTTTTGGGTATTTGTGGATTGTGGTTCAACTCTCAATGTGATTGATGGGAAATTTTTGGAAAAACTAAAATTAAAACCCAAACTTCTGTCTTCTATTAATGTGGTGTCTGTGGATGGCTCTCCCTTGAAAAATGTTACTCACCATATCTGTGAATTTCCTCTTACTATTAATGGTGTTCATCAAGAGAATTTGGATTTGGTAGTTTTGAATAATTTGCCCTCACCGGTGATTTTGGGGTTACCCTGGTTAAAATTGCACAATCCGGTTCTGGATTGGTCTACCAATGAAATAAAGTCCTGGAGTCCTAAGTGTTATGACAAGTGTTGTAACGGGCGTATTGATGCTGTAGTTAAGGGGGAGTTACCTGTACCTATTCAGGATTTTTGGAAAGTTTTTTCTGATAAGGAATCGCAGGTATTGCCTCCTCATAGAGATTATGATTGTGCGATTGAATTTGTCCCTGGAGCAACTCTTCCTAAAAGTCGTTTATTTAATTTGACTATACCTGAGAGAAAGGCTTTGGAGGAATACATACAGACAAGCTTGGCCGCCGGTCACATTAGGCCTTCCAAATCTCCTGTGGCGGTTGGATTTTTTTTTTGTTAAAAAAAAGGACGGCGGTTTTACGGCCTTGTCTAGACTTTCGTGAGATTAATAAGATTACTGTACGCAATCCTTACCCACTGCCATTGATTCCTGATTTGTTTAATCAGTTAGTGGGGGCCAAGTGGTTCTCGAAAATTGATCTTCGAGGGGCATACAATTTGTTGCGCATGAAGGAGGGGGATGAATGGAAGACTGCGTTTAACACTCCACTGGGTCATTTTGAGAATCTGGTCATGCCTTTTGGACTTTCCAGTGCTCCGGCATTTTTTCAGAATCTTATTAATGACATCCTTAGACCTTTGATCGGCAGAAGTGTGGTTGTGTATTTGGATGACATTTTGATTTATTCACCGGATTTGGAGTCTCATTGGAGGAGTGTGCGTGAAGTATTACAGTTACTGAGTGATAATTCACTTTTTGCCAAACTAGAAAAATGTGAGTTCGCTGTACAGAGACTTAGTTTTTTGGGCTACATTGTCTCCAGTGAAGGTTTTGAGATGGACCCTGTGAAAGTGCAAGCTGTGCAGGATTGGCCTAGACCTATTGGTGTGAAATCAATACAGAGGTTTTTGGGGTTCGCCAATTATTATAGAAAATTCATAAAAAAATGTTCTGTGATTGCCAAACCTCTGACCGATCTCACCAGGAAAGGTGCTGATGCGGTTCAGTGGACTACTGAGGCCATTGAGGCTTTTGTGTTGCTAAAGGAGAGGTTCAGCTCTGCTCCCATCCTTACGCAGCCTGATGTGAGTAAACCATTTTTGGTTGAGGTTGATGCTTCTTCTGTGGCGGTCGGCGCGGTGTTGTCTCAGGAAAAGACGGATGGAGTACATCACTGTGCTTTCTTTTCAAAGAAATTTTCTGAGTCTGAACTAAATTATGATATCGGTAATTGGGAATTGTTGGCAATTAAACTCGCATTTGAACACTGGCGTCATTTTTTGGAGGGAGCGGAATTTCCTGTTCAAGTCTTCACCGATCATAAAAATCTGATCTACCTTGATGCTGCCAAACGCTTGAATGCCCGTCAGGCTAGGTGGGCACTGTTTTTCTCACGCTTTAATTTTACCATTACTTACATCCCAGGTACTAAAAATGTTAAAGCTGATGCTTTGTCTCGCAGCTTTTCTCCTATGGTGGGTACTGAGGAGGAAAACATTTTGCAAGAGGGGGTTGTTATTGCGGTTTTGGACTCCGTGTTGGAAGATGAGATTCTTAAAGCACAGGAGAATGCCCCATCTAACACGCCGCATGGGAGGTTGTTTGTGCCTGGTACCCTGAGGAGAGATTTGTTTGTTGAATGTCATGACTCTCGGTTGGCAGGTCATCCTGGAATCTCTGAGACCAAGAGACTTGTGGGTCGCAGCTTTTGGTGGCCTGGATGGCAGAAGGAAGTCATTAAGTGGGTGCGTCAATGCACTGTGTGCTAGATCTAAGTCTTCTCATACTCCTGCTGCAGGGTTGCTTTGCCCTCTGGAGGTCCCTAGTGCACCTTGGACACATTTGGCTATGGACTTTATTACTGACCTTCCCCCCTCTGAGGGTTTCACTGTCTTCTGGGTGGTCGTGGACCGTTTTAGCAAGATGTGTCACTTGGTTCCTTTCATCAAATTGCCCTGCGCTAAGACTCTCGCTAACGCCTTTGTCAAGGAAATAGTCAGACTACATGGTGTTCCTACTGACATTGTTTCTGATAGGGGACCTCAGTTTGTGGCTCGTTTTTGGCGCGCCTTTTGTGACAGGTTGGGAGTTCATTTGTCGTTTTCATCCGGATATCATTCTGAGTCTAATGGCCAGACAGAAAGGAAAAACCAGGATGTTGAGCAGTTCTTGCGTTGTTTTGTATAATTAGAAAACTCTGCACTCAACTTTAGATAATAATGAATATTTATTGTCCAGGATAGTATGCAGGGAGGAACGTTTCGGTCACACGACCTTCATCAGCTACTATAATTAATAATATGATACAGAAAAAAAATATTTTTATAAACAGAATTGAACATAAACATGTTCTATTATAATTTCCAGAAATAAGGTATATACATCGGATGTCATATTTAATCGTGGATCAGAGACAGACTAGTATTCTGGGTATATATGACGATAATCAGTGCAGAAAAATAAAAAAATAAAGAATATAAGATCAGGTGCATTGATCAATTGGTAATTAAACATATTAACACATACCCCTGTGAAGTAACCACCAGCGTCCTATATTCAATTAGATTCTAGTAAACTGTATGAAAAGGTGATTTTGTTAGGAGAAAAATATGCATTAAATAAAAGTGCCTTGGATGTGACTAGCAAGATATAGCATACCCGGTGTCGGCTTGTCATTTCTTATATACATAGAGGTAAACCTCGTTGGTGGATAGAAAACTATGGTAAAAGGTAGGTGCCAATATGAAAGAGTTAATAGCCAGTAATTTAAAGTGTAAAGACCATGGTTATAAGCACAGACCTGGTAGAGGATGTGATACTGTCCATGGAAATCTATGGTGAAACAAGGTTATGGGCAGATGAAGACTAAGTCTGTTTAACATGGACAGACTGATGGACAGTAGAATAAGGAGTGAAACCGCCGCAATAACAGACCTTACTGAGGATATGGTGCCGTTCTGTGAACTGGTGCAGACGCGGAGTCCACCGCTCGTCTAATCCTGTGTATAATCGGCATTTCCTGTCTTAAGACAGGGAGGTGACGGGTCACGTGATTCTAAGTGTCCAATGATGTGAGGGGGTGTGGTATAAAAGCTGACGTGACCGAAAAGAAATGGATGTGCGTTCCACAGCGTCTGTGCTTGCGTTCCAGGCTTGATCATGATGGTGCAGGCAGGGCTAATATCATCAGGAGCCGAGGGGTGTGACATAGAACTATTTAGAGAAATAGTGAATAGCCAAAGATTCATCCATATAAGTGGTATAGCCAGAAATTCATCCATATAAGTGGTATAGACATTCATGTTTTCAATATAACCGGCTCTATGACATAAAAGAGAAAAATATTAGTATGCGGTAACAATTAATAATAGCCGCATGTCATAATATATCTGGATATTCCTTAGGGGGAGACAGAAAATTCATTAGAGAAAATACTATATACATCAATGGACACAAGGCAGACAGAAACAAACGTATATTACGTTAAATTCAGTAGCATAGCATATAGTCAAATAAAGGCGGACAAATCATAGTCCCTATTGAGACCTTTAGGGGACAATGTGTCCAGAGTGTGTATCCAATAGGCTTCACGTTGTTTCAGAATTTTGATGCGGTCTCCCCCTCTTCTGAGGTGGGGTACATGTTCGACTATTTGAAATTTTAATTGTGATATGTTATGTCCCTGTGAGATAAAATGATTAGGGATGGGGAGAAGTAGATTTCTGCATCGGATGGTAGATTTATGCTTCGATATACGATCTTTCACTGACTGTGTGGTCTCACCCACATAAAGTAACCCACAGGGACATTTAATGATGTACACTGCGAAGGTAGTGTCGCAGGTGAAATAGCCGCTGATGTTATAGGATCGTCCAGTATATGGATGTTTAATGACATTGCCTTTCTGTACATTGTTGCATTGGGTGCAACTTAAGCAGGGAAAAGTTCCAAACTTGGGATTATTTAGGAATCTTTGTTTATTTTTTGGTTTGGTAGGTCCTATGTCAGCTTTAATGAGGGAATCCCTGAAATTCGGGGCCCTCCTGAAACATGGTAGGAATGGTTGGTTAAACTCAGGAATATGTGGATGGGCATTGGAGAGTAGAGACCAGTGCTTACGGATAGTCTTGTGTATGAGAGAAGCAAATGGGTGGAAGGAATGTACGAATACCATCCTGTTGGTAGACCCCCTTGGAATTGGCGTATTAATCAGGGATTTATCCAAGACTCGTTGTGGATAACCACGTTCCTTAAATTTTGAATTCATCTCTTCTAATCTCTGCTTACATGTCAATTGGTCCGACACAATACGTTTAACCCTTTGAAATTGGGATTTGGGAATTGACTCTTTCATGGGTGTGGGGTGAAAGCTATTGAAATGTAGCAATCCATTACGGTCTGTGGGTTTGGTATATAAATCTGTATGTAATGTGCCCCCTATGCCTTTGATGACCATGGTATCTAAAAAGTTAATCTTACTTGTATCATATGTAATGGTAAATTGAAGGCCGGGCCAAGATTGATTTAATACCTCATGAAACTCGGATAGGGACTCAAACGTACCACCCCATATGCAGAAGATATCATCTATATAACGCTTCCAGACCATAGCGTGTTCGCAAAAGAGAGGGTGAGAATAGATGATTGATTCTTCAAAGTCCGCCATGTAACAGTTGGCATAAGGGGGCGCTACGTTTGAGCCCATCGCGGTCCCACGTATCTGTAAGAAAAAATCGTCCTGGAACATGAAAAAATTCTTAGTAAGGACTAGGGTCAGGAGATCAATACACAGGTCTATTTGAGATGGTGTAAAGTTTGATTTAAGTAAAAGTTTTTTGACTGACAATATACCCTGGTCATGTGGGATGGAGGTATAAAGATCTTTGACGTCAAACGTAACTAGAAACGATGGTTCAGGAATATGATGTACTTCCTTGATGGTATTAAGGAAGGCGTTGGTATCCAAAAGAAATGATCTGGTGGATCGGACCAAAGGAGTCAATATTTTCTCAAGATAGATTGAGATGGGAGATAAAGCCGACTCAGTGGAAGCCACAATGGGTCTACCAGGAGGATGCTGTAGATTTTTATGAATTTTTGGTAGCATGTAGAAGACTGGGGTGACTGGATGACTTTTCAATAGAAAATCGTGGGTTTTTTTGTTTAGAACGCCCGTTTCTAAATGTCGGTTCAGTGTGTCAAGGATAATAGATTTAGTATGATTAGTGGGGTCCTGAGATATCTTGACATAAATGGTGTTATCAGACAGTTGTCTAAGAGCTTCGGTAATATAGTCAGATTTATTCATGACAACTACAGCCCCACCCTTGTCAGCAGGTTTGATAATAATATTCTGGTCCTCTTTTAGTGATCTCAAAGCCTGAAATTCAGATGTATTTAGATTAGGTGGGTAAAACAATTTACCCTGTTCCATGTCATGTTTAATGTCCTTAAATGAAGACTGTATGAAATCAATAAACGTTTCTAAGGCATGAGAACCTGGAGGTGGTCTGAAGTGACTCTTAGATCTCAGGCCTAATTGTGAGATGGATAACGGATTATCCTCAATGACTTGGTCTGTAATGAGAGGGGGTAACGCCGGTTGATTAGAAAAGTAAACTTTAAGTCTCAGGGAACGGAAAAACCGCTGTAAATCCATTTCCAGGTCAAACGTCTTATACCTGTATGATGGGCAATATGATAGTCCCTTTTGTAGCACATTTAGTTCTGCGATGCCCAAGGTTCTATTAGAAATGTTAACTACCAGTGGGCACGTACCTGAGACCTGGTTGTCCGTGTGGGAGGGTAGTTTCCTTGATCCCTGCCCCCGTCTCGTCCTCTTCGTCTTGGTGGACGTCGACCTAGTCCTAAAAAAGAAGAGGTGTTCGAGGTACCCGGATGTTCCTGTTCGGAGCCCGATGTTGATGGTTCTGATGTATAACGGTATCCGGTGCGTGATGGTGCCCGCCAAGAGGAAGATTTTCCACGCCATCTGTAAACACGATCCTGTTCGTAATCGTCCTGATCACGGGCAAATTTGCTCCTTTTCCGATTCTCTGTATCCCTTTTGTGTTGATCGACGTTGGTTTTGATCTGGTTCCTTAAGGCCGCTAGTTCCTCAGATGTGCCTGTGGTCGAGAGTTGAGCCTCTATGGATTTTATGCGATCCGCACTGGCGCTAATGGCTTTCTGTAGGTGCTCCACCGTCAAGACCATCAAATCAAAGGAACATTTGTTAAGGATATGTTCATACTTTGTACAGAATTCTGGTAAATCACTAAAGAGGGTGGGTCGAAGTGGAACCCTAAGGCCACGTGGTATACGTTGCACCCGTAAATACTCGGTGAGGGTAGCGCAGTGAAGTTCAAGGTTAGTGTGGTGACGTAATTCCTTTTCAAGATCTCTTCCGCGGGTCTCTCTGGGTGGTGCCTTTAGGAACTCACTAGAGAGATTGCTTTGTGCCAGAATACTAGTGGTCTCATCCACGTTATATGAAAATGTAAGAGAGGAGAAAGACATAACAACTGGAGGGCGTGCTATACGTATGGGAGAACATGTAATGATAGAAACGTATGCACAGCCCTTAGGAGGTGCAAGAGTAGGTGCCCAAACCACAATATATAATTAGAAAACTCTGCACTCAACTTTAGATAATAATGAATATTTATTGTCCAGGATAGTATGCAGGGAGGAACGTTTCGGTCACACGACCTTCATCAGCTACTATAATTAATAATATGATACAGAAAAAAAATATTTTTATAAACAGAATTGAACATAAACATGTTCTATTATAATTTCCAGAAATAAGGTATATACATCGGATGTCATATTTAATCGTGGATCAGAGACAGACTAGTATTCTGGGTATATATGACGATAATCAGTGCAGAAAAATAAAAAAATAAAGAATATAAGATCAGGTGCATTGATCAATTGGTAATTAAACATATTAACACATACCCCTGTGAAGTAACCACCAGCGTCCTATATTCAATTAGATTCTAGTAAACTGTATGAAAAGGTGATTTTGTTAGGAGAAAAATATGCATTAAATAAAAGTGCCTTGGATGTGACTAGCAAGAAGGTCGTGTGACCGAAACGTTCCTCCCTGCATACTATCCTGGACAATAAATATTCATTATTATCTAAAGTTGAGTGCAGAGTTTTCTAATTATATATTGTGGTTTGGGCACCTACTCTTGCACCTCCTAAGGGCTGTGCATACGTTTCTATCATTACATGTTCTCCCATACGTATAGCACGCCCTCCAGTTGTTATGTCTTTCTCCTCTCTTACATTTTCATATAACGTGGATGAGACCACTAGTATTCTGGCACAAAGCAATCTCTCTAGTGAGTTCCTAAAGGCACCACCCAGAGAGACCCGCGGAAGAGATCTTGAAAAGGAATTACGTCACCACACTAACCTTGAACTTCACTGCGCTACCCTCACCGAGTATTTACGGGTGCAACGTATACCACGTGGCCTTAGGGTTCCACTTCGACCCACCCTCTTTAGTGATTTACCAGAATTCTGTACAAAGTATGAACATATCCTTAACAAATGTTCCTTTGATTTGATGGTCTTGACGGTGGAGCACCTACAGAAAGCCATTAGCGCCAGTGCGGATCGCATAAAATCCATAGAGGCTCAACTCTCGACCACAGGCACATCTGAGGAACTAGCGGCCTTAAGGAACCAGATCAAAACCAACGTCGATCAACACAAAAGGGATACAGAGAATCGGAAAAGGAGCAAATTTGCCCGTGATCAGGACGATTACGAACAGGATCGTGTTTACAGATGGCGTGGAAAATCTTCCTCTTGGCGGGCACCATCACGCACCGGATACCGTTCTACATCAGAACCATCAACATCGGGCTCCGAACAGGAACATCCGGGTACCTCGAACACCTCTTCTTTTTTAGGACTAGGTCGACGTCCACCAAGACGAAGAGGACGAGACGGGGGCAGGGATCAAGGAAACTACCCTCCCACACGGACAACCAGGTCTCAGGTACGTGCCCACTGGTAGTTAACATTTCTAATAGAACCTTGGGCATCGCAGAACTAAATGTGCTACAAAAGGGACTATCATATTGCCCATCATACAGGTATAAGACGTTTGACCTGGAAATGGATTTACAGCGGTTTTTCCGTTCCCTGAGACTTAAAGTTTACTTTTCTAATCAACCGGCGTTACCCCCTCTCATTACAGACCAAGTCATTGAGGATAATCCGTTATCCATCTCACAATTAGGCCTGAGATCTAAGAGTCACTTCAGACCACCTCCAGGTTCTCATGCCTTAGAAACGTTTATTGATTTCATACAGTCTTCATTTAAGGACATTAAACATGACATGGAACAGGGTAAATTGTTTTACCCACCTAATCTAAATACATCTGAATTTCAGGCTTTGAGATCACTAAAAGAGGACCAGAATATTATTATCAAACCTGCTGACAAGGGTGGGCTGTAGTTGTCATGAATAAATCTGACTATATTACCGAAGCTCTTAGACAACTGTCTGATAACACCATTTATGTCAAGATATCTCAGGACCCCACTAATCATACTAAATCTATTATCCTTGACACACTGAACCGACATTTAGAAACGGGCGTTCTAAACAAAAAAACCCACGATTTTCTATTGAAAAGTCATCCAGTCACCCCAGTCTTCTACATGCTACCAAAAATTCATAAAAATCTACAGCATCCTCCTGGTAGACCCATTGTGGCTTCCACTGAGTCGGCTTTATCTCCCATCTCAATCTATCTTGAGAAAATATTGACTCCTTTGGTCCGATCCACCAGATCATTTCTTTTGGATACCAACGCCTTCCTTAATACCATCAAGGAAGTACATCATATTCCTGAACCATCGTTTCTAGTTACGTTTGACGTCAAAGATCTTTATACCTCCATCCCACATGACCAGGGTATATTGTCAGTCAAAAAACTTTTACTTAAATCAAACTTTACACCATCTCAAATAGACCTGTGTATTGATCTCCTGACCCTAGTCCTTACTAAGAATTTTTTCATGTTCCAGGACGATTTTTTCTTACAGATACGTGGGACCGCGATGGGCTCAAACGTAGCGCCCCTTATGCCAACTGTTACATGGCGGACTTTGAAGAATCAATCATCTATTCTCACCCTCTCTTTTGCGAACACGCTATGGTCTGGAAGCGTTATATAGATGATATCTTCTGCATATGGGGTGGTACGTTTGAGTCCCTATCCGAGTTTCATGAGGTATTAAATCAATCTTGGCCCGGCCTTCAATTTACCATTACATATGATACAAGTAAGATTAACTTTTTAGATACCATGGTCATCAAAGGCATAGGGGGCACATTACATACAGATTTATATACCAAACCCACAGACCGTAATGGATTGCTACATTTCAATAGCTTTCACCCCACACCCATGAAAGAGTCAATTCCCAAATCCCAATTTCAAAGGGTTAAACGTATTGTGTCGGACCAATTGACATGTAAGCAGAGATTAGAAGAGATGAATTCAAAATTTAAGGAACGTGGTTATCCACAACGAGTCTTGGATAAATCCCTGATTAATACGCCAATTCCAAGGGGGTCTACCAACAGGATGGTATTCGTACATTCCTTCCACCCATTTGCTTCTCTCATACACAAGACTATCCGTAAGCACTGGTCTCTACTCTCCAATGCCCATCCACATATTCCTGAGTTTAACCAACCATTCCTACCATGTTTCAGGAGGGCCCCGAATTTCAGGGATTCCCTCATTAAAGCTGACATAGGACCTACCAAACCAAAAAATAAACAAAGATTCCTAAATAATCCCAAGTTTGGAACTTTTCCCTGCTTAAGTTGCACCCAATGCAACAATGTACAGAAAGGCAATGTCATTAAACATCCATATACTGGACGATCCTATAACATCAGCGGCTATTTCACCTGCGACACTACCTTCGCAGTGTACATCATTAAATGTCCCTGTGGGTTACTTTATGTGGGTGAGACCACACAGTCAGTGAAAGATCGTATATCGAAGCATAAATCTACCATCCGATGCAGAAATCTACTTCTCCCCATCCCTAATCATTTTATCTCACAGGGACATAACATATCACAATTAAAATTTCAAATAGTCGAACATGTACCCCACCTCAGAAGAGGGGGAGACCGCATCAAAATTCTGAAACAACGTGAAGCCTATTGGATACACACTCTGGACACATTGTCCCCTAAAGGTCTCAATAGGGACTATGATTTGTCCGCCTTTATTTGACTATATGCTATGCTACTGAATTTAACGTAATATACGTTTGTTTCTGTCTGCCTTGTGTCCATTGATGTATATAGTATTTTCTCTAATGAATTTTCTGTCTCCCCCTAAGGAATATCCAGATATATTATGACATGCGGCTATTATTAATTGTTACCGCATACTAATATTTTTCTCTTTTATGTCATAGAGCCGGTTATATTGAAAACATGAATGTCTATACCACTTATATGGATGAATTTCTGGCTATACCACTTATATGGATGAATCTTTGGCTATTCACTATTTCTCTAAATAGTTCTATGTCACACCCCTCGGCTCCTGATGATATTAGCCCTGCCTGCACCATCATGATCAAGCCTGGAACGCAAGCACAGACGCTGTGGAACGCACATCCATTTCTTTTCGGTCACGTCAGCTTGTATACCACACCCCCTCACATCATTGGACACTTAGAATCACGTGACCCGTCACCTCCCTGTCTTAAGACAGGAAATGCCGATTATACACAGGATTAGACGAGCGGTGGACTCCGCGTCTGCACCAGTTCACAGAACGGCACCATATCCTCAGTAAGGTCTGTTATTGCGGCGGTTTCACTCCTTATTCTACTGTCCATCAGTCTGTCCATGTTAAACAGACTTAGTCTTCATCTGCCCATAACCTTGTTTCACCATAGATTTCCATGGACAGTATCACATCCTCTACCAGGTCTGTGCTTATAACCATGGTCTTTACACTTTAAATTACTGGCTATTAACTCTTTCATATTGGCACCTACCTTTTACCATAGATTTCTATCCACCAACGAGGTTTACCTCTATGTATATAAGAAATGACAAGCCGACACCGGGTATGCTATATCTTGCTAGTCACATCCAAGGCACTTTTATTTAATGCATATTTTTCTCCTAACAAAATCACCTTTTCATACAGTTTACTAGAATCTAATTGAATATAGGACGCTGGTGGTTACTTCACAGGGGTATGTGTTAATATGTTTAATTACCAATTGATCAATGCACCTGATCTTATATTCTTTATTTTTTTATTTTTCTGCACTGATTATCGTCATATATACCCAGAATACTAGTCTGTCTCTGATCCACGATTAAATATGACATCCGATGTATATACCTTATTTCTGGAAATTATAATAGAACATGTTTATGTTCAATTCTGTTTATAAAAATATTTTTTTTCTGTATCATATTATTAATTATAGTAGCTGATGAAGGTCGTGTGACCGAAACGTTCCTCCCTGCATACTATCCTGGACAATAAATATTCATTATTATCTAAAGTTGAGTGCAGAGTTTTCTAATTATATATTGTGGTTTGGGCACCTACTCTTGCACCTCCTAAGGGCTGTGCATACGTTTCTATCATTTCTTGCGTTGTTTTGTGACTGATAATCAAGAGGGGTGGTCTGAGTTTCTGCCACTTGCTGAGTTTGCTCTTAACAATCATACATCCGCTTCTGCTGGTTGTTCGCCTTTTTTTTGTTGTACTGGGAGACATCCGTCTTTTGGGTCATTTTCAAGTTGGGATCGGCTGTACCTGAAGAGGAGAATTTTTCTGGTGTGTTGCAGAGAGTTTGGACTGATGTGCGTGGTAATCTTCAGGAGGCTAACAAAAGATCCAAAGTGTATTTTGATAGAAAACGACAAGAGGTTTTGTTTGCTTTGGTGACATGGTCTGGTTGTCCTCTAAGAATCTGCGCTTGAGGATTCCGTCTAAGAAATTGGGTCCCAAGTTTGTAGGGCCCTTTAAGGTGCTTCAGGTTATTAACCAATCTGCTGTTAAGTTGGAGCTTCCCACCTCCTGGAAGATTAATCCGGTGTTTCATGTTTCTCTCTTGAAAAAAGCTGAGGTCTCAGATGGAGACGTCTCGGCCACTGTTCCCCTGGTGGTGGAGGACGGGCAATATGAGATTTCCCGCATCCTAAATTCTAGACGGTATAGAGGGGGTTTGCAGTACCTCGTCGCTTGGAAGGGTTATGGACCCGAGGATAACTCATGGGTGAGGGCGGATGATGTTTCTGCGTCTAGACTTGTCAGAGCGTTTCACAAGAGGTTTCCGGATAAGCCTAAGTCCTAGGGGATCCGGAGGATCGTCTTAGAAGGGAGGGTACTGTTAGAACCCTCTTGTTAGATTTTGTTTCAGTTTGCTGGTCACATGACCTTTTTTCCCTATTTAGTCTGGCTCCGCCCTTCTGGCTTTGCTGGACTTCATTGTATTATCTACTCTTAAGCTAGCCGGGTGCTTAGATGCCTTACTCTGTCAGTTTTGCTTAATCTTAGGATCTCGTAGTAATTTGTTTTCTGTTTAATTTTCCCTGCTACAATTTCTGTTAGGAGGTGTCCACCTTTTCTCCCAGTCCCTAGATCTTGTAGGGATTCCTTCCTCGCAACTATAGGTCTTCGTTCAGACTAGCTGAGGACTTTAGCGGGTCTGGTCGCAGGATCAGGTTCCCCGTTACATCGTAGGGATCAAGCTCAGTTTTATTGTAGGGACAGAGTTCCCATCTTTCCTTAGTGCTTGTAGCAGTTCATAACAACTACCTCCAGCCTGGTACTTCTATTACTCCGCTCCGCTGCGCGCAATCGCTGCGCTGTACCTGATTTTTTGTTACTGTCCAGATCATTGCGGCACAGGTCCAGTATGTCCAGAAGGGCTAAGACTCACACGGTGTTGTATACCGCATGCATTGCCTGTAGGTCCCCGTTTTCCGCACGCCCAGACAAATCGGGTCTGCGAAGCCTGTAACTCCGAACGTGCCCAGGAGCCCTCCCCTATAACTGAGCCCAGTGCAGCAGGTCCCCCGGAATGGGCCCTGTCTCTGTCGCAATCAATGGCGTCATTAACAAGAGCAATCGAGTCCCTTCATGCTCCCGATAGGGGCAGGGACAGTGGTTCATCAGTTTTGGAAGGGTCTTCCATGGTACAGGAACCTCCGGCCTGCAGGGGCCGCGCTCTCACCAGGCAGACGCGGGGGAAGCGAACCCACACAGCGTCGCCTGCGCCGTCCGGGGCCTCGGCATCTATCAGTTCTACTTCCCGTTCTCCCTCACCAGCGGAGGCGAGTGAACAGGGTTCGGACTTTGTTTTAGAAGGGTCCCTTAACCTGGAGTCACATAATTGTCAAGAGACAACAGTCTCATTGAGGCCGTCAATCAGACCCTTGGAGTAGATGATCAGTCCACCTCGGCCTCTGGTCATAAGGTGTCTTTCAAGCGGGCCAGACAGTTCATAGGGTGTTTGGCGATCACCCTGAATTTGAGGAACTGGTGCAGCACCACCGAGAAAAGCTGGACAAGCGCTTTTCAAGGCAGAAAACTCTTAATACCAGATATCCTTTTGCCCCTGACCTCCTTAAGAAATGGGCCGAATCTTCTGCTGTTGACCCTCCGGTGTCACATTTGGCGTCTAAAACGCTTCTTTCTCTTTCCAACGGTTCCTCGATCAGAGAGCCAACGGATCGTCTAATCGAAAGCTTGGCACGCTCAGCATTTGAGGCATCAGGCTCTGCTCTTTCTCCCTCTTTTGCAGCGACTTGGGTAGCCAAAGCCATGATATCCTGGTCAGACTCTCTAAATAAAGTCCTCCAAGTTACGGAGGTACCGTCAGACGTAGTTGAGATCTCCAATCAGATTGCGCTTGCAGGGGATTTTTTGATTAAAGCTTCCATGGAGGCGGCAAATTGCGCTGCACTAGCCGCCGCTAATGCGATTGCTATTAGGAGGGCCTCGTGGTTGAGAACATGGCGAGCAGACTCAACCTCAAAAAAAAAAAAAAATCCCTTACCTCTTTGCCTTATCAGATTGGCCGATTATTTGGCGAGAAGCTGGATCAGTTAATATCGGATTCTACAGGAGGGAAAAGTAAGTTCCTTCCTCAGCAAAAAAGTAGACAGATTTTTCGTCGACAGCTTCAGCCTCAGTTTAGGGCCTTTTGCAGCCCAGGATGGGCCACAACGGCAGGCCCCAGCGGCTCAGGTCTGCTTAATCAGACCAGAGATCGTCAAGTCTCTTACAAAACCAACCCTTTGGGAAGGATGCGGACCCAACAGCCAAAATCTAGAGGTCTAGGTCCCAAAGATTTTCGGCTAAATGACTGGAGGCAGGATCCTGTCGAATCGTCCAGAGTAGGCGGCCGTCTACTCTGGTTTCGCCCCACCTGGCTATCGGTCACTCACGACAAGTGGGTCAGAGAGTTAGTCTCCTCGGGGTACAAGATAGAGTTTATCAGCCATCCCTCAAATCGTTTTTTTTTTTTTTTTCCCCTCACGCCTCCCAAAGAAGAAACCCGGGTTCACGTCTGGTTCAAGGCTGTCGAATCTCTTCAGCGCAGCGGGGTTATCATTCCAGTACCGGAGGCTGAGAGAGGTCAGGGGTTCTATTCCAACCTGTTCATAGTACCCAAGAAAGACGGCTCTGTGAGGCCAATCCTGGACCTAAAATGCCTGAACAGGTTTGTCAGAGTTCTACATTTCCGAATGGAGTCTCTCCGTTAGGTCATTGTGGCGATGGAAAAGGGGGAATTTCTAGCATCAATAGACATCCAGGATTCCTATCTTCACATCCCCATATTCCCCCCTCATCAGAGATTTCTACGGTTTGCCGTCAGCAACCTTCACTTTCAATTTGCAGCCTTGCCCTTCAGGCTAGCCACAGCCCCCAGGGTGTTCACAAAGGTCATGGCTGCTGTTGTGTCCATTCTGCACTCTCGGAGAATAGTCAATCTTACCTTACTTAGACGATCTCCTCGTCAAGGGTCCGTCTTTTCAGGCCTGCGAGGGAAGTGTCAGCATTACACTAGACACCCTGGTTCGCTTGGGGTGGCTGGTGAATTAGAAAAAATCTTCTCCCGTGCCATCTCGGAAGATCACCTTTTTAGGGATGATTTCGACACTGCTCGAGGTTTGATAATCCTCCCTCGGGACAAGGCCCTAGTTCTTCGTCAGGAGGTAAGGATCCTTCGCCAGCCCATTCCTCACACCATCCGGTTTTGTATGAAGGTCTTAGGAAGGATGGTGGCAGCAATCGAGGCCATTCCGTTTGCGCAGTTTCATCTTCGTCCCCTTCAGCATGGCCTCTTGGCAGCTTGGGGACGGGAATCCTCACTCTCTCAATCTCCAGTGCCGTCTGTCTACGCAAGTCAGACAGACACATGGTGGACGATGAGCACCACTCTTCAGCAGGGGCGATGTTTTCCCCCAGTCCATTGGCTGATAGTCATAACGGACGCCAGCCTTCTTGGATAGGGAGCAGTGTTTCGCCACTATACAGCCCAGGGAGCTTGGTCCCTGCAGGAATCAACCCTCCCGATCAATATTCTAGAGATTCGGGCGGTTCGGCTTGCTCTGAGGCAGTTTCACCATCATCTGGCAGGGCGCCCGGTCCGAATACAATCGGACAATGCCACGGCTGTGGCATACATAAATCATCAGGAAGGTACCCGCAGCAGGGCAGCCATGCACAAAGTGAAACATATTCTGGCTTGGGCAGAAAGAAATCACTCCGTGATATCGGCAGTCCACATTCCAGGCGAGGAGAACTGAGCAGCGGATTTCCTCAGCCGTCAGGGGATAGCGTCCGGAGATGGTCGCTCCATCCCAGCGTATTTCGGCAGATATGCCTACGCTGGGGGACTCTGGACGTGGACCTGATGGCATCCAGGATGAACGCCAAGGTACCCAACTTCGTCTCCCGATACCGAGATCCGCAGGCAATTGCAGTGGACGCCCTAGTTCTACCGTGGAATCAGTATCATCTTCCGTATTTGTTTCCACCGTTAGCTCTGCTCCCAAGGGTGATCAGAGAAATCAAGATAGAGAGAGTCTCAGCGATATTAGTCTCTCCAGATTGGCCTTGTCGCTCATGGTACGCAGACCTGGTACAGCTGCTCGCTGACGCACCCTGGCGTCTGCCAGAACGCGCGGACCTTCTCTCCCAGGGCCCAGTTTACCACCAGGACTCAGCGGTCATGTGTTTGACGGCCTGGTCGTTGAATCTTGGATCCTAACCAAGGCCGGATTCTCCCAGAAGGTCGCTGCCACAATGACTAGCGCTCGAAAGCCCGCTTCGGCACGTATCTACCAGCATACTTGGAAAGTCTTCTTCACATGGTGCAGGGAACATGGTTATTCCCCGCTTCAGTTTTCAATTCCTAACATTCTGGCATTTCTCCAAGCTGGCCTAGATTCAGGCCTAGCACCAAGCACTCTTATAAGACAGATATCAGCCTTGTCTGTCCTTTTTCAGCGTAGAATCGTTACTAATTTACAGGGTAAGACCTTTATTCAAGGGGTCATCCATATAGTGCCACCCTACAGAGCTCCCTTAGACGTCTGGGATCTCAACCTTGTTTTGGGAGTTCTGCAGGAATCTCCATTTGAGCCTCTTCAGGAAATTTCCTTGACATACCTTTCTTGGAAGGTCGTATTTTTGGTAGCCATAACATCCATAAGGCGGGTCTCTGAGCTAGCGGCACTATCTTGCCGAGCTCCGTACTTATTGTTTCATCATGATAAGGTAGTACTCAGGCCAACACCACCTTTTTTACCAAAGGTCGTGTCTTCATTTCATATCAATGAGGACATTGTTTTGCCCTCATTTTGCCCAGCACCGACGCACCGGGTAGAGAAGGCTCTCCATATGCTAGATCTGGTGAGAGCACTCAGGAGATGTATATCTAGGACAGCATCCTTTCGGCAGACAGACACGCTGTTCATCCTCCCGAGGGGCGCAGGAAAGGACTCGCTGCCTCAAGATCAACCTTGGCCAGATGGATATGGTTGACCATTCAGGAGGCCTACCGCGTCAGAGGTGCGGTTGTTCCGGCAGGAATCAATGCTCATTCCACCAGAGCGGTGGGTGCCTCCTGGGCTCTTCGGCATCAGGCTTCGGTGGAACAGGTTTGTAAGGCAGCAACGTGGTCCAGTTTGCATACTTTTTCCAAGCATTATAATGTCCATACTCAGGCATCAGCAGATGCAAGTCTGGGTAGAAGGATTCTTCAGGGCGCGGTAGCGCACCTATAGGCAATGCCGGGTTATGACTTATACTGTGGAGTCGATTTCCCACCCAAGGGGACTGCTTTGGGACGTCCCACAGTCCTGTGTCCCCCAATGAGACGAAGGAGAAATACGGATTTTTGTGTTACCGTAAAATCCTTTTCTCCGAGACGCTCATTGGGGGACACAGCACCCACCCTAATAGCCGGATGGCTTCATTTTTAAGTAAATTCTAATTTTTTGTTGTTTCTGGTGGGTTTATTTCTGAATATATTGTACCTGTGTTAACACTGATTTACTTGTTTAGCCTCCTACTGCTTTTTGCACTAAACTGGGTTTGCCTGCGGCCAGTGTTGAGGTGTATACGGCGGAGGAGGAGCTAACATTTTTTTATATTTACTTAGTGTCAGCCTCCTAGCGGCAGTAGCATACACCCACAGTCCTGTGTCCCCAATGAGCGTCTCGGATAAAAGGATTTTACGGTGAGTAACACAAAAATCCGTATTTTTGTAGCGCTTGATGGTTTTTGCAACTGCACTTTGGGGCACTTTCAAAGTTTTCCCAGTTTTTTGGACTGACTGACCTTCAATTCTTAAATAATGATGGCCACTCGTTTTTCTTTACTTAGCTGCTTTTTTCTTGCCATAATACAGTCATGGCCAAAAGTTTTGAGAATGACACAAATATTATATTTTCACATGATCTGCTGCCCTCTGGTTTTTATGTGTGTTTGACAGATGTTTTTATCACAGACAGAAATATAATAATTGCAAACATATGAGTAACAAAAGCTTATATTGACAGTTAGAATGAGTTAATGCAGCAAGTCAATATTTACAGTGTTGACCCTTCTTCTTCAGGACCTCTGCAATTCTCCCTGGCATGCTCTCAATCAACTTCTGGACCAAATCCTGACTGATAGCAGTCCATTCTTGCACAATCAATGCTTTCATTTTGTCAGAATTTTTAGATTTTTGTTTGTCCACCAGTCTCTTGATGATTGACCACAAGTTCTCAATGGAATTAAGATCTGGGGAGTTTCCAGGCCATGGACCCAAAATCTCTATGTTTTGTTCCCTGAGCCATTTAGTTATCACCTTTGCTTTATGACAAGTTGCTCCATCATGCTGGAAAAGGCATTGTTGATCGCCAAACTGCTCTTGGAGGGTTGGGAGAAGTTGCTCTTGGAGGACATTCTGGTACCATTCTTTATTCATGGCTGTGTTTTTAGGCAAGACTGTGAGAGAGCCGATTCCCTGGCTGAGAAGCAACCCCACACATGAATGGTTTCAGGATGCTTAACAGTTGGCATGAGACAAGACTGGTGGTAGCGCTCACCTTGTCTTCTCCGAATGAGGCATTTTCCTGATGTCCCAAACAATCGAAAAGGGGATTCATCAGAGAAAATAACTTTACCCCAGTCCTCAGCAGTCCACTGCCTGTACCTTTTGCAGAATATCAGTCTGTCCATGATGTTTTTTCTGGAGAGAAGTGGCTTCTTTGCTGCCCTTCTTGAGACCAGGCCTTGCTCCAAGAGTCTCCGCCTCACAGTGCGTGCAGATGCACTCACACCTGCCTGCTGCCATTCCTGAGCAAGCTCTGCACTGCTGGTAGCCCGATCCCGCAGCTGAAACACTTTTAAGAGACGGTCCTGGCGCTTGCTGGTCTTTCTTGGGCGCCCTGAAGCCTTTTTGGCAACAATGGAACCTCTCTCCTTGAAGTTCTTGATGATGCGATAGATTGTTGACTGAGGTGCAATCTTTCTAGCTGCGATACTCTTCCCTGTTAGGCCATTTTTGTGCATTGCAATGATGACTGCACGTGTTTCTTTAGAGATAACCATGGTTAACAGAAGAGAAACAATGATGCCAAGCACCAGCCTCCTTTTAAAGTGTCCAGTGGTGTCATTCTTATTTAATCATGACAGATTGATCTCCAGCCATGTCCTCATCAACACCCACACCTGTATTAATGGAGCAATCACTGAAAAGAGGTTAGCTGGTCCTTTTAAGGCAGGGCTGCAATGATGTTGAAATGTGTTTTGGGGGATAAAGTTCATTTTCTAGCCAAATATTGACTTTGCAAGTAATTGCTGCTAAGCTGATCACTCTTTATAACATTCTGGAGTATATGCAAATTGCCATTAGAAAAAGTGAAGCAGTAGACTTTGTAAAAATTAATATTTGCGTCATTCTCAAAACTTTTGGCCATGACTGTACAAATTCAAACAGTCTATTCAGTAGGACTATCAGCTGTGTATCCACCAGACTTCTGCACAACACAACTGATGGTCCCAAGCCCATTTATAAGGCAATAAATCCCACTTATTAACCCTGACAGGGCACACCTGTGAAGTGAAAACCATTTCCGGTGACTACCTCTTGAAGCTCAGCAAGAGAATGCCAAGAGTGTGCAAAGCAGTCATCAAAGCAAAAGGTGGCTACTTTGAAGAACCTAGAATATAAGACATAATTTCAGTTGTTACACACTTTTTTGTTAAGTATATACCGTATTTTTCGGACCATAAGACGCACTTTTTTTCCTCCAAATTTGGGAGGAAAGTGTGGGTGCGTCTTATGGTCGGAATGTAACATGTGGGGAGGGGGGCAGGAGGCAGCATGATCGCAGGAGGCAGGAAAATATCCCCTCTGCTGCTGAAACCGGTGCTGGGGAAACAACTGGTCCCGATACTTAAGTGCAGTGAATATTCATTAGCCGCTTTCCCACCCACCTATCAGCTGAGCAGTGAGTGGGGAGCAGCAAATGACAGAGCCACACGGTTTCCCCAGCGCTGGATTCCTGCAGCAGCTGGGGAGATCTGTGTCCGAAGAAGGAGGCAGCAGGAGGGATCGCATACCTGACAGGCAGCACAGCCTGGAGGCTGTGCTAATGCGATGCTGAATGCTCCTGTGGAGGACCTGTGATGAGGTCATGAAGAGGGCGGGCTGGAGCATCACATGACCACACAAAGCCCTGCTTCTCATGATGTCATCACAGGTCCTGCAGACACACTGTACAAGAAAGAATTAATTAAAAGGTTAGTACTTGCAGCACATAAAAAAAGCACTCTGCCATCCTGTGATGGACTATAACTCCCAGCATGCCATAGGATGTGCAGGACATGCTGGGAGTTATAGTTCTCCCATGGGATCTTAAAGCAGCACTCCAGTGTTATTTTTCAGTGCTGGAGTGGTGCTTTAAATATAAGCCCCGTGCCCCCATTCTTATACTCACCCTCCAACGTCTTCATATAGTAATTTTTAGACACCACACTGGTCCCGCAGCACCATCTCCTACCCATAGCTTCCAACATAATAACATACTATTATATATAATAACACCACATATAATAGTATGTTATTTATGTTATTAATATTTTACCACATTTTTTGCTTCAAATATATTTTTCCCTATTTTCCACCTCTAAAACCTGGGTGCGTCTTATAGTCCGAAAAATACGGTAATTCCACATGTGTTAATTCATAGTTTTGATGCCTTCAGTGTGAATGTACAATTTTCATAGTCATGAAAATACAGAAAAATCTTTGAATGAGAAGGTGTGTCCAAAGTTTTGGTCTGTACTGTATGTCAGTCTCAAACATAAGCCCCCTGGAGTAAAATGTGCATTTTCGACAAACTAAAGCCTACGTTGGCAATGAGCTCACTTCTGTTGCAATGGCAATTGTATATTTGACAACAATAATAGATGCTACAGATATATAGTGTGTGTAATATATATTTTATTATAATCAAACGCTTACTTTGCAGATGATATTTTCTATAAAAGCAGAAAGTGCAACTTCACCTGCAGTGAATTGTAATTACATGGCCAGCGTCAATCCTACAGATAATGGCTGTCTTTTGGAGAAATACAAGGAAAAGTACAGTGACCATGACTTTGGGCTTCTATCAAACCTGTATGCCTCTGAGGGCAAGCCAGGAAAGGTAAATTTTATCATGGGACATGTCAGTTTTAGCAATTTATTAACATACCTCACTCACCCTCCAACAGACATCAGTTATGAAAGTCCATTCTGTACCCATGGAAAGATAAATCTGTTTGATATCTTCATTAAGACTTTCCAATTGATGGAATGTTGCTAGGATCTTCTATCATTTAGTTCTGGATGGGTGAGATACTGCCGGGTCCACCACCAGTCAGCAGCTATGGTTAAGATGTAACTGTTTTTCCATTCTCTGCACAGCGGGTAGCCAGGAGAGCTGTTGTGCACAGAATTAGTCAAAGTTACCATGATCCTTTAGTTCTTGTGACCAAGGTGGGGGACCCAAGAGGTTGGCTGCCCACTGATCACAATGCCATGAGATCTTAGTCTCCGTTTAAATGCTTTGCTATAAGAAAATAACTGAAATACTTATGTAACTGTAACAAAACTCTTGCTCAGAATGTGACACTCAAAAGCAGGAAGGAAACATTTTGAGGGCAAAAATTGAGGGCAAATTGAGTAGTGCATTAAGGTTGTACCTATAAGCCTTCCCTTTATCTTCTTTCATCTCTATGTAGAGCTTGAATAATATGTGTATTTTTTTCAGCTGCACTATGTAACATTATTACATGCAAATGCAACTCCCCAGGGCCGTGGGGTGCTCGGTCCAGGTCGGACAGTTCTTTGGCGGGGAAGGTCACAGGGCCGTGACCCGGTTTGTGGCCCTGGGCGTGCAATAAAAAAAAATGAGGGTGAAAAGTTTATAGGGGAATAAGTTTGTGACGCCACCCGTGGTATTCGGCAATAGATGGCCGACGCTGCGATTCAAGTCCACTGGGGCGGTTGATGACGCAGCAGAGATGATACAGCTCTCCACGAGTAGAGCTAGGCCCCAGGGAAGTTATAAGGTTATTTGAAGATGGTAACGGTTGTAGTGCAGGGTAGGTGATGCAGTAAATAGGACACAGCAGGGTGCAGTCTTCAAACTTTGCTCATGGTCTTTAAGTTACAAACACCAGCTGGGTGTTGTGTCCTCCGGGTCGGTTTTCCAGCCATCTCTGGTAGTTTGGGGGTACACTTTACCGGGACCCCCTTCTTGTATACTTTCTCCAGTCGTCACTCCCTGCACTGGCTAACGCCTTTCCTCCTGCCCTTCACCTCACACACGGTGTCCCAAGTCAGCAGACTCAGATCCTATCGGGCGATGTCCTCCTGGTCCCCTTGATCCTATGTGGCTACTTTTTCAGCTAATGTGTGTGGATTTGGCTGTTGCACATACAGTCACAACAGCCTCCGGTTTGCTAGCTGAGTCCTACAGTTTCTCCAGTAGTCTGGGACCGGTCCCCCCACTGCGACTTGGTCCCTCCATCCGACTACGGTCGGTCTGGATACGGGCGCCACGGGTGGATTCCTTACTTCCCTGGCCCTTAGAACCCCTTCTTACTCAGGAGCTCCTCTCTACACCACTGCTCCTCTCAACTTCTCTCACTCCACTCCTTCCAACTGTCACACTCCCTTCCCGCCTGAACTGAGGCTCCTCCCCACTCCCTTGGGGTGGTGTGTGGTTTTGGGTGCACATATGTGAGCACCGGATAATGCCCCCTACTTACCCGAGAGCTGAGCACCACACCTCTGGCTGAGGTGCAGTACTTCTGTGGCGACTGGACCCTCAGGGGCACCACACAAATATCCCGTAAATGGTAAAATTGTGGTTAACACCAGAAATTAAGCTGAGTATACTTCATTAGGCATCACTGCCCCATTTATTTCTTATGGAGCATTTATAGGGTTGTCCCTACAAGACTACACCATTAAACATGCCTTTATTAGGCCTTATGAATTTTCCTGCTTGAGACTTTTTTGTTCCTGTTAGCTAAAGGAGGGTAATACGGTAAGGGAAAAAAAAAAAGGTTTCCAGACTCAGCCTTGTCATTTTTTTACAGTAATACCACTTTCCTCCCATCAGGCCACCTTAGCTCTAGGGACTAGCTGAGACTTTTCTTGATATCTGCTAATCTGCTTGCACAAAAATGCTTGTGAAAAAACTCTTGAATACTTTAACATCTCGTGTAGCATGGTTAATAAATCGTTAAAGAGGTATTTCTCACTTAGACATTTGTGTCATGTTCTGATAGATGCAGGTCCCATCGGCTGAAGTGACAGTTGTGAATGAATGGAGAGGTGGCGACCCTTGCACTCGTGTATTCATTCACTTCTATGGAAGTCGCTGAGGTAGGACCTGCTTTCTATTGCCATGCCAGAAATTGCTCTGCGTTCAATTGTTCTGATGTATAAGAATTGTGCAGCAAGAGAATATGAAAAGCGCAGCTAAAGCAGAGAGCAAATCCCTAATATTTAGAAAATAGCTGCACATTGCCACCCTGATCAGAGTGTTGTAAAATAAAAAAGAGCATCACTAGTACAGGCCTTTTCCTTTTTTTTTTTTTTTTATAACCTTTTAAAACTAAAAAAAAAATGTCACTGTCGCTCCTAATTCATTTTCATTTTGACTCCTGCGACTCCCTATTAATTCTTTACTCTCCAATCTATCCTGCTTGCAGCATCCAGGCTTCTGCTTAACCACAACACCAATGTCTTCACCCTGTGCCAGTCTTTACACTGGCTGTCCATCAACTACAGAATTCAACATACAGTTCTCACACTCACCCAGAAAGCTTTCCACTGGGAAGCACCACCCTACATCTGCTCCCTTATCTTGGTCCATCACCCTACCCCTTGCTCTTCCTTCTGCTAATGATCTAAGACCAACATCCTCCATAATCTGAACCTCCTATTCTCATCACAGTATTTTCTTATGCTGCACCCTGAAATCCACTACCCCGGCAATTCAGTTAATTCTTAGTATCCACCGTTTTAAGCATGTCCAAAAACACATCTCTTTAGGCTAAACTATCATATCACCTCTATGATTTAATTGTTCTTTGTACTCCATACATTTTCCTTATAATCTACACCATGTTCCAAATTATTATGCAAATTATATTTTTCTCTGATTTTCCTAAGTGGTTGGTGCAAATGACAGTCAGTCTAATAAAAGTCATCACCCGTTAGAGTATACATCGAATTTTATTGAAGAAACCGCCCAATGATAACAGTATAATCTCCAAAATGAATAAAAACTCAAAATGCACTGTTCCAAATTATTAGGCACAGTAGAATTTCTAAACATTTGATCTGTTTTAAAGAACTGTAAATGCTCATTTGTGGAATTTGTAGCATTAGGAGGTCACATTCACTGAACAAAAAAGCTATTTAACTCCAAAACATCCTAACAGGCCAAGTTACATGTCAACATAGGAACCCTTCTTTGATATCACCTTCACAATCCTTGCATCCATTGAACTTGTGAGTTTTTGGAGAGTTTCTGCTTGTATTTCTTTGCATGAAGTCAGAATAGCCTCCCAGAGCTACTGTTTTGATGTGAACTGCCTCCCACCCTCATAGATCTTTTGCTTGATGATATTTCAAAGGTTCTCTATAGGGTTAAGGTCAGGGGAAGATGGTGGCCACACCATGAGTTTATCTCCTTTTATGCCCATAGCAGCCAAGGACTCAGAGGTATTCTTTGCAGCATGAGATGGTGCATTGTCATGCATGAAGATGATTTTGCTCCTGAAGGCACGTTTCTGCTTTTTATACCATGGAAGAAAGTTGTCAGTCAGTAACTCTATATACTTTGCAGAGGTCATTTTCACATCTTCAGGAACCTTAAAGGGCTGTACCAGCTGTTTCCCCATGATTCCGGCCCAAAACATGACTCCTCCACCTCCTTGCTAACGTTGCAGCCTTGTTGGGACATGGTGGCCATCCACCAACCATCCACTACTCCATCCATCTGTACCATCCAGGGTTGCTCGACACTCATCAGTAAACAAGACTGTTTGAAAATTAGTCTTCATGTATGTCTGGGCCCACTGCAACCGTTTCTGCTTGTGAGCACTGTTTAGGGGTGGCTGAATAGTAGGTTTATGCACCACAGCAAACCTTTGAAGGATCCTTCACCTTGAGGTTCGAGGGACTCCAGAGGCACCAGCAGCTTCAAATATCTGTTTGCTGGTTTGTAATGGCTTTTTAGCAGCTGCTCTCTTAATCCGATGAACTTGCCTGGCAGAAACCTTCCTCATTCTGCCTTTATCAGCACGAACACGTCTGTGCCCAGAATCAGCCACAAATCTCTTAACAGCACGATGATCACGCTTAAGTTTTCGGGAAATATCTAATGTTTTCATCCCTTGACCAAGGCATTGCACTATTTGATGCTTTTCAGCAGCAGAGAGATCCTTTTTCTTTCCCATGTTACTTGAAAACTCTGGCCTGCTTAATAGTGTGGAACATCCAGTTTTCCTTTATTGGGCTCACATGGCAAACTAATTATCACAGGTATCTGAGATTGATTTCAGTGATCCAAAGAACCCTGAGACACAATACCATCAATGGGTTTCATTTACAAAAAAAAACAAAAAAACGCTATGACACTTAAAACCAATTTGCATAATAATTTGGAACAAAGTGTAGTCTTTTCTATCATCTGTTTCCACACTTGCCATGCACGCAGTAGCACTTGATATCTTGCCAAATATTGGCTGGTGCCGGTTCATGAATATTTTTATTCATTATATAGATGGGTGGACCAAACATGACAAGGACTTTTTTGCCTTGTCGCCTATATTTCTTCCTAGATTGTAAGCTCTTTTGAGCAGGGACCTCACCACTCTTGGTTGAATTGGTGAACTGTATGTTATAGGCTGGAGTCACACCAGCGTATCCGATGCGAGAGCATCGGATGTCACATGCTAATGACCCTTGGCTCCTGCTCTGCTGCGAGCCGATTTTCATGTTACTGTGCTCCGATCCTGTCGCACAGAGAGGAGGCAGAAAAATTAATTTCCCTATCTCCTCTGCCGGCGTCAACTTATATCGCACCGCACTCGTGTGATATCCGAGTGCTGTGCGTTGTCGCTCTCACCCATAGACTTGTATGGGTGTGAGTGAGCCAGAGTGTCTGCTAATCGCAGCATGCTGTGATTGTTCTCGCGTGCCGATTCGGCATGAGAAAATAATCAGTGATGTGAGCTGCTCTATAGAATAACACTGGGCAG
This sequence comes from Oophaga sylvatica, assembly GCA_033576555.1. NCBI lineage: Eukaryota > Metazoa > Chordata > Amphibia > Anura > Dendrobatidae > Oophaga > Oophaga sylvatica. The sequence continues at coordinate 298,978,655 of JARQOD010000002.1, forward strand.
AGTGTTATGCGATGTTTTATCTCATAGCACTCGGCCGTGTTGTACGGTAGTTTGGCTCCAGCCATACTCTGTAATGGCTGATATTATTTGTACTTGTAATCTCTGATTTGTAAAGTTCTATGGAATATGTTGGTGCTATATAAATAAAATTGCCCAATGAAAGAAAAATCAGTTTTAATATGAAGGTGAATTTTATATTTCTTTAAATTAAATGTATTTAAAGGTAATTGAAGTCAAAGTAAGGAGACGTACTGGTAAAGATAATTTTGTGAGCTGTATGAGAAAATCCTTAAAGGCACATTATGGAGACAAATCTGTTGGAATGGGAGGTTCATTTATTATACAGGAAGGGAAAGCAAAGCTCCATATAATGGTGAGACATTTCTTTGTTTTATTTTCCTCTTATTAAGTTTTTTTCCCCCTTTTCAGATGTTTTGTAAAAATTTGTTCTTGTTATGATAAAAATCAGAATGGGCTGTTACTTGCCCTCCCAGGGGTCAGTACTGTGTCTCCACCGCTGCTCTACTGACTGTGTACAGGCTGCAGCAGTGACATCATGTTGACAGCGCTGCAGCCTATCACTGAGTTCAGCAGCTCATTGAATCTACATCAGCAGAGCCACTGAGCTCCGTGATGGACTATATTGTTGTAGACATGATATCAATGCCACAGCCTTTACATAATTACAGTAATAGCGATATCTAGGCAAGGATGAATTTGTACAAAAAGCTCAAAGGGGAAAACTCCTTTAATTATTTGGCACACTTCAGCAATCATTCGTTGTTGTGGTTTCATCCATACTTTAAAGAGTTGTCTGGTCTTAAGCTACAAGTACATGAGATGCAACCATTCACAAGTCTGCAGTCACAGTAACTGCAGACTTGTGAATACTTGCATCTCATGTACTATGAGGATTTGCTAGGAACGGTGACCTCAACTATGGGCATAAACTTGCTTAATGCAGGTGTAGTGAGCAATGCTGTATACAGTCTGGTTGGAATGTGGCTGGAAGTATGCAAATCACATGGTTGCGGTCACATGACCACCTACACCCTCCACCGGACAATCCTCGCAGTGCACATAATGTAGGGGATTCACAAGTCTGCAGTTACAGTTTAACTGCAGAATTATAGCTAAAGACCAGACAACCCCTTTACGTGGCAGAATGTTTTATTTTATTAAAGACTGTTGTATAAGGTTTTGGGTTTTTTTCGGGTTTTTTGTGTTTTGACCAGATCTATTTTGCTCTGAAAAAGTCAAACATTATTTGGAGTGTAATGAAAAAAAATACAATACATTATTCTGGCATTGGTTTGTGGGTTTTGCATTCACATACCTCACCTCACTTTGCAGTAAACCTAACCTGTGTGGAATTACAAAGATACCTTATAATTAAAGAGAATATGTGGGACTTTAGAAAAAAGGCAGGTAGTTGCTAACTGAGGCAACTACCTGTCTGTTGTACCCGGCAATTCCAGTTGATCGGGCAGGACTACTGGTGTCATGCTGATTGACAACCGGCTGTACGCTGCCTAATTGGGGGAAGCTAGCTGCCACTCAGCATGACACCAGTAGTCCTGCCCTCTCAACAGGAAGATGAACTACTGCTCTAACAGGAGTAGCTGAATCTCTGGCAGAAGTGCTCAATGACCGGTGCTGGGTATTGTGTCTGTCTGTCATATCCCCTTTTAAGTCTTTTTTATTTTAGTGATTTAAAAAAATAAAATACAAAGGTAGTCTATTGGCCAAACTGACGGTGTGATTACAAAAACATAGCTTTATACATAACCATGATAAAAATCTCACATTTGGGGAACAGTCAGATGGCCGTAAAAATCGGAATGCAGGGATTGGCTCTCCCTACCAAAGCGTGACGGGTGCAAAGAAATGTATGCTTTTGCGCTCTGTTCATGAGAGCCACTAGCCTTGTCTAAGTATTCTATTGCAATCCCCATCCAAGTTATAAGGCAATCTGATTCTTCCCTTAGTATTCTAATTGCTTCCTCTGTTCTGTAGAAAGTTATATATTAGCCTTGTAAGGTACAGTGGGGGAAATAAGTAAAAGATCAAAATCACACTGGAGATAAAACTCAAAATACTTATGTTAAAAGCCGCTGGCACCCTGGCCGATAAAGTGTGCAACTCTGCCTGAAATGGCAACCCATATGTAAATAATAAATTAGGCTGCCGCGCTAGTAACAAGATACAATAGAACTACTGTCCCCAAATACTACAATCACCATATAATCCAGGGAATGGCACTTACTTATGAGTGCCCGAAATTGTGATTGTCCAAATCCTCCGTTTGTGCAAATGGATATGCAGTCTTTGGATGTAGTCTAAAACTAGGGAGCGTCCTCCTGTTCACTTAAAATCCCCCTTGCTCGTATCTGAGAGCCTCGGCCGCTGGCGCCGCTGTGTAGTAGCATGGCGAGCGGGGGGCATGGTTAGCAGTGACGTCACCTGCCCGTAATGACGGACATACACAGGAGCCAATCCCGACGCGTTTCGAGGGACCCTTCCCTCTTTCTCAAGGTATGGCTCCAGTGCTACCGCTGTCTTCTTATAACCACGCACACCTATCCCTTCATTGGTCTGCTAAATCAATTTGCGTATGACCAACTCTAGAACAGACTATTACCCTAGAACAGACTATTACCCTACTGAACTATATACAGTGTTATTTCACTCTGGATTCTACATTACCGCTGCTCTGCCTATATAAATGAAAATGGTAAATGAATTAAATTGCTAAAAATGTGCCTGAATAAATATATAGATAAAGGGCAATCCCCATTATGTTGGGCCAATGTAAATAAATAATATTTAAGGCTGTGAATTCTTGCTGCAATACATATTCTAAAATTATCTATTAAAATATATAAATCTTTATTAATACAATTTTAAACTATAAGATATAAAATAATAATCAATTAAAACTTAGGGTTTTAAGAAAATACATTGTTTAAAATAAATTATTTAAATTATCCTACTACAACCCAATACCGTATATACCCATGTATAAGCCGAGATTTTCAGCCCATTTTTTAGGGCTGAAAGTCCCCCTCTCAGCTTATACACGGGTCATATACGGGGGTCGGCGGGGGAGGGGGAGCGGGGGTGTCGGATCATACTCACCCCTCCGCCGGCGCGGTCTCTGCAGCCCCCCTGCTTCTCCCACGATCTCCGGCTCCTTCCTGCAGCGGTCACATCGCACCGCTCATTAAAGTCATGAATATGCACATATTCATTACTTTAATGAGCGGTACCACGTGACCGCTGCAGGACTGAAGCACTGCGGAGAGCGCCGGGAGAAGAGGAGAGGCTGCAGAGACGCGCCGGTGGAGGGGTGAGTATAGCGATATTTACCTGTCCCTCGGTCCACCGCTGCGCTGCTCCCTCGGTCTGACTCCTCTGGCTGTGAATGATCAGGCAGAGGGCACGATGACGTCGTTAGTGCGCTCCCCGCCCCCTGCCAGATCATTCACAGCCAGAGGAGTCAGACCGAGGGAGCAGCGCAGCGGTGCAGAGAGGACAGGTAAATATCACAGGTGCCGGGGTCCTGAGCAAGCGGTGACACCGGCACCTGTCCCCCATAGCGCGCCACTGTCACCGCCTGCTCAGGACACCGGCACCAGGCCCCCAGCGACGAGAGGTGAGTATGTCATTTTTTTTTGCAGCAGCAGCATATGAGGCCTATACTATGGGGCATAATTGTGCAGCATATGGGGGCATAATCTTGAGCATATGGGGGCATAATCTGGAGCATATGGGGGCATAATATGGAGCATATGGGGGCATAAACTGTGGAACATATGGGGCATAATCTGGAGCATATGGGGGCATAAGCTGTGGAACATATGGGGGCATAATCTGGAGCATATGGGGGCATAATCTGTGGAACATATGGGGGCATAATATGGAGCATATGGGGGCATAATCTGTGGAACATATGGGGCATAATCTGGAGCATATGGGGGCATAATCTGTGGATCATACGGGGGCATAATCTGTGGAATATATGGGGGCATAAATCTGGAGCATATTGGGCATAATCTATGCAGCATATGGGGGCATAATCTGTGGAGCATCATATGGGGGCATAATCATTTTTCACCCTAGGCTTATACGCGAGTCAATAAGTTTTCCCAGTTTTTTTTGTGGCAAAATTAGGGGGTCGGCTTATACACGGGTCGGCTTATACATGAGTATATACGGTATATACTTTTGGGTTTTATATATTTAAATTTATACTAATTTCCTCCCTATATTTGCAGGCAACTGCAACCTGATTATTAATTAAAAATGATGAGTAAATGATAAAAAATATTGAAAAACCCCCTTTTTTAACCTTACTTATAGGGCATAAAGTTTCATGATTTAATCCCTTTGGGACCAGACTAATGTGAAAATCCACCTAGATTCAACTTTTGACATATTTTTTAAAAAAAATCTCCTTGGAGTATGATAGGGCTAATCACGCGCCACGCTACTACACGGCAGCGTCATCGGCCGTGGCTGACCGCCGGGGCTCTCAGATACGAGCAAGGGGGATTTTTAGTGAACGGGAGGACGCTCCCTAGTTTAGGACTACATCCAAAGACTGCATAAACGGAGGATTTGGACAACCACAATTTCGGGCACTCATAAATTAGTGCCATTCCCTGGATTATATGGTGATTGTAGTATTTGGGGACAGTAGTCCTATTGTATCTTGTTACTAGCACGGCAGCCTAATTTATTATTTACAGGGGGAGATAAGTATTTGATTCCTTGCTGATTTTGTAAGTTTGCCCACTGACAAAGACATTAACAGTCTATAATTTTAAGGGTAGGTTAATTTTAACATTGAGATATAGAATATCAAAAATAAAATCCAGAAAATCACATTTTATAAATTATATAAATTAATTTGCAGTTTGCAGTGAGAAATAAGTATTTGATCCCTCTGGCAAACAAGACTTAATACTTGGTGGCAAAACCCTTGTTGGCAAGCACAACAGTCAGATGATTTTTGTAGTTGATGATGAAATTTGTGCACATGTCAGGAGGAATTTTGGTCCACTCCTCTTTGCAGATCATCTCTAAATCATTAAGATTTTGAGGCTGTCGCTTGGCAACTGTCGCTGGCTAGGCCATTCCATGACCTTAATGTGCTTCTTTTAGAGCCACTCCTTTGTTGCCTTGGTTGTATGTTTTGCGTCATTGTCTTGCTGGAAGACCCAGCCACGACCCATTTTTAATGTCCTGGCAAAGGGATGGAGGTTGTCATTTAGGATTTTACGGTACATGGCTCCATCCATTCTCCCATTGATGCGGTGAAGTAGTCCTGTGCCCTTAGCAGAGAAACACCCCCAAAACATAATGTTTCCACCTCCATGCTTGACAGTGAGGATCGGTGTTCTTTGGGTCATAGGCAGCATTTCTCTTCCTCAAACACGGCGAGTTGAGTTAATGCCAAAGAGCTAAATTTTTGTCTCATCTGACCCCCACAGCATATTCTCCCAATCACTCACAGAATTATCCAGGTGTTCATTGTAAAACTTCAGATGGGTCTGCACATGTGCCTTCTTGAGCAGGGGCACCTTGCGGGCACTGCAGGATTTTAAACGTTTACGGCGTAATGTGTTACCAATGGTTTTCTTGGTGACTGTGGTCCCAGCTGCCTTGAGATCATTAACAAATTCCCCCCGTGTAGTTTTAGGCTGATCTCTCTCATCTTCCTCATGATCAAGGTACCCCACGATGTGAGATTTTTTGCATGGTGCCCATTCCAGCTTTGTGCAGGTCAGGTCTATGATCTTGTTCCTGACATCCTTATAAAGCTCTTTTGTCTTGCCCATGTTGTAGGGTTAGAGTCTGACTGATTAATTGAGTCTGTGAACAGGAGTCTTTTATAAAGGTGACTATGTAAGACAGCTGTCTTTAGTGCAGGTAACCAGTTGATTAGGAACGTCTAACTGGGCTGTAGGAGCAAGAACTCTTAATGGTTGGTAGGGGATCAAATACTTAATTCTCACTGCAAAATGCAAATTAATTTATATAATTTATACAATGTGGTTTTCTGGATTTTATTTTTGATATTCTATCTCTCAATGTTAAAATTAACCTACCCTTAAAATTATAGACTGTTCATGTTTTTGTCACAGGGCAAACTTACAAAATCAACAATACTTATTTCCCCTTCTGTATATGTGCTTAATTTATAAAGAAGAAAAATAATTCTATATTATCAATTTCATGGGGAGGGGTGGCCTCACATTGTGGTATATTGTATATTTTAATAGTTCAGACAGCCTCTATAAATTGCATTTTTCACAGCCTCGTGAATTTTCTGCCTGTCCCTTAAACACAGATGAAGATGTAGATCGCTGGTTGAACTTTTATGACATGAAGGCTCCTCTAATTTGTCAGTCTGTGTTTGTATCTCATGATCCTGTAAGTCTCCTTTTATTTTCTTCTCTCCTGTCTTAAGGGTATGCCACACTAAACAAGATCGCTAACGAGATCGCTAAAAAAACGTCACTATTTAGCGATCTCGTTAGTGACGCTGTTGTGTGTGGCATGTAGTAACGACGTGGCCCCTGCTGTGATCTCGCTGATCGTTCACTAGAGTTCTGGACCGTATTTTGATCGTTGGCGTCCCGCTGATGAGCCTATATCGCTGTGTCTGGCACGTTTTGTGAACGATGTGCGCTGTTTTTTACATCGCAAAGTCGTTAAGGAGATCGCTAACCGCTTATGCGTCGTTAACGAGATCTCTAAATGTGGCAGCTACTAGCGACATTAAAACAATCACAAAAACTATCGCATTAGTATGCGTCGTTATCGTGATCGTTAGCGGGAGCGTTAAGTGTGGCAGTACCTTAACAATGGTTATTACCACACTAGTGCACTCTGGGACCAGTCTTATCTCAATTGATAAGAACAGTGTGCCAGACCCCATGAGAGACATAGATGCTAAGTTACCTTAGCATCTATGGTGCGCAGAATGCACTATTGATAATTCATACCCAATATAACATTGTGACTCTTTTCAAAATTCCTTTAGTTACAATTTTTAATGAATAACGGCGATCATGTAAAAAAGTGTGCCTTCAATTAAAATCAATTCTCTCTCTCTTCTGACATGATATACATGTCAGAGGTGAGAGAAATTATGTCCCAAAGTCCCCCCAACCAGTACCTCCCACCATTCTCTCTTTATGAAAGAAAATGGCGGGCGCAGTGCACCAGCTGAGATCTGTTGACTGGCAACAGCAGGTATTTTTTTTTCTATTGGTTTCTATGGGTCTAACAGTGGTCAAAAGCTAATAATTAGTATGTAATCTCTCCCCCACCCTATATATAAAAGGACTTTGATTAGTGATAAGCCACCCTAAACTGAAGTATTTTTAGGGAGTGCCTGAAACTGTAAGTTGTGGTTAGTCCTAATTTCTTGTGGTAGAGCATTCCAGAGAATTGGTGCAACTCGAGAGAAGTTTTGGAGCTGGGAGTGGGAGGTACCGATACATAGTGGAATGCGTTATGAATAGTAAAACCTAAAAATTATCTATATAAATCAAAATTAATATCCCATGGAGGTTAGGATTTGGAATGATACTCAAAATCAAAGTTAAAAATCAAATTACAGGCTGATTCTACTTCAGTGGAAATGCCTTAAGACAAGGAAATGATGCTCAGAAGTGTATTTGTCTCCACATGCCTGTATAACCTCCCTACAATGCCTGGGCTGGTCCTGATGAGGCAGAAGATACTCTCCTCCCAGACCTGGATTAAAGCATGAGTCAACTCCTGGACAGTCTATGGTGCTTTGTGGCGTTGGTGGATGGAATGAGACATGATGTCATATATATGCTCAATTGGATTCAGGTCTGGGGAACGGAAAGGCCAGTTCATAGCATCAATACCATCATCATGCAGGAACTGCTGACACACCTCAGCCACATGAGGCCTAGGATTGTCATGCATCAGAAGGAACCCAGTGCACCTGCATATGGTCTCACAATGGGTCTGAGGATCTCATAGTGGTACCTAATGGCAGTCAGGGTACCTCTGGCTAGCACATGGATGGCTGTGCAGCCCTCCAGAAAAAATGCCTCCCTACACAATTACTGACCCACTATCAATCCGGTCATGCTGGCGGATTTTGCAGGCAGCAGCAAGCACGTTCTCCATGGCTTCTCCAGACTCTGTCACGTCTGTCACATGTGCTCAGCGTGAACCTGCTCTCTTAATTAGTAAGATTGCATTAACCCTTACATTGCGTAGATATTTTCTATGTACCTATTAGACTGGCTGTATAAGGAATCATTCACCTAGTTAGATTTATGCTTGATGCCTTTCACTATACTTATGTGATTCATAGATGTACATTATTTATTTTTGGCATTGAAATTATATTTTGTTGGCAATGTTTTGGCTATTGTGCTTATAAATTTATTCTCCCCTTTTTATGACACTTGTCTGGTGAGATACGGGTTCATGACCCCATTTAGGCAGTATTTCTTTATGTATTTGTATCTTCATTTTTACTTTCTTTTTTAATTATTTGTCAATAAAGGTGTTCTATATTTTATTATTTTTTTTTGGCTTATGCTTCCTTGTTCTAATAGGATTAGGGTAACCTCATACAGCTGTTTGCCAAAAATTAAAGTTACAGCTCTCAGAATATGGCGAAGAAAAAAAATATTTTCAGCTGCAGATGGAAGGAAGAGAGCCACAGGATTCATTACTGATGGGTAGGCGGAGCCCAGACGGGATAGTCACCTCAGATTAAAAAAGTGTGCTGACCGGCCCCTCCAGCTCGGGCTCCTCCTACTCAGCTCTTCAGTTTACAATTTGAGGTCTCAGAGGATAGTCGCTGCTGGAAGCAGCTCCTCAGAAGATTTTATTATTTTATATCGGACAAGAGACTTGGATCACCAAATGTGGTCTAGAGGTCTCAGGGGTCTCAGCGCTGCTGGACTCCCACCTCTCCCTTGGCGGATCTGTATTAGCCTAAGGGTGGTCCCTGCAGAAACCTGCCGGCCCGGGGGGATGAGGGTGGCTTCCCTGGCGGGGACGCACACCGCGCTCAGGGGTCACTGCGATCCCCGCCCTGGGGGGAAGCATGGGCACGCGCCAAAAACCCCTGGGGGTCCCTGTGGCGCATGACGGGGTGAGTACTCCACATTTTTATTAGTGTGTTAGCCGCTGGTACAGTTCATGTGGTGATTTTTGTATTTTTGTCCGCAGGTGGATGCCTGCAGGACGGGGATCGCGGGACCGGAGAAGGGGAGTCCCGCGCTTTTTTTGAAGGCGGGGGGCGTGGCTTCGCGTCTCCCGGGCAGGAAGCGCTCTCTGAGCGCGCTTTTCCTGCTGCCTTCTCTTCCGACTGCCTCCTCAGTGCGGCGGCCATTACAGCGCTCCGGGCTCCTCTTCCTCTCCGTCTCTCCTGCACAAGCCTGGAAACAGCACCGCAAAACTGTGAGTCGCTTCTGCCCAATCGGGGCAGAAGCTTAGAGAATTTTTCTCTCCCCCGTAGCGCAGGTTGCCACACGCTAAGTTAGCGACGCTATTTGAGTCGCTGGAGGTTTTGCGATGCAGAGTTGATCGCAATGATTTAGCGATTTAAGTGTGGTATTTTTGAGACTTTTTTTCTGTCTCTACCTGCTGCCTCATAGAGGCTCCTGGAACTCGCACATCTGTCACTTGAATACAGGTTGTGAAGAGTTTGGTGTTTTTAACCCCTTATCAAGCGGTTAAATCTTAATGGTGGGCTGGGGTAACCTTTTTTCTTTAAGAGTTAACCCTTCAGCGTCTGATTAAAAAGTTTTTTTCCTAAAACCACACTTTTCGTGTTACTATCAGGTGTAACCTGTCATTGTACTGGGTAAGACATGTCAGATCAGGGCACAGGTGCAGATCATCATCCAGCTCCGTTACGAGATCAGTCTCGCATATCTGACACACAGACCTCGACATCGAGTGCAGCGGTCGGAGGACCCAGTGACGCAAAGATGGAGGCTCTCACTCGTTCGATTGATAGCCTGTCTAACCTTATAGGTTGTTGGGTGTCAGCCAAACCCCCTCATGGCAGGAAGCGACATAGGCCGGTGTCTTTTCGCTCGTATAGCGACTCAGAGAGTTCTGACGTGGGGGTTCCCCTTTAAGTTCAGAGGGGATATCCGAATCGGATAGAGAGGATCGGCAAACGCACTCTGTTTTTTGCTCGGGTCGTGTAGAGGCTTTAATTGAAGCAATGAGGGAGGCGTTGCAGTTACAGGAGGATGTAACTACTCGCCCTGGTAAGTCGGCCAGGATGTTCCAGGAGTCGCATAAGTCAGTCGCGACTTTGCCATCGCTGATTGAGTTCAACCAGGCAGTGGAGAAGGAGCGTCTGTGTCCAGACAAGCGTTTTCAGGGGACTCGTCTTTTGGAGTCACTGTATCCGTGTTCTACGGAATCTAATGATTTTTGGATTCAGTCTCCTGAGGTGGATGTCTCTTTATCTCAGCTTAGCAAATCTTCTTTGCTACCTATTAAGGGGAAAGCGAGTTTGCAGGACCCGCTAGACAGAAAAGCGGAGTCAGCGGCAAAGTCCATTTATGAAGCCGCGGGTTATGGCTTCAGAGCGATGCTAGGCTCCATGTGTGTGTATAAAGCTGCCCTGGTCTGGTTGGACCGTTTGCGGAGAAAATGTGAACCTCAAGTGCCTGAGGTGGATGGACTGTTTGAATTGTTAGAAAGTGCCTTACAATATGGCCATGATGCAAACCTGGACACTGTGTCACTGCTGTCCAGGGCTCAATCCTCGGCGGTCTCAGTCAGGAGGGCACTGTGGCTTAGACAGTGGACCGGTGATGCGGTTTCTAAACATGGTTTGCTAGCCTTAGCTTACAAGGGCGGTCAGTTATTTGGATCTGACCTTACGGAACTGATTGCCAAAGCAAAGGCAAAGGAGACAGCTTTACCACAGCGAAGAACTGTTGCTTCTACGTCTGGCAGGCCTGGTACCAGTGGTGGTCGACGGTCCTTTCGTTCCAGGGGACGATTCGGTCAGCCCTCATGGGGGTCGGGTCGTCCCTCTTTTTCGGGGAAAAAGACAAATCAGAAATCCCGCGCTCCCTGGAAACAGAGTTTCCGTCAAGATAAAAGGGAATCTGACAAAAAGCCCGCTAAGGCGGATTGACGCTAGGGTCCCGCTCGAGGGCTCTCGAGTGGGGGGTCGCCTGCTCCAATTCAAATTGACTTGGGTTTCCCGTGTCCCAGACTCCTGGGTGACGCGGGTTGTCTCGGCAGGCTATTTCATAGAGTTCTCTTCCCGACCCCCGAACAGTTATTGCCAGTCTCGCATTCCATCAGAGCCCGAGCTATGTGCCGCTTTACTGCAGGAAGTCGAATTTCTTCTGCAGAAGGGTGTGGTGGTTCCGGTTCCACCAGAGGACAGGGGAAGAGGTTTTTATTCCAACCTCTTTGTAGTTCCCAAAAAAGAGGGAAAGTTTCGCCCGTCCTGGATCTCAAAAGATTGAATCGGCATGTCCACGCCCGAAAGTTTCGCATGGAGTCGCTTCACTCCGTAGTGGCAGCACGATTTTTTGGTGTCAATAGACATACGCGACGCCTATTTGCACGTTCCTATCGGAAGGGCTCACCAGCGTTATCTTCGCTTTGCCATAGGACAGGATCATTACCAATTTGTGGCTCTACCATTCGGTTTGGCCTGGCACCCAGAGTCTTTACAAAGATTCTGGCACCTCTCATGGCTATACTTCGAGACAGGGAGTCACGATCCTTCCCTATCTGGACGACCTTTTGATTGTGGCATCCTCAAAGGAGGAGGCTTTGACTTCTCGCAATCTATCCCTTCAGCTCCTGGAGGACTTCGGGTGGCTGGTCAATTGGGAGAAGTCGTCTCTGGAACTGTCACAATCAATCCTTTTTCTGGGGATGCATTTCGACACAGTACGAGCAGTGGTGTCTCTACCTCCAGACAAGCAAGCATGTCTCATCCGACATACGCAGGTGATGAAGTCTTCAGTGACAATGTCTCTTCGAAGATGTATGCGTCTTCTGGGGTTGATGGTGGCTTCAATGGAGGCACTTCCGTTTGCCCAGTTTCATTCCAGGACGCTCCAAAGGTTCATTCTAAACCGCTGGGATCGGTCGCAGACCTCACTGGATTGCAGTGTGGTTATCTCCCGCACTGTACGAGAGTCTCTGGGATGGTGGATCCGTTCGACAGAATTGTCTCGGGGGAAGTCCTTTCTTCCTCTGAAGTGGTCAGTCATAACCACCGATGCCAGCCTGACGGGCTGGGGGGGCGTTTGGAACGATTTCTGGATTCAGGGAGTATGGTCGCCAGAGGAGTCTGTCTTGCCGATCAACATCCTCGAATTGAGGGCAATTTTCCTTTGCCTCCAACACTGGACGGTCCCTTTACACGGTCTGCCTGTCCGAGTGCAGACAGACAATGCGACGGCGGTCGCTTATATCAATCACCAAGGCGGGACGAGGAGTTCCAGGCTCATGGTGGAGGTATCTCGGATCCTGATATGGGCAGAGACCAGAGTCCCGGCCATCTCTGCGATCCACATTCCAGGAGTTCAGAATATCACGGCGGACTTTCTAAGTCGCGAGAAGATGGATCCGGAGAATGGAGTCTCCATCCGGACATTTTTGCACTGCTGTGCTCCCGTTGGGGAACTCCTCAGGTGGATCTGATGGCATCCAGGGCCAATGCCAAGTTACCGACATTCGTGTCCAGGTACAGGGATCCGAAGGCTGTAGCAGTGGATGCTCTAGTGGCCCCGTTGGACCAATTCAACCTAATCTATGTGTTTCCGCCGATTTCTATGCTACCTCTGGTACTCCGTCGGATCAGGCTGGAGAGAATCTCAGCTATATTGATAGCTCCAGATTAGCCAAGGAGGACGTGGTTCTCGACACTGGTGTCACTTCTAGCGGCACCGCCATTTTCGCTTCCTCTTCGTCCGGACCTGTTAACCCAAGGGCCCGTTCGTCATCCAGACCTGAAGTCTCTGCGTTTGACGGCGTGGCTCTTGAGACCGAAATTTTGACCCGTAGAGGTTTCTCAGCCGAAGTCATTGCTACTCTGCGTGCTGCTAGAGGTCCGACTACTACTAGGATTTACCACAGGACTTGGGAAGCCTTCTTTTTGTGGTGTTCGAGTTCTTCAAAGAACCCGAGAAAATGTTCTATTCCCAATTTGTTGGCTTTTTTGCAACACGGGTTGGACAAAGGTTTGGCCGTTAGCACCCTGAGGGGTCAGGTTTCTGCTCTGTTTTTACTGTTTCGGGGGGCTATCGCCTCGCGTAGGGACGTGCGTTCCTTTTTTCGTGGAATAACCCGTCAGTTCCCACCGCGGAGGACACCTGTATCTCCTTGGCGGCTCAATCTTGTTTTGGAGGCTCTTCAACATCAGCCCTTTGAGCCTATGGATTCTGTTAGCCTTTATATACTTTATTGGAAGGTGGCCTTCCTAGTGGCAGTCACCTCTTTGAGGAGGGTTTCTGAGTTGGCGGCTCTTTCTTGCTCGCCTCCCTTCTTGGAGTTTCACCCGGATCGTGTAGTGCTTCGCACTCGGGGCGACTTCCTACCTAAGGTGGTGTCGCGATTCCATGTTAACCAGGATATTGTGTTGCCTTCTCTTTGTCCGAGGCCAAGGACTGTGAAGGAACGGGCCTTGCACACATTGGATTTGGTTTCGGGCTTTGAAATTCTACTTGAATGTTACTCAAGGTTTTCGGAAATCAGACTCTCTGTTTGTTATTCCAGCAGGTCGTCGACGTGGTCAGCGAGCTTCTAAGGATTCTATAGCTCGCTGGATTCGGTCGGCCATTTTGGAGGCTTACCGAATTAAGGGCGAACCTTGCCCGATTAAACTTCGAGCTCACTCCACGAGGGCTGTGAGCTCATCGTGGGCCTTCCATCAAGGGGCCTCGGCGGCTCAGCTCTGCCCGGCGGCGACCTGGCGCTCCGTCCACACTTTTACAAAATTTTATAAGGTGGACGTTAGTGCTTCCGCTGATGCAGCCTTGGGACGTAGGGTCCTGCAGGCAGCGGTAGTTTAAGAGCCTAGTTAACTTGTTTTTGGCGCCTGTTGCGTTTTTATTTAGGTTGTTGGGTTTCTGCCTATTTTGGTTTTCTTTTCCCACCCTAATTTTTGAACTGCTTTGGGACGTCCCATCAGTAATGAATCCTGTGTCTCTCTTCCTTCCATCTGCAGCTGAAAGATGGATTTTGGTAAGAACTTACCTGTAAAATCCTTTTCAGCGAAGGAAGGAAGAGAGACACAGATCCCTCCCATGGCAGAAGTGTGTTGTTGATTTACAGAAGCAGCGTGGCCCTTCTCTGATAGCGATTTCTGGGCTGAGGTCGACGCGCTACGGCTCTGTTCCAGCATTGCCAGCTCATCGCAGTGGTCAGGTTCCGTGAGTAGTACCTGGAACTGTGTGGTTTTTTGCCTATCTGCATGCATAACCTGTATTCTTGTGTTTTTGTCTCTGAAGTTCTTCAGAAGGGGTTATGTTGCTCCGCTGGTGATATTGCTCGTCCTTAAGCTTGTGTACAACTGGAGAAAGCTGAGTAGGAGGAGCCCGAGCTGGAGGAGCCGGTCAGCACACTTTTTTAATCTGAGGTGACTATCCCGTCTGGGCTCCGCCTACCCATCAGTAATGAATCCTGTGTCTCTCTTCCTTCCTTCGCTGAAAAGGATTTTACAGGTAAGTTCTTACCAAAATCCGTCTTTTATAAAATAAAAATAAGAACTATTCTTGTACTGCTGTCCATTTGTTCATTCTACCTTCCAAAAATCGTAATATGGCTTGGCTTACCTTTATACTGCACTCTCCGTTGAGTGCTTACGTCAGGGTTTCCATGTAAATTCCCGAAAACTGTGATTCAGAAAAAGACCCGGACGGAACCACTCATTTATAAGGCAGATAGAGCCATTGGTATGTGTTACGGCGGTGTCCCATCATTTTCTGCGTCGTTTTAGCACACAAGTGTGGGAGACCACAGATCTGTGAATGCCTAAAAAGATGGCTACCACCAGATGGCTGGTAGATGCCAAACTGAGTACAAAGTGTCTTCATCTGCCTCATTATGGTGGGTGTTTCTGCTGGGGGTTTCGTCTGAATTTTTTGTGAGATTTACACGGAAATTCTTATTCTGGAAGCGATAGGAAAATATTATGTACCCCAAAATGTTATCAATAAAAACCCCAATTTATCCGGCACAAAACCAGATCCCACTCAGGTCCGTCATCTGTCACTGGAACTATAACACTTAACAATTTACGGGTGCGTATCGCTAGAAGCACAAGACGGGCATATTGTATGGGGGTGCTGCAATATATGGGGGCTTTACACTGCATGGGGGGCATAATGTATGGACACAAATCTGGCAGATTTGCAATTCTCCAGAAAGAAAACCCTGTCTTGGATGTTACAAAATTCTCTCTGCAGCCTCAGATGATTTCATTGAGAGGTGCAATTACTAAAATTGGGTCACTTTTGGGGTTTTTCCTTTGTTTTGACACCTTTGCGGGCGACATTTGCAGAGCCCCGAACTATTCTAGCAAAATATGTGCTCCAAAAGCCAAATAGCACTTCTTCCTTCTCAGCACTGATGTGTGGTCTAAGGCTAAGTGCACACGATCAGGAATAATTGCGTTTTTTTCGCGGTTTTTCCGCGGTTTTCCGCAGTAAAAACGCGATAAACTCAAGCATTAAGCATCCTATACATGTTAATTGATTCCGCATGTTTTGGCCACATGTTGCGTTTTTTTCCGCGAAAAAAACGCTTCGCGGAAAAAATAGCAACATGTTCATTAATTTAGCGTAATCGCGGTGATTCCGCCGCCATAGGAATGCATTGAACCGCTTACTTTCCGCATGTGGCTGTGCCCACCATGCGCAATGTAAGCGGTTCATGTGCGGATGGTACCCAGGGTCTGGAGCAGAGGAGACTCTCCTCCAGGCCCTGGGTACCATATCCCTGGTAAAACAATAATTAAAATAAAAAAAATTATATTCTCACCTTCGGCGGCCCCCGCAGCCTTCCCGCGGCCCCCGCAGCCTTCCCGCCTTCAGCGACGCTCCCGGCAACTTCCGGTCCCAAGAGTCCTTTGCGAGAATCACCCAGATGGCATAGCGGTCTCGCGTGATGCTACGTCATCGGTGTGATTTGTCGCAAAGCACTCCTGGGACCGGGAGTTGCCGGGAGCTTCGCTGAAGGCGGGAAGGCTGCGGGGGCCGCCGGAAGGTGAGAATATCATTATTTATTATTTTTTTTATTATTTTTACATTAGATCTTTTTACTATTGATGCGGCATAGGCGGCATCAATAGTAAAAAGTTGGTCACATGTGTCAAACACTATGTTTGACTCGTGTGACCAACCTGTCAATCAGTTTTCCAAGCGATGCTACAGATCGCTAGGAAAACGCTAGCATTCTGCAAGCTAATTACGCTTGCAAAACGCTATTATTCTGGCGGGAATCAGCATAAAAAAAACGTGCGTATTTCCTGCGGGAGAAGTGCGGGATTGCCGCGGAAATTTCCGCGGCAATTCCGCAACGTGTGAACTTAGCCTAAAAGTAATTTTTGACAACATATTATTTTTATTTATTTTTATAGCGCCATTTATTCCATGGCGCTTTATATGTGAAAAGGGGTATACAGACGAGGGGTATACAGACGAGGGGCGTTCATTAAAGATTTCCTCTTACCCACTTCTATTTATCACAGGACGCTGAAACCGCACATGTGTAATGATATAAGTCGCTATAGGTTACGTGCCAATTTGCCATTCAGAACTGAGAATGGTCTTGATTTTACAGGTGCTGAAGTGTGAGGTTTGATAATGGACACAGTGGAATACAGAGCAGTTATCAAGTTCCTTTACTTGAAAGGCTGCACACCAAAGGAGACGTTCGATTAGATGAAAGAGGTTTATTGTGATAATTCCGCATCATATGATGTAGTCAAAAACTGGCATCGTCAATTCAAATGTGGTCGGAATTTGGTGCCAACAGCTCCAATTCCACAGCGACCCCACTCTGCTGTTGATGAACACACCATCCAGCAAGTGGAGGTCGCCATTTTGAAAAATCGCCACGTAACCATTCGCCACCTAGCCCAAAATGTCAAGATTAATGTGGGGTCCGTGGAAAAAATCATCCAAGACCATCTTCACATGCATAAGATCTCAGCGCGCTGGTTTCCACAGCTGCTCACACGTTTCCAGAAGCAGGATTAAAGGGTATGCCACACTAAGCGAGATCGCTAACGAGATCGCTACTGCGTCACCATTTATGACACAGAAGCAATCTCGTTAGCGACTTAGCTGTGTGATTCCAAACACAACTCATCAGCGATTTGTGATTCCAAACACATCTCATCAGCGATCTGTATAACGACCTCTGCGGTCGTTGGGAAAACCTAGTCCCACTTGAGATACTGGTGAAGTCGTTCATAAAGGGTGTCACACTCAGCGATTCAGGCTCACCAGCGGGACACCAACGTCCAAAAAACGGCTCAGAACGTTCTTGAGCGATCAGCGACATCTCAGCAGGGGCCACATCGCTGCTACATGTCACACACAGTTAAGTCGCTGAGATCGCTACTGCGTCATAAATGGTGACGCAGTAGCGATCTCGTTAGCGATCTCGCTTGCGATCTCGCTTAGTGTGGCACTAAGTCGAATGCTCTCAGGCTTTATTGACGATGTGCCATGGAAACCAGGACTTTTTCAACAGACTGATCACACAGGATGAAAGCTGGGGCCATCACTATGATCCTGAGATAAAAGTCCAGTCGATGCAATGGAAGAGCATCTTGACTCACCGCCTCCAAAGAAGGCACGTGCCCAACCCTTGGCAGGCAAGGTCATGCTCACAGTATTTTGGGACCAACACGGAGTAGTACTGATGGATTTCCTAGCAAAGGGTACCATGATCACTGTGGCATTCTATGCTTCACTGCTGCAGAAATTGCGGGAAGCCATCAATACAAAGAGATGTGGCATGCTCACCAAAAGTGTCCGCCTTCTGCAAGACAATGCACCAGTTCACAAGTCACATGTTGCCCAAATGGAAGCATGCTCCTGTGGCTTTGAAATTCTGCCACATGCCCCTTATTCATCTGACCTCGCACCATCGGACTTCCACCTCTTTCCCACAATAAAGTTATTTTTGAAGGGCAAGAATTTTCCAGATGATGAGACTCTGATTTCCGAAGTCACAATGTACTTTTGGAGCAACCTGTCGACTTCTTAAAGTGAGGTGTTTACAGTTACTTAGAGATGGGAGAACTGTGTGTCCCTAGTTGGCACCTATGTAGAGAAGGACTAATAACTGTGCCAAGTTTTATTGCTCTAAGTCAACAGGAAGTGGGTCAGGCGAAATCTTTAAGGAAGCCCCTTGTAATAAGAGTACAGTAATCTTAAACAATAGACGTCGCAACTGGTACAGGAGAAGAGCGGACCCTCACAGCATATGGGTCAGCATCGTATTTGGAGAAATTGCGCAATAAATTGTGGGGTCTAGTTTCACCTATTAACCCTAGTGTACCTGACAAATTTGCAGAAAATACAAAAATTTATATTTTTAACCACTAAAATGTCATATTTCCACATCTCAATGTTATAAAATTCTGTGAGGCACCAATGCGTTCAAAATACTCACTACACCCCTAGTGGGGTGAGTGGTCTAGTTTTCAAATAAGGTTACTTGTGGGGGGCTTCTGCTGTTTTCACGTTTTGGGGGCTCTTGAAATGCGAAACGGCATTCACAATCTATCGCAGGCAGATAGCGCTTGTTCCTTTCTTGGTCCTGCCACGTGCCCAAGCAGAAGTTTTTGACCACATATGGGGTATTGTCACATTTGGGAAAAATTGTGCAACTAATTATGGAGTCCGGTTTCTCCTACTGTCCATTGTGGAAATTACAAATTTGAGGCTAAAACAATATTTTCATTAAAAAAATGAAAATTTGCAATGTGACGACCTAATGTTGTCAAATTGTATGTAGTACCTGTGGGCCCAAAATACTCACTTTACCCCTGAATAAAATCCTTGAGGGGTGTAGTTTCTAAAATGGGCTAACTTGTGGGGGGTTTTCACTGTTTAGTCACATCACGGGCTCTCCAAACGCAACATATTTGTGTTCAAACAGTCAAACGGTACTCCTTCCCTTCCGAGATCTGCCGTGTGCCCAAACAGTGGATTTCCCCACAAATAGGGGTATCTGCGTACGCAGGAGAAATTGCACAACGATCTTGGTGGTCTATTTTCTCCTGTTACCCTTGTGAAAATTACAAATTTGGGGTTAAAGTATTTTTTTGTGAAAAAGTTTATTTTTTTTTTACCTTCCAAATTGCTTTAGTTCCTGTGAAGTATCTAAAGGGTTAATAAGCTTCTCAAATGTGGTTTTGAGTACTTTGAGGGTGCAGTTTTTAGAATAGTGTTACTTCTGGGTATTTTCTGTCATATAGGCCCCCAAAGTCATTTAAAATGTGATGTGGTCCCTTAAAAGAAAAAAAAAACTGGTTTTGTAAATTTTGCTGGAAAAATTAGAAATTGCTGATCAACGTTTAACCCTTCTAACTTACTAACTAAAACAAAATGTTCAAAAAATGATGCAGCTGTAAAGTTGATATACATGTGGGAAATGTTATTAACTATTTTGTGTAACATAACTTTCTGATTTCCTGATGGGCATAATAATTAAACATTTGAAAATTGCGAAGTTTGAAGTTTTCGCCAAATTTGATATTTCCACAAATAGACACAAGTCATAATGAACAAATTTGTACTATCACGAAGTAGAATATGTCACAAAAAAACTTTCTCTATCGCTTCATTGGGGACACAGGAACCATGGGTGTATTTTGCTGCCACTAGGAGGCTGACACTATGCATAAAAAAAGTTAGCTCCTCCTCTGCAGTATACACCCCACCAACTGGCACTAAGTTAATCAGTTTTAGCTTAGTGTCAGTAAGAGGTGGACACGGGTCTTTCATTAGTCCCATATCTACCTCAGCGTGTGCCGTTTCTTTTCAGGTTCCCGGAGGGATACAGTGTGAGTAGTCACTACTGTACTGCCACATAGAGACTATGAATACGGCGTGTACTGCCACCCCGTATCCTCAGTCGGCAGGACCCCAGCCCCTAACACAGAAGCGTGTTCAGGTGATCGGATCATCGGGCCTGCCTCCGTCTCCCACCCACTCGCCTACTAGAGCCTTTCGGTCTGAGGAGACGCAGACGAACGCAGGATTTTCGGACATTCGGTTTTCCTGAAGGAGATACTCTTCCTTTTTTCCTCCCAGGTGCCGACAGAAGACCCAAGGATAGAAGATAAGAAGATCAGAGAAGAAAAAAAGGAAAAAAAAAGATTTTTTTTCCTTTATATAGCGGGTTCCCCTTTAAATTTCAAGGGCATGGGGGGCTCAGATTTTCTTAGACAGCATAAGGGGTCTTTTCCCCTTAATTCTGAATCTTTGGGGGCAGCTTGTTTTTCATAGGGGATATGAGGGGTCTTTCCCTTTAATTTCCCTGCATTTTGTGGATTCCTTTGGCGCTGTTTCAGGGCCCTCCGCTCCCCACGCTCCGGCGGCAACCAGCTGCAATTTAGGTCCCGGCTTCTTTTTCGGGCTTAGTTGCAGCGTTAGGCTCCGCCCCGTCCTCTCATGCCTTCAGGCGGGCTTTTCCCCGCCCATTGCTCTCTCTTCCTCTTCCTGCACCTCGGCGGTTAGCTCCGCCCACTTCTCCCAGCCTCATTTGCTCCCCCTGGACCCAGTGGTTAGCCCCGCCCCTTTTTCTGGTCTCTGAGCGCGGGACCTTGTTACAGCGCGCTCCTTCACATGCTGGTTACCTGCATCCTCCTTGCTGTCGCCATTTTGGATACGGACGGCGTTTTCTGTCGGCAGGACCTGCTTTCCCTCTACTCAGCATCGCAGCAGCCTTCTACAGCCTGGGAGCAGACTACAGGACACTGCACTTATCGTGAGTAGCTCTGCTCTGCAGACTGACACTCTTCTCTGCATTTCTCCTGTCCCCTAACCTTCTGGCACAGGTATTGGGTCTGCTCATAATGCCTAATACTAAAGGCGAGCGTTCTCGTCCTCCCACCTCTTCTTCTTTTTCCTCCTCCTCTGGTCTTGTCAGGCACTTTATGTGCTCTTCGTGCAAATGCAAGCTCCCTTCAGATCAGTCCTCTCCCCTCTGTCAGGTCTGCAGCCACCCCACTGTGCCACTCGCCCAGGAGTGCCCTTTTGTCCCAGTTGAAAGTGAAGCCACTATTCCAGTGTGGGCTTCCTCTCTGTCACAGTCCGTGGCGGACCTCACCAAGGTATTGCAGACCCTGGTGTCCGTGCTTGACAGGTTGCCCCTTCCGGCTTCCGAAGTTGCTGTGGGGTCACAGGAATCACGGCTGGGCCCTCTAACACAGGCCGCAAGAGACCCAGACAGGAGCGCCGTTCTAGGTCCTCTTCCCGCACCATCTCGCCTCCTGGCCCTTCCCAGCGGTCTGCCTCCTCCCGATCCTCTTCTCCCGAGTCAGGCGAGGCGTTATCGGATGCTCTATCAGAATATGATCCGGACCTGGACTCGGACCAAGCCTCTAACATGAGAGATACGGTCCAGAGCCTCATTGTGGTGGTTAATTAGACCTTTAGCATCAAGGATACCTCTTCGGAACCCGCAGATCAGGCGGTTTCGTTTAGACGGTCCAAACTACCTTCCAGGGTCTTCGCTCCTCATAGAGAATTTGAGGAGGTACTTACCAGGGAAAGATAGAACCCGACCAGACGCTTTCAAAGAGGAAAGCTCCTCGGCATTCTATATCCCTTTTCCCTGAGCTCACCGCCAACTGGACAGCTTCTCCGACCGTGGACCCACCAGTTTCCAGACTGTCCACCAGCACGGTCCTCCCGCTTACTAATGGAGCATCCCTCAAGGATTCCAACGATAGGATTATAGAATCCTTTGCAAAATCAGCCTTCGAAACGGCTGCTTTTACATTATGCCCGGCCTTTGCCTCCACATGGGTATCAAAGTCCATAGCTAAATGGGCCAAACAACGCCGTCAGGGCATTCTAGCTGGAGCTCGACTGGAGGAGCTTGCCGATCTCGCCAACCAAATTTCTGATGTGAGGGAAGTACTTGTATCTGCCTCCCTGGATGCCGCATCTTGCGCAGCTCAGGCGTCCAGCAATATCGTGGCTATCCGACGGACGATTTGGCTTAAGGCTTGGCAGGCGGACTTGTCATCAAAGTCGTCCCTTACCAGCCAGTCTTTTCAATGATCACGTCTGTTTGGTTCCATGTTGGACCAAATTATTAAAGTCGCTACCGGGGGCACGAGTTCCCTTCTTCCACTGTCCAAACCTTGCCGACCTCCGCTGAAGCGGCAGTTTCGGTCCTTTCGCCCCTTTCGTCGTTTCTCGCCAACAGAGGATTTTTTACACCAGCAGAGGCCGCAGGCTCGCCGGGATAGGAAGAAGGTTTCCTTTAAAACTACCCCTTCCTGGCGTTCCCATAACACCCAAGGCAGATCCACCAGGCATCGTGCTGGCAGATCTTCCTTAGCCTGACTCGTATTGAGACTATAGCGTATCTCCCAGGCTGGTCGGTCGTCTCCTTTCTTTCAGAGACTTTTGGCTTGCCTCGGAGGAGAACGCATGGGTCAGAGAGGTTGTATCCTCAGGTTACAAAATAGTTTGCTTCGCAGCCCCGAGATCAATTCTTCGAATCCCGACCTCCAAGAGATCCTTCTCTGATTCTGGGTTTCTTTGCATCCATCCGCCTCCCTTCTCAAATCAGTGGTAATCGTTCCCATCCCAGACCGGGAACGTTTCACAGGTTTTTATTCAAACCTGTGAAAAGACGGCGCGTTTCGGCTCATCCTGGATCTCAAGTTACTGAACAAAAGGGTCCGCCTGTGGCACTTCAGGATGGAGTCACTTCGTTCAGTAATTGCTTCCATGGAGGCGCAGGAATTCCTGTGCTCCATAGACATTCAAGACGCCTATCACCATATCCCTATTTTCCAAGGGCATCAGAGATGCCTGCTTTTTGCGGTACAGCAGGACCATTTCCAGTTTGTCGTCATGCCGTTCGGTTCACAACCGCTCCCAGGGTTTTCACGAAAATCATGGCAGCGCTGATGGCCATTTTGAGGATCAGAGGCTTAGTGCTCGTACCATACCTCGAAGACATCCTCATCAAGGCTCCGTCCTTTTCTCAGGCCCAAGAAAGCCTGTCCATTGTTCTCAACACCCTGTCTCGTTTCGGGTGGCTTGTCAACAGGAAAAAGTACTGCCTTGTTCCGACTCAGTGCCTGATTTTTCTAGACATGCTGTTCGACACCCGGCAGACAAGGGTTTTTCTACCCAAGGAGAAAAGAGCAATCCTCCAGCAGGGAGTTCGCTCTCTACAGGGCCCTCTGTGTCCTTCCTTCCGCTCAGCCATGAAGATCCTGGGGAGGATGGTGGCAGCGTTAAAAGCGATTCCTTTCGCTCAGTTCCACTCAAGACCACTTCAGCAGGCCATCCTTTTGCAGTGGGACAGGTCTGTCCTGTCTCTGGATCGTCCCATTCGTCTCTCTCTCCAAGTCAGACAGTCTTTCAATTGGTGACTGTCATTCCACCTCATCTTCCAGGGCTGGTCCTTCCTTCCCGTTCACTGGCAGGTGGTGATGATGGACGCCAGCCTTCTCAGCTGGGGGGCGGTGTTTCGCCACCTGACTGTCCAGGGTCATTGGTCGGCTCAGGAATCCTCTCCACCGATCAACGTCCTCGAGATAAGAGCCATCTTTCTGTGTCTCCGTCACTGGGAAAGGCTTTTCAGGGATCTGCCAATCAGAGTTCAGATGGACAATGCCACGGCAGTGGCATATGTCAATCACCAGGGAAGGACTCGCAGTACCTTGGCGATGGCCGAGGTAGCCAAGATTCTCTTCTGGGCAGAGGCGACTGTGCCGGTGATATCTGCAGTGCATATTCCTGGCATGGACAACTGGGCCGCTGATTTTTTCAGCCGTGAGGCTTTCGCGGCGGGGGAGTGGTCCCTGCATCAGGAGGTCTTCCATCAGATTTGCCTTCGTTGGGTAAGTCCCGGATGTGGATCTCATGGCATCCAGGCTGAACAGGAAGGTTCCACGGTTCATCTCCAGGTCCCGTGATCCTCTCGCGGTGGGCGCCGATGCTCTGGCCATTCCCTGGTCGCAGTTCGTACTCCCCTATCTGTTTCCTCCCTTTCCCCTTCACTCCAGTCTGCTGAAGAAGATCAAGGTGGAGGGGGTGCCGATCATACTGATCGCACCGGATTGGCCCACAAGGTCTTGGTTCGCAGACATCGTCATCTTTCTCGTGGACGCCCCTGGAGGCTCCCAGATAGACCAGATCTTCTATCCCAAGGACCGATCTGCCACCAGAATTCTCGGTCGCTCAATTTCATGGCGTGGCTGTTGAAACCACGGTCCTGAGAGCGTCCGGTTTTTCAGATAGGGTGGTTCACACCATGATCCAGGCCTATGTCCTTCTCTCTTCCTTCCGTTTTGGCTTTTCTCCAAGCGGGACTTGACGCTGGTCTTGCCCTTAGTTCTCTTAGGGTCAGGACCTCAATCTAGTTCTGGAGGCTCTGATGAGTTCTCTGTTTGAACCGCTTCGAGAGGTTTCCCTGTCCTTTCTGTCTTGGAAGGTGGCATTTCTGGTGGCCATCACCTCCATCAGGCGTGTCTCGGAGTTGGCTGCTTTTTCTTGTCGCCCCCGCCTTTCTTGGTTCTTCACCAGGATAAGGTGGTTTTGCGGCCTTCGCCTTCTTTCCTTCCTAAGGTGGTGTCAGCTTTTCACCTAAACGAGGGCTTTGTTCTCCCTTCATTTTTATCCTGCTATAACTCATCCTCTGGAGCGTTCATTGTACAAGCTTGACCTGGTGAGGGCGGTGAGGATCTATCTGGCTAGGACCGCCCCCTTTATGAAGACTGACACTCTTTTCATCATTCCAGATGGTGCACGAAGAGGCCTGCCAGCCTCCAAGGCTACGATTGCCCGCTGGATCAGAACAGCAATTTTGGAGGCCTTCCGGGTCAAGAACAGAGTGCCTCCCCCTGGAATTAGGGCTCACTCTACCCGGGCACCCCTGGGCAGTGCACCATAGGGCCTCCGCCCTACAAGTTTGCAAAGCAGCAACTTGGTCTTCCATCCACATGTTTGCCAAATTTTATAGGGTCCATACCTACACTTCAGCGGATGCCAGCCTAGGCAGAAAGATCTTGCAGGCGGCAGTGGTGAGTTCTCTCACCTGAACAGAGTTTCTGCTGTTCCCTCCCCAAGGACTGCTATGGGACGTCCCATGGTTCCTGTGTCCCCCAATGAAATGACAGAGAAAACAGGATTTTTGGTTGCTTACCGTAAAATCTGTTTCTCAAAGCCTTCATTGGGGGACACAGCACCCTCCCATGTTTATCAGCTCCTTGTTCTGTGTTCTATTGTTACAGTTTGAGTTGGCTGTTGTTTTTTCTCTCTATCCTGTTGATTCTCCTACTGCTTTCTCACTAACTGATTAACTTAGTGCCAGTGGATGGGGTATATACGGCAGAGGAGGTGCTAACTTTTTTTGTGCATAGTGTCAGCCTCCTAGTGGCAGCAGCATACACCCATGGTTCTTGTGTCCCCCAATGCTCCAAAAAACAGATTTTACGGTAGGCAACCAAAAATCCTGTTTTCTCAGAATCCGTGTGATCTGTTGAAGCGTTCCAGAGTTATTACCTTGTAAAGTGACACTGGTTAAAATTGAAACATTTGGCCTGGTCATTAAGGTTAAAATTGGCTTGGCTACGAAGGGGTTAAGTGTTCCCTTTATTTTTTAGAGCAATGTAGATATTGGTCAATAAAAAGTAGCCAAATAGATCTAAATATTTTTTTCTTTTACTAACAATTATATGTTGCATTATAGGGCTTTGATCTGCGTGTTGAACATACCCACTGCTTCAGTCATCATGGTGAAGGTGGACACTACCATAACGACACAACCCCTGATTCCGTGCAATACCTTGGCTATTTCCATCCAGCAGAGCACCTCTACCGTATTGACAGACCAGCTGTTACACACATGGTTGGAAGGGATTAGAGTGATGTCAAGTCTTGCAAACATGACAGCTCTGAACAGAAGACCTGGAAAGCTATTTAAACATACTTTTCTGTACAGTATTAGCTGCAACATGACCAAGAAATTCCACCTAAGTGCCCAATAGTGATGAGCGAGTATGCTCGTTACTCGATATTTCCAAACATGCTCGGGTGTTCTCCAAGTAGTTTGGGCGTGCTCTGAGATTTAGTTTGTGTCACTGCAGCTGCATGATTTGCGGCTGCTAGACAGCCTGAATACATGTGGGGATTGCCTGTTTGTTAGGAAATCCCCACATATATTCAGGCTGTCTAGCAGCTGTGGCGACACAAAGTAAATCTCCGAGCAAGTCCAAACTACTCGTAGAACACCCGTGCATGCTCGGAAATCTCAAGTAACGAGCATACTCGCTCATCACTAGTGCCCAATGATACTGAAGCCACTGGCTTTCTGCATTTAAGGGTTATTTTCAGCATTTAAATTATTGGTTTGGACACCTCCAAACCCAAGAATGGGGCAGTGAAAGGCCCCTTTAGAATGAAGTGTTAGGTGTGCAAGTTGGCCATCTCTCCATTTACACCCTACATGCAGCAGCTTTAAGTACACATTAGAAATATAACAAAATGTGATCTGGTGGACTATATTCTCCCATCCCATTATCACTTCCTCAGACCTGTTTTCACCAGCACCTCTTATTTCAGCATTCCTCAATCCTCATTGTGTTTCGATCACTGTTGTGAATGGACTTGAAATGAGTTCTGAGCAGAGGCTCCCTCTGGTGGTTACAAGCGGTACTGGACTGTCCAGTGAAGATTGTGAGGAGTGGGAATCAGGTGTTACTGACTGGTCTTATATAAGGGAGTCGCCTTCCCATCAGGGTTGCCGGTGATCAATTGTTCTGGTCTCAATCCTTGAGTTCTGTTTCCTTTGTAGCCTGCTGTAATGTATGTAGTACAGTTCATATAGCGTCTTGTGCTTGGGTGCGATGAAAACACAGGAGTCACAGGTTTGATATAGAAAAGTCCTGTATTACTTCATACAAGTTGGCAGAAATAGTCACACAGTTTGCAGACACAGAAACAGGAGAAACAGCAGGCCAGAGTAATCTAAGCTCAGCAATCACTCTCCACAACAGGTTCAGGATCTTCTTCTCTGTTACCGTAAGTCCATGCAAACGTGGGTCTTTCAAAGAGCAGGGTTAAGAGTCCACAAGTGCTTCAGAGCTCCTCAGTAGGAACAGCTGGAGTACAAGGTCCAAGGCTTACAGGAGTCAAGTCACAGGTTCACTGCAGGCTAGATTCTGAAGCACTGATTGCTCAGCTGTGGCTGCTTAAGAAGCAAAGGAGAGAATCAGGGCGGGAACATGCAAGCTGGAAACTCCATTTTGACTGAGGGCAAGATAGCTGCAGCAAGACAGAAAGTAAAATGGCTGACGAACAAACTGAGTTTCAGGAATATATACATAGAACCTTACATTACTCCCCCCTTAAGGACAACCTCCGGATGACCTCAGACCAGGCTTGTGTGGGTACCTCTGATGAAACTGACGGAGCAAGCGAGGAGCATTAACGTTATTGACCGGTTCCCATGAGTTGTCCTCCACTGGGTAGCCCTGCCATTTAATCAGATATTGTAACTGATTTCTATACAACCTGGAATCTAAAATCCTTTCCACCACAAATTCTTCCTGACCATCGACTAGCACTGGGTCAGGGCAAGGAGAGGAACGTCCAGGAAACGTATTGGGTGTCGCAGCCTTTAGTAGGGATACATGAAAGACAGGGTGGATTCTCATAGTTCTGGGCAGTTGAAGACGACAAGCAACGGCACTTATAATTTTACTGATTTTATAGGGTCCAATGTACTTATGTCCCAACTTAGACGATGGAATCCTTAACTTAAGATTTCTGGTTGACAGCCAGACCAAGTCTCCTACCTTGAAAGCTGGTGCAGGTTTACGAAATTTATCTGCTGCTTTCTTGTACCTTTCTTGAGCCGATTCCAGATTTTCCTTTAGAAGATCCATATTCTTCTGTAAAGACGTGATTCTTTCAGCCACTGCTGGTAAAGGCGTTTCTATGGGAAATCGTGGTAGAATGTTAGGATGATAACCTAGATTAGAGTAAAAAGGAGACTGTTTAGTGGAGGCACTCTGAGAGTTGTTATACGAGAACTCAGCTAATGGAAGTAGATCCACCCAATCATCCTGTAGGTGGCAGATAAAGCAGCGGAGATACTGCTCCAGGGTTTGATTGGTTCGTTCGGTCTGTCCATTAGTCTGGGGATGAAAAGCAGAAGAAAGGTTTACTTTAATGTCCAATGCTGCACAGAAATTTTGCCAAAACCTAGAAGTGAATTGCACCCCTCGATCCGAAATAACCTCATCCGGTACTCCATGTAAGCGAAACACATCTTTAATCATCAAATCTGATGTCTGTTTTGCAGTGGTAAGCCGACACAAGGGATAAAATGAGCTGCCTTTGTTAGACGGTCAACCACCACTAGAATGGTGTTCTTCCCCTGAGAGGTTGGTAACTCCACAATGAAGTCCATAGAAATGGATCCCATGGGCGGGACGGGGTGGGAAGAGGCTGTAACAGACCAGTTGGTGAGGAGCGAGGTGTTTTGCATCTTGCACAGACCACACATGAAGTGACATAATTCAAAACATCCTTCCTGCAAGTGGGCCACCAAAAGAAACGAGAAAGAAATTCCTGTGTCTTTAGAATTCCTCTATGCCCAGCTATCTTGGAATCGTGAATGAGTTGCAATACTCTTAATCTGACTGTTTCAGGAATATACAGGCGTTGTCCCTGAATCCACACACCATTCTTAAAGACAAGACTTACGTCCCTTGGGGGTTGTGCCAAAAAGGAATCCGCATGGTATGCTTCCTTGATGTCCTTAAGTAGGTCTTGATTATGAATTACTCCTAGGAATCTAGAGTCAGGAAGAATAGTCTTAGGAGGAGTAATTGGACGTGTCTCTGCTGAGTAAATCCTAGAGAATGCATCAGCCTTTCCATTGCGCGATCCTGGTCTATAAGAGATGATAAAATTAAATTGGTTTAAGAAAAGATTCCAGCGAGCCTGGCGAGGAGTCAGGCACTTAGCCGACCTGATAAACTCAAGGTTACGATGGTCTGTCAGGACGACTATTTGCTGTGCAGCTCCCTGAAGAAGGTGTCTCCATTCTTTGAAGGCGGCAATAATGGCCAACAACTCTCTATTGCCCACATCGTAGTTCCTCTCAGCCGAAGACAACTGCTGGGAAAAGAAGGCACAGGGATGCAAGACATTCTTCTCACCTGTTCTCTGAGAGAGTATAGCTCCAACGGCACAGTCTGAAGCATCCACCTCTATTATGAAGGCAAGCTCGGGGTTGGGATGTACTAGGATAGGTGCAGTGGTAAATTTATCTTTTAGAGGGGGAAAATGCTTCCTGGGCTTGGGGAGTCCAGGAAAACCTAGACTCTTTCCGGGTAAGTTGAGTGATAGGTGACACTACCTCAGAGAAATTTCTAATGAAACGTCTATAGAAGTTGGCAAACCCGATGAAGCGCTGTACCTCCTTCACATTTCTAGGACTTGGCCAATCCTTGATGGCTTGGGTTTTGCTTCCATCCATACTAATTCCTTGTGTAGACAGTACATACCCCAGAAATTGAATTTCGGTCCTATGGAATTCACACTTTTCAAGTTTGATGTAAAGATGATTTTGTCTTAGACGTTCCAAGACCATTCTCACATGTCCATGATGTTCCTCTGTGGAGTTAGAAAAAATTAGAATATCATCCAAATAAATTACCACGAATGTATCTAGGAGATCCTGAAGATGTCATTCACCAAGTGTTGGAAAGTGGCTGGGGCGGTACTCAGACTAAAAGGCATAACTAGATATTCAAAGTGTCCATAGCGTGACCTGAATGCAGTCTTCCATTCATCCCCAGGTCTAATACGGACTAAGTTATAGGCCCCACGAAGATCTAGTTTAGAAAAAATTTTGGCATGTCGCACTCTCTCCAATAACTCAGGGATTAAAGGCAATGGATAACGGTTTCTAATAGTAACCTTATTGAGTTCCCTATAGTCTACGCATGGTCTCAGAGATCCATCTTTCTTCTTTACAAAGAAGATGGGTGCACCTGCAGGAGATGAAGAGGGGCGTATGAAGCCCTTGGCTAGATTTTCATCTATGTAATCCTTTAAAGCCTTTAGCTCGGGCCCCGCCAGGGGGTAGATCTTACCAAAAGGTATCTCTGCTCCAGGCAATAATTCAATTGGACAATCATATGGACGGTGAGGAGGAAGCTGGTCAGCGTTCTTCTTGTCACATAAATCCACATAGTCCTGGTATACAGCTGGTAGTTCAGGGACTGACATGATTCCTTTAGGAACAGAGCAAGCTGAAACTTTTGGACTCATCTGTTTCTCTGGAAAGTGTAATTCCTTGGTCTCCAGTTAATGGTAGGATTCTGAGCCTGCAGCCATGGTAGCCCTAGAATAATGGGAAAGTGGGGAGAAGAGATAAGCATAAAGGACAGTTTCTCTTGATGATCTTTACCCATAAGAACCCTCAAAGGCTCTGTTTCCTGATCCACTGGTCCAGAGGTCAGCAGGGAGCCATCCACAGTTTCCATCTGTACTGGAGTAGCCTTCTTCACTGAACGTATCCCCTGTTTCAGAGCAAAGGAGACATCCATAAAATTTCCACTTGCCCCTGAGTCGATCATAGCAGAGCTAGACACCCAAGCTGAGTCAACCCAGAGTTTGATGGAAAGAAAGCAATGAGAATTGTTTTTCTTACAACTCAGCTGGGACACCGCTGAGGAAACTTGAAAAATGGCAGCGTTTACACAGTCAACGTCCTCAGAGGTAACGGAGTTTAAGTCCGAGAAATCAAGATCTGTTGCTGCAGATCTCTCTGGAGCCTGAGGCTCGGACCTGACAGATCCCCTCTCGCAACACTCACAATGAATGAGTGCTGCAGTAGTCTTACGAGAACGGCTGGGGCAGTTTATAATGAAGTGCCCTGACTTACCACAATAGAAACATAGATTCTCCTTAAAACGATGTTCCTTGCGTGCATCACTAACCCGTCGTTGTAAAGAGTCTACTTGCATGGGTTCAGGTTCAGGTTCCGTGTAATCCTACTCAAAGGTTCCTTAGCTGGAGAGGAAGGTAGGAAAAGGTTAGTACGATTGCTTTCGAACCATCTCTCTTGCCTGCGTTCAGTCAGACGAGTATCAATACGGATGCAGTAGTTAATAAAGTCACCTAACGCAGTGGGAGGGTCGGCACGAGCAAGTTCATCCTTAATCAGTGGAGATAACCCCTTTCGAAAAATAGATTTTTTAGCGGAACTGTCCAGGTGGTATCAAGGGCCCATCTCCTGAAATCCAAGGCATATTCAGCTACCGAGTGCTTACCTTGGCGCAAAGCTAACATGGCTGCTTCAGCTGTTGCACCTCGATTGGGGTCATCAAACACCTGCCCCATGGCTGAAATAAAATCATCAAGGTGATTCAAACAATCATCCTCAGTCTCAATCAGAGGGTTTGCCCACATTAAAGCCTTGTTGGTAAGCAACATAATTATAGTAAGCACCTTAGATCGTTCAGTGGGAAATTGTGAAGCATGTGCAGAAAAAAAAGATTGCATTGATTAATAAATCCCCTGAATTTCTCACGTTCACCGCCAAAACGAAAAGGGGGCAACTTGGGAATCCCAGCACTCGGGGCTACGGCAGGAGCCTGGACTCGCCCCTCTAGAACCTCAATCCTGGCTCGCAAATCCTGGGTAGTCTGTCCAACCACTTGCAAATTGTGATTATTGAGGTCCTGTAGATTTGTAAAACGGGTCTTTATATTCTGCAAATCTGCAAGGATATTATCAGTCACTCCGCAAAGTTCCTTTATGCGGGCCTCCATTTTCCAGATCTTTTAAGACAGGATTACTGGAAGAAGAGGAGAGAAAAAAAAACAATAGTGTTCACCTGTGGCAACACTGCAGAGAGAAAAAAAAATTAAGGGAACTGCTCACCTGGAATGGTTGTGAGAAGTCACAACCACTATCATCACAGAAAGTTTCAACCAGACATCTGATATCCAGAGTTACAGCAGACAAAAAAGAGAAAGAAAGGAAAAAAACAATAGTGTTTACCTGTGGTAACACTGCAAAAAGAAAAAACTTAAGGGAATTGCTCACCTGGAATGGTTGTGAGAAGTCACAACCACTGTCATCACAGAAAGTACAACCGGACGTCTGATATCCACAGTACAGCAGACACAGCCTTCCAGACCCAGCAGACACTAACGTTTTGGCTTCAGAATCTTGTAATGTATGTAGTACAGTTCATATAGCGTCTTGTGCTTGGGTGCGATGAAAACACAGGAGTCACAGGTTTGATATAGAAAAGTCCTGTATTACTTCATACAAGTTGGCAGAAATAGTCACACAGTTTGCAGACACAGAAACAGGAGACACAGCAGGCCAGAGTAATCTAAGCTCAGCAATCACTCTCCACAACAGGTTCAGGATCTTCTTCTCTGTTACCGTAAGTCCATGCAAACGTGGGTCTTTCAAAGAGCAGGGTTCAGAGTCCACAAGTGCTTCAGAGCTCCTCAGTAGGAACAGCTGGAGTACAAGGTCCAAGGCTTACAGGAGTCAAGTCACAGGTTCACTGCAGGCTAGATTCTGAAGCACTGATTGCTCAGCTGTGGCTGCTTAAGAAGCAAAGGAGAGAATCAGGGCGGGAACATGCAAGCTGGAAACTCCATTTTGACTGAGGGCAAGATAGCTGCAGCAAGACAGAAAGTAAAATGGCTGACGAACAAACTGAGTTTCAGGAATATATACATAGAACCTTACACCTGCTGTGTCGTGCCTGCATCTCCTGCTAACAGATAAGACATTTTCTTCTTTTTGTTTTTGTGCTTGATTTTTGCATTTTGTCCTGCACTTCTGTGGGGGCCTTCAGGGTCCCCTCCGGGGGCTTTTGCCCTCTAGTTTAGTTCAGCCACTGATGTTTGTACTTTTGCTTTTTCCAGTTTTTTCAGTGGCTGCTGTTTTGATTTTGTTACACCAGAGAACTAATTTAGGTGGTAGAGGTCGTGTGATCTCAGGTGATTTTGAAATTAGTAGAGTTGGTGCTTTTCAGGGTTTTTTGGGATTGCAGTAAGTGCCCTTCCTATCCTTTTCTATTTAGGTAGTTTGGGCCCCAACGTTTGCTCATACTATTTTCTGTCTGTGTCAGTATTTCATCTTGTCTAACCGCCATTACATGTTTGGGGGCTTCCTATGTTCTTTGGGGATCTGCTCCGGGGCAGATAGCTTTCCTCTTTCTATCTTTAGGTGTAGTTAGTTTCTCAGGCTGTGACGAGGCGTCTAGGACCAACGTAGGAACGCTCCACGGCTGCCTCTAGTTGTGGTGGTTAGTCAGGGTACTGCAATCTCATAGATTCCAACTTCTCTGGTGTATTGCCTTTTTTACCTGCACTCCTCAGCTACCGTAACATAACAGATCACTATTACATCTCGCCATCTATTCCCTACCTATCCTGCTATGTCGGTTTCCATCCTCTTCACTTTGTACATCTTTTCATGTGTTCCTCGCTCTCTACTTTTCACATCTGGTAATTTTAATTAGTAATTAACGTACTATTTCTCAGTTTTTGGTCTGTTCTATCTCAGGCATTTTCATATGGCTCCTTTTAAGTGTAGCTGTCTTTAGAGCATATTAGAAATGGAGTTCTGCCTGACTCTCCTCTGGAGTGATGTCATGTGTATGTTCTGTACTTGTTTCACGTGTCTGAGTTGTGGGATGTGTACTGTGATTTTCTGATCTGTGTACAACTCATTGTATGACAATTTACTTAAGATGGGTGGGATGTGGAAGCACAAAAGTAATTCCTGCATAGGGGCCCTCTGCTTTGAAGGGAAACAATCATGTGCAAAACAAAATACTATCAATACCCCCTCAATCAAGCAAGCAGTTTTTAAATACAAGTCTTTCCTCCCCTCTGCTAAACCGGACTACTTTACCACTCATAGTGTCTATTCCATAAAAGTAATTGGTTATTTCATACTTTGAATACTCTACTTTTTCCTCATGCTCTCGCCCACTTTTCATTTTAGCAGAGGATTGTGGCTCCTACTACTAAGTCATTATAGAATTCTTTAACCAACAACCCCACAGCATAACTGGTCAATGCCCTTTCTTTATAACCTTCATCACCAAAGAAAAGCTTTGCAACCATATCTCCAAATCGCGTATTTCCACTGGTGTGCTTGGCCGTATGCAATCCCACCTCATCCCCAACTTTACTACTTTCTCCAGCTCAAATCCATATCTTCCTTTTCTCTTTTAAACATCCAGTCATCACACTATTCCTCAAGAAAACATCCCTTGCGCTCTCACTATGTTCAGCTCTCTCATATAACTATTCTCCTTTGCCTCAAAACTCCTTGAAAAGCATATCCACCTTGAACTGTTCTCCTACCTTTGACCTAACCAAAGTTTCTAATTTCCCCTGTCTCACAAGTTCGCTGCATGTAACTTTTGACTCTATGTCCCTAAAACCTAATCCCTAAACACTGCTGCCTCCTCTAAATCAAAACCTTTCCTGTATCTGCCATTTCTTTAACCTTGACTTAACAAGAAATATTACATGCTTTTATCTCTCCCTCAATGTCTGCAACATCATTTTTATATATCTTCCCATCCAACACTTTCACACCACTCCAGTCCATTTTTAACCGTGCTGCCTGATTTAAATGACCGTCCCTGCACTACCCCTTTACTTTTTCCCTCTGCCAATCCCTTCACTGGCTTCCAGTTTCGCAAAGAATCTATTTTAAAATACAAATAGTGACCCACAAGGCTGACTATAACTTGTCTCCTACATACATCTGGCCAACGACTTCCGATATGCCACACGTAACCTCTGGTCCCCTTTTTCCCCTAAACTTATATGTTCCTCACACAACTATCCCCAAGATTTATCCCATATACAGTTGTCTCAAAAGTTTACATACTCCAGCAGAATTTTTGCTTTTTTGGCCTTTTTTCAGAGAATATGAATGATAACACCAAAACTTTTGCTCCACTCATGGTTAATGGTTGGGTGAAGCCATTTTTTGTCAAACTATTGTGTTTTCTCTTTTTAAATCATTATGACAACCCAAAACATCCAAATGACCCTGATCAAAAGGTCACATACCCCATTTCTTAATACTGTGTATTGCCCCTCTAACATCAATGACAGATTGAAGTCTTTTGTGGTAGTTGTGGATGAGGTTCTTTATTTTCTCAGATGGTAAAGCTGCCCACTCTTCTTGGCAAAAAGCCTTCAGTTCCTGGGCTGTCTAGCATGAATTGTGCGCTTGAGATCTCCCCAGAGTGGCTCAATGACATTGAGGTCAGGAGACTGAGATGGCCACTCCAGAACCTTCATTTTGTTCTGCTGTAGACAATGATGGGTCGACTTGGCCTTGTGTTTTGGATTGTTATCATGTAGGAACTTCCAAGTACATCCCATACCCAGCTTCTGGGCTGATGATTGCAAATTTGCCTCCAGTATTTGCTGATAACGTGCTGCATTCATCTCTCCTTCAACTTTGACCAAGTTTCCTGTGCCTTTGTAGCTCACACATCCCCAAAACATCAGTTATTCACCTCCGTGCTATACAGTAGGAATGGTTTTCTTATTATCATAGACCTTGTTGACCTCTCTCCAAAACATTTATGGTTGTGGGCAAAAAGTTCAATTTTGGTCTCTTCACTCCTAATTACCTTGTTCCAGAAGTTTGGTGGCTTGTCTCTGTGCTGTTTTGCATATTGTAGGCGAGATACTTTGGGGCATTTGCGCAGTAATGGCTTTCTTCTGGCGACTCGACCATGCAGCCCATTTTTCTTCAAGTGCCTTCTTATTGTGCATCTTGAAACAGCCAAACCGCTAGTTTTCAGAGAGTCCAGTATTTCAGCTGATGTTATTTGTGGGTTTTCTTTGCATCCCGAACAATTTTCCTTGTAGTTGTGGACAAAATTTTTGTTGGTCTATCTGACCGTGGTTTTGTTTTTACAGAGCCCCTGATTTTCCATTTGTTAATCACAGTTTGAAAACTGCTGACTGGCATTATCAATTCCTTGGATATCTTTTTGTATCCCTTTCCTGTTTTATAAAGTTCAACTACCTTTTCCCGTAGATCCGTTGACAGTTCTTTTGCTTTTCCCATGACTCACAATCCAGAAATGTCGGTGGCTGGATGAAAGATGCAAGAGTCTGTCTAGATCCCAGAAACTGACTCAGCTTTTATGCACACACACTGATTACAAGCAAACTGGTCACAGGTGAGGATGTTACTTTTAGCCATTCAAACCCAGTTGTGTCAACTTCTGTGCATGTTATCAGGCCAAAATCACCAGGGTATGTGAACTTTTGATCAAGGTTATTTAGATATTTTGGGTTGTCATTATGCTTTAAAAAGAGAAAACACAGTAGTTTAACAATAAATGGCTTCATGCACCCTGGAATTGAGAATTTTAGATATACCAATTATATGGAACTACTGGAAAAAGTGGAGCACTGGACTGGCTATTTTTGGCAGCAGAATACAGAATGAATGGAGTGGATGAGCACATGTGCATACACAACTCAGGCCGATACATTTCAGAGTCCAGGTTGTAGACAACCCCTTCACACAGTTCCAAAGTGATGGCCGTAGTGTCTAACCAGGAAACCATGGCTGAAATATAGAGTGACGGTATTCTTGCTACAGAGTGGCGGGGACTTTTGTGGTAGTTAGTAGCGGCGTCACTGAGAAAGTGGCTTTAATCAAACACCTATAATAGGTGAACATCTACAGATGCTAGCATTGCCGGCACTTTTGCAGTCTCGAGCCTGCTGACGCCAGGCTACAATCAGACAAATCAAATGATCTAATAAAGTTTAATTTGCTAGTTAAAAAATGGTCTTCTTAAAAAATGTGATCAGATCATTTATTCTATCAGAAATATGTATTTTACTAATGTTCTTTTCTATAAGACACTTGGTTATTGATAGCACTATAACGTACTGCTTGCTTTACTTACAGAAATCTTGATTTAGACTAAATGCACATGTCTATATAGCCCAGAACTCCCGGACCTCGAATCAGGAGGCAATGCAGTCTGTACACGAACTGTAAAACAAAAACATGTGAATGCAGCCTTAGGCCACTTTTTGCAGTGCAGTATTTTTGTTGGTATTATACATCAGCTAAAACCAGAAGTGTGACCTTAACAGAGTACAAGTATAATGGAAATATTTGCACCTATTTCTTATTTTGGAGCCCATCCTGGGTTTGGTTCTATACACTAATGGAAAATTCTGCTGTGTTAAAATGGCCTAAAGCCTACTGAATACAAGGGGGCTCAGTCAAAAGT
This sequence comes from Oophaga sylvatica, assembly GCA_033576555.1. Classification (NCBI taxonomy): domain Eukaryota; kingdom Metazoa; phylum Chordata; class Amphibia; order Anura; family Dendrobatidae; genus Oophaga; species Oophaga sylvatica. The sequence goes on from JARQOD010000002.1 coordinate 299,016,215, forward strand.
TCATGGACTTGTAGTGTGAACATTTTGTGGCATATTTAATAATGAAGAATTTGAAAGTTTATTGTGATTTTGTATTTTGATTTGTATTTTGACAATCAAAAGAATTCAGCATTTTGGAAAAAAGATTGCACTTTTTGCTCTATAAAATAACATTAAATAATGATAAATAATTGACTTGGTGTTTTGCTATAATGAAATGTGCAAGAAAACATGTTTGGTATAATTAGAGTAGAATTTACACTCGTAAATAGTTTGTTAAAGTGAACATTTTTAAAGAGCAACTCTCAAAAAGTGAACCAATTTTACTCTTATTCCTGCTGCCCTGAGTATTCTCACACACAAACGTCCTTCAGCTTGATCTCGAGTCATGGTGTTTTGATGGATGAATGCTCTGTAGGAAGATCGATCTTGTGCAAGCCTAGATAGGTCAACCAGGGTCTTCTCCGCTTTTATCTTGATTGTATCAAGCCAGTGAGTCTTTCTCTTCGCCTTATTACTTATATTCTTCCGACAATATATGTAACATATTTTTCAGACTGGAAAAAGCACTGAACCATAAGACTCCCCCCAAATTTTCAGAAGGAAAATAGGGAAAAAAATTAATGCGTCAAATGGGGGTCTGTCTTACAGTCCGAATTCAGCTTACTGGGGGGTGATCGGTAGTGCTGGTGGAGTGGGGTAACAGGAGGTGTTCGGTGGTCTGGTGATGATCTGACTTTCATCCCAGGCTGGTGCAGAAGGTTTGGTGGTGCGGGGGCTCCGCCAACATTTTGTGGAAGCCCAGAGCCACTGCACATCCATTGCTGCAATGTGGTGGCGTTCGGGTGAATGGCCGCCGGAAGTGTCGCGTGCGCAGGATGAGATCTCTGTACAAAGATCTCGTTTCCCAAGAACTCGGGACAAGATCTCGTCGCCGAGATCTCAATCTGCACATGTGCCGCCTCTGGCGGCCATTTTCCCGGAGGCCACCACATTGCAGCAATGGAACTGCGTGGGCTGCGGGCTTTGAAAGAATGTCGGCAGTGACCCCGCACCGCCGAGCATTGCTGAACCTGCTGCACCAGCCTGGGATGGGAGTCAGATCATCGTCCTGCAGCATCGGACCACCTAACATCCCCTCTTCCCAGCAAAGGGCTGGCAGAATCGCCTGACTCGTGCTGCCGCCACACTCCTGGGAAGTAGATCCAGACTATAAGACACGCCTCCATTTTCCCCCAAAAAAATTGGGGGGGAAAAAGTGCGTTTTATAGTCCGAAAAATACGGTATTTTTAGTTTTTCTTTCTTCTTTGATCTGATTCTGCTCTCGTTAGTCCTAATCGCTAACAGCCATGTCATACATAAAAAACTGTCAATCACTGGTTAAAGGGGTTGTCCACTACTAGGATAACCCCTTCTTGATCTGATTGTTTTCCCCAGAGAAAATAAACACTTTATACTCTCCTCGCGTGTCGACACTCATGTTCCCGGGGCTCCCACGTGGTTATGACATGTGATCCCTGTGCCCAAATAAAGAAACAAGACTGGCACAGCAAATGAATAGAGGTTCTGTGCCATACACCCAGGGAAGTAATACTAGACTAAAAGGATAGGTGTACAGAGGCACCAGTAACCCCAAATAAAGAGACCTAAGTAAATCTGCATGCAAAAAATTGAAATATTTATTATGCAAAGTGTACCAAAGAACATTAAAAGCAATTAAAAAGCAAAACAAAAGAGGGGGAAAAAAATTCAGGACATCCCTTTCTCCCTTCTTCACATACTCTATAGCACATGTATTAAACTCTGGCCCGCAAGCTGAGGCTAACCAGTACTGTACATCCACATATGAGTTAGTGCCACGTTCAACAGAAATTGTGTGACACACTTTGGTGCCATTTTAATTAATTTCCCCTTGCGAAAACCTAAAATCTGGGGCTAAAACAATTTTTCGTGTGGTAAAAATGTAATTATTTTTTCTTCACTGCCCAATGGTATAAAATTCTCTGACACACCTGTGGTGTCAATATGATCATTGCACCCATAAATGTATAAATTGAGGTGTCGTTTGTAACATGGGGTCACTTATGGGGGGATTCTGCTGTACTGGGACCTCGTGGGTTCTGCCAATGTGACATGGCACCCTCAAATAATTCCAGCGTAATGTGCACTCCAATATGGAGCTCCTTACCTTTTGAGTTTTGCACTGTTACTCAAAAGTATTTTTCAACCACGTATAGGATATCGGCGTACTCAGAACAAATTGTGTAACAAATTGTACTGTTCATTTTCTGCTATTACCCCTTCTAAAAATTAAAAAGTTGGGGCCAAACCAAAATATTGGTGGAAAAAATAGTAATTTTTAACTTATCCCAATTCTGGAAATCGCCTGACAGTTAAAAATGCTCTTTACGCCTCTAGATGAATTCTAGAAAGGTATAGTTTCCAAAATGGGTAACTTTCTGCTGTTTTGGCACGTCAGAAGCTTTTCAAATGTGACATGGCAACCGCAATCTATTCCATTCAAAAGGGCGTCCTTTCCCTTCTGAGCCATGGTGTGTGCCCAGTTTTCCACCACTTTTGGGGTATCTGTGTACTCAGGAGAAATTGCTCAACAAATTGCATGGTTTATTTTTCCTTTTACCCTCATGAAAATAAAAATAATTGGGG
>JARQOD010000002.1:299018961-299073062 GCA_033576555.1 Oophaga sylvatica
GGTCTGTCCAGTGAAGATTGTGAAGATTGTGAGGATTGGGAATCAGGTGTTACTGACTGGTCTTATATAAGGGAGTCACCTTCCCATCAGGGTTGCCGGTGATCAATTGTTTTGGTCTCTATCCTTGATTCCTGTTTCCCTTGTAGCCTGCTGTGTCGTGTCTGCATCTCCTGCTAACAGATAAGACATTTTCTTTTTGTTTTTGTGCTTGATTTTTGCATTTTGTCCTGCACTTCTGTTGGGGCCTTCAGGGTCCCCTCCGGGGGCTTTTGCCCTCTCAGTTTAGTTCAGCCACTGATGTTTGTACTTTTGCTTTTTCCAGTTTTTTCAGTGGCTGCTGTTTTGATTTTGTTACACCAGAGAACTAATTTAGGTGGTAGAGGTCGTGTGATCTCAGGTGTTTTTGAAATTAGTAGAGTTGGTGCTTTTCAGGGTTTTCTGGGATTGCAGTAAGTACCCTTCCTATCCTTTTCTATTTAGTTAGTGTGGGCCCCAACGTTTGCTCATACTATTTTCTGTCTGTGTCAGTATTTCTTCTTGTCTAACCGCCATTACATGTTTGGGGGCTTTCTATTATCTTTGGGGTTCTGCTCCGGGGCAGATAGCTTTCCTATATCTATCTTTAGGTGTAGTTAGTTTCTCAGGCTGTGACGAGGCGTCTAGGACCAACGTAGGAACGCTCCACGGCTGCCTCTAGTTGTTGTGGTTAGTCAGGGTACTGCAATCTCATAGATTCCAACTGCTCTGGTGTGTTGCCTTTTTTGCCTGCACTCCTCAGCTACCGAAACATAACAGTATTACCGGCCCAAAATTTAAAATTGTATGGTACTCACAGAAGGGAAAAAATTTGTGAAAGAAAAAACGGTTGTCAGAGTTGTCAGAGATATTTTTCTGTTTGTTGCATTTTTTTTTTTCCCTCTGTATCTCTGGGTGCTGGGGAGGATTTTTTCTCTCAATGGAGTTTGCACAGTTGTCTGGCCGTGTGGATCAGCTTGCCACTGAAGTTCAGAGTATTGCTGCATATCTTGCTAGGTTGCCTGTTGTGGAACCTAGGATTCCCATGCCAGATTTGTTTTTAGGGGATCAAGCTAAGTTTCAGAATTTCAAAAATAATTGTAAATTGTTTTTTGCCTTAAAATCTAAGTCCTCAGGGAACGCAGCGCAGCAGGTTCAAATTGTCATCTCTCTCCTGCGCGGCGATCCTCAGGATTGGGCTTTTTCCCTGACACCTGGGGATCCTGTTTTGAGTGATGTTGATGCATTTTTTCAGGCTTTGGGGTTATTGTACGATGAGCCTAATGTCACTGATCAAGCTGAAAAAGCCTTGTTGGCATTAAATCAGGGGCTTGATGACGCTGAGTTATACTGTCAGAGATTCCGTAGGTGGGCAGTCCTGACCAAGTGGAATGACGACGCTTTGGCGGCCTTTTTCGGAAGGGTCTGTCAGATAATGTAAAGGATGTTATGGTGGGATTCCCTGTCCCCTCTGGTCTCAATGATTCTATGTCATTAGCGATTCAAATTGACAGACGTTTGCGTGAGCGGAGAAGTATGCGTGGAATAGTGTTGCCTTGTGAACCTGCTTCTGAATCCATGCAGTGTGATAGAGTGGTGTCTGGGGCACAGCGTCATGAGTTTCGAAAGCGCAATGGGTTATGTTTCTACTGTGGTGATGCCTCTCATGCTATTTCAGTCTGCCCTAAGCGGGGAAGACGTTTTGCACGCTCAGTTGTCTTGGGTAGTGTTCAGACTAAGTTTTTATTAACTGTCACTCTGATATGCTCTCTGTCCTCATTTTCTGCTCAGGCTTTCGTTGATTCTGGAGCAGCTATTAACCTGATGGATTATGAGTTTGCTAAACGTTGTGGGTTTCCCTTGATACCCCTACAGAAGTCTATTCCCCTACTGGGGATCGATTCTACCCCTTTGGCTGAGAATAAACCTCAGTTCTCTACTCAGGTGATAATGAGGGTTGAACCTGATCATCAAGAGTGCTGCAAATTTTTGGTTCTGTATAATCTGCATGATATTATCGTACTGGGTTTCCCTTGGTTACAGTCTCATAATCCTGTTTTGGATTGGAAATCTGTGTCTGTAACCAGTTGGGGCTGCCAATGTGTTAATACCAACACTCCTGTTTTTTCTGCCTCCCCCCAGGCTCAGGATGTTCCTGACTTTTTGATTGATTTTTCTGATGTATTTAGCGAAAGTAAATCTGCATCCTTGCCTCCCCATAGGAGCTATGACTGCGCTATTGAATTAGTGCCTGGTAGTAAATTCCCTAAAGGTCGCCTTTTTAACTTGTCTGTACCTGAACATGACGCTATGCGGTCTTATATCAAGGAGTCATTGGAGAAGGGTCATATCAGACCATCCTCTTCACCCTTAGGTGCCGGTTTTTTCTTTGTGGCCAAAAAGGATGGTTCATTAAGGCCGTGTATTGATTATCGTCTTTTGAACAATATTACTGTGAAATATCAATACCCGTTACCCTTGATTTCTGACCTGTTTTCCAGGGTGAAAAACGCTACTTGGTTTACCAAGCTTGACCTCAGGGGGGCATATAACCTTATTCGCATTAAGCACGGGGATGAATGGAAGACGGCATTCAATACCCCGGAGGGGCATTTTGAGTACCTTGTGATGCCCTTTGGGCTCATTAATGCTCCTTCTGTCTTCCAGTCCTTCACGAATGACATTTTCAGGGATTTTGTGGATAAATTTCTGATTGTTTATTTGGATGATATCTTGATTTTTTCTAATGACTGGGACTCTCATGTGAAACATGTTCGAACTGTATTCCAGATTTTGAGAGAGAATGCTCTGTATGTGAAGGGATCAAAGTGTCTTTTTGGCGTACAGAGGATCTCATTTCTGGGATTCATTTTGTCCCCATCTGTTATTGAAATGGACCCGGTCAAGGTTCAGGCCATCTGTGATTGGGTCCAACCTACTTCATTAAAGGCTCTTCAAAGATTTTTGGGTTTTGCCAATTTTTATCGTAAATTTATTGGTAATTTCTCGGTTATTGTTAAACCATTAACTGATTTGACCAAAAAGGGTTCTGATGTGGTGAATTGGCCTCCTGAGGCAGTCTCTGCATTTCAGGAACTTAAGCAGAGATTCACTTCTGCTCCTGTTCTACGGCAGCCTGATGTTTCTCTGCCATTTCAGGTGGAGGTTGATGCCTCTGAAATTGGGGCAGGTGCCGTTTTCTCCCAAAAAGATCCAGAGACCTCTAAAAGTAACCCTTGTGCCTTTTTCTCTCGAAAATTTTCTCCTACTGAACGTAATTATGACGTGGGTAATCGGGAGTTATTGGCCATGAAGTGGGCTTTTGAAGAGTGGAGACATTGGCTGGAGGGAGCCAAACATCAGGTGGTGGTCCTTACTGACCATAAGAATCTGGTTTATCTGGAATCTGCCAAGCGACTCAATCCTAGACAGGCCAGGTGGGCCTTGTTTTTCACACGTTTTAATTTTGTGGTTTCCTTTCTTCCTGGCACTAAGAATGTTAAGGCGGATGCCCTCTCGAGGAGCTTCCTTGCGGACTCTCCTGAGTTATCTGATCCTTCTGTTATTTTGAAAGAGGGTGTAGTTCTTTCCGCCATCTCACCTAATTTGAGACTTGCTCTGGAGGGGTGTCAGGAGGATAGGCCCGAGCGCTGCCCTGTTGGAAAATTGTTTGTCCCGGACCAGTGGAAAAAGAGTGTGATGTCTGAGATTCATTGTTCCGCGTTGGCTGGGCATCCCGGAATTTTTGGTACCAGAGACTTGGTTAGTCGGTCCTTTTGGTGGCCTACCTTGTCTCGTGATGTCAGAGAATTTGTGCAGTCCTGCGGGACTTGCTCTCGCTCCAAGCCTTGCTCTCGCTCTAGTGGTTTGTTGATGCCATTGCCTGTGCCCAAGAGACCATGGACCCATATCTCTATGGATTTCATTTCCGACCTTCCTGTTTCTCAGAGAATGACCGCCATCTGGGTGATTTGTGATAGGTTTTCCAAGATGATACATCTTGTGCCATTACCTAAGTTGCCTTCCTCCTCTGAATTGGTGCCGTTGTTCCTTCAGCACGTTGTTCGTTTACACGGCATTCCTGAGAACATAGTGTCTGACAGAGGAGTCCAGTTTGTTTCCAGATTTTGGAGGACTTTTTGTTCTAAACTGGGTGTTCAATTGTCTTTCTCCTCGGCATTTCATCCTCAGACCAATGGTCAAACTGAGAGAACAAACCAGACATTGGAGACTTATCTAAGATGCTTTGTGTCTGCTGATCAGGATGACTGGGTCTCTTTTTTGCCTTTGGCTGAGTTTGCTCTTAATAATAGGGCTAGCTCTGCCACTTTGATGTCTCCGTTTTTCTGTAATTCTGGGTTTCACCCTCGATTTTCTTCAGGACAGACGGAGGCTTCTGTCTGTCCAGGTGTTGACTCTGTTGTGGAGCGTATGCAACAGATTTGGGACCAGGTAGTGGAGAGGTTGTCCCTCTCTCAGGAGAGGGCCCAGCGGTTTGCTAACCGGCATAGGACTGATGGTCCTCGGTTTAAAGTAGGGGACTTGGTCTGGTTGTCCTCAAAAAATATTCCTATGAGAGTAGCATCTCCTAAATTTAAGCCTAGGTTCATTGGACCTTATAAGATCATGGAGATTCTTAATCCTGTTTCTTTTCGTTTGCTTCTTCCAGGGACATTTAAGATCCATAACGTGTTCCACAAGTCCTTGTTGAAGAGGTTTGTTGAGCCAGTGGTTCCTGCTGCTGTGCCTCCTGACCCTGTTTTGGTTGAGGGCAATCTGGAGTATGTGGTTGAGAAAATATTAGATTCTCGTTTTTCTAGACGGAAACTCCAGTATTTGGTTAAGTGGAGAGGTTATGGTCAGGAAGACAATTCTTGGGTGTTTGCTTCGGACATCCATGCTAGGAGACTCATCCGTGCGTACCATAGAACTCATCCTGACCGACCTGGCTGCTCAAATGAGGGTTCGGTGACCCCTCCTCAAGGGGGGGGTACTGTTGTGAATGGGCTTGAGATGAGTTCTGAGCAGAGGCTCCCTCTGGTGGTTACAAGCGGTACTGGTCTGTCCAGTGAAGATTGTGAAGATTGTGAGGATTGGGAATCAGGTGTTACTGACTGGTCTTATATAAGGGAGTCACCTTCCCATCAGGGTTGCCGGTGATCAATTGTTTTGGTCTCTATCCTTGATTCCTGTTTCCCTTGTAGCCTGCTGTGTCGTGTCTGCATCTCCTGCTAACAGATAAGACATTTTCTTCTTTTTGTTTTTGTGCTTGATTTTTGCATTTTGTCCTGCACTTCTGTGGGGGCCTTCAGGGTCCCCTCCGGGGGCTTTTGCCCTCTCAGTTTAGTTCAGCCACTGATGTTTGTACTTTTGCTTTTTCCATTTTTTCAGTGGCTGCTGTTTTGATTTTGTTACACCAGAGAACTAATTTAGGTGGTAGAGGTCGTGTGATCTCAGGTGTTTTTGAAATTAGTAGAGTTGGTGCTTTTCAGGGTTTTCTGGGATTGCAGTAAGTACCCTTCCTATCCTTTTCTATTTAGTTAGTTTGGGCCCCAATGTTTGCTCATACTATTTTCTGTCTGTGTCAGTATTTCTTCTTGTCTAACCGCCATTACATGTTTGGGGGCTTTCTATTATCTTTGGGGTTCTGCTCCGGGGCAGATAGCTTTCCTATATCTATCTTTAGGTGTAGTTAGTTTCTCAGGCTGTGACGAGGCGTCTAGGACCAACGTAGGAACGCTCCACGGCTGCCTCTAGTTGTTGTGGTTAGTCAGGGTACTGCAATCTCATAGATTCCAACTGCTCTGGTGTATTGCCTTTTTTGCCTGCACTCCTCAGCTACCGAAACATAACACAGGTCATTCCGCTTTGACTACTGGGTCTGTAAACTGGACACCTGGCCTGAATTGGCACAATATGCCTTACAGGAGCTCGCTTGCACTGCTGGTAGTGTGCTATCAGAAAGAGTCTTCAGTGCTGCTGGATCAATCCTGACAGAAAGAAGAACCCGTCTGTGGACACAAAATGTTGATGATCTAACCTTCATTAAAATGATCCATGCATGGGTTGCAAAGGATTTTGTCCCACCTTCCCCTGATGACACATAGGTTGCCAGCAAAATGGCTCGCTTTGTCCTGCTCTTCCTATGACTTCTCCAGTTCCTCCATTTGCAGCTGCTGAACGTCCAGCCTACACCTCAACATATGCCATTTTTGCCACCTCCCTATCTGGGCTGTCCCCCCCCCCAGGGCCGGGTCATGAGCAGGTGGGGGGGCCCACTCTTGGGCGACGGCACTGGCACAGGGCCCCTCATAGTACAAAAAAGTGTCTCTGACAGTGGGGGGCCCTATCGCCATCAGACACACCGGCGTACTATGAGGGCCCTGTGCCAGTACCGGCGCCCACGAGTGGGCCCCCCTGCTTGTTCAGGGCCCCAGCACTTGCAATACTTACCTCTCCCTGCTCCACCGCTGTGGATTCTGGGCAGTGAAATCCTTCACAGGGACAGCCACTACAAATTTTGTGAACTGATCGATGATGGTTAAGACGTAGCTATGGCCTGTCCTTCTGGGCTCTACCTTCAGATGATCAATGGCTAGCATTTCTAATGGACGTCGACTCACAATCGGATGCAGTGTTGCTTTTTGATCAGCTTTCACAGTTTTACTAGTCACAGACGTGTTACATTCCTGGCACCATTTTTGCCAATCCAAAAGAATCGCCTACGGCCTGTGGCTTTTGTCTTTTGCACTCCAAAGTGACCAGACTGATCATGATAGGCAGTGAGGACCATGTCTACATCTCTCCTTGGCATCACAGTTTGATGGAGACGACTAACTGTGATGGGATCGACGCTACTGCGATACAGCAACCCTTTCTTCACAAAGAACCATTTTCGCTGTCTCCACAGAAAAAGTAATTGAGGTCAGCATCGCCTCTGCGAATTCTACCGGAAGGTTTTACCGTGATTAGGAATTCCCAAATTTCTGAAATCACTCTACTTTCAGTGTGTACTTGTATCCATCTAGTTTCCTGTAGAGTCGGACTGGCTTACTGAGACTGAAATATATACGAACATTTAAAAGTACCCAAACACTGTATACAGCTGTACGCTTCTAATACATTACCCTTTTTCTACTTTTTATATTCTGGTATAATCCATACTGAGCCTGTGAGAGTCTGTGTCTGACTCTGGAAATATATACGAATATTTACAATTAACCCAACACTGTATACAGCTGTACGCTTCTGATACATTTCCCTTTTTCTACTTTTTATATTCTCGTGTAATCCATACTGAGCCTGAGAGCGTTTGTGTCTGTCTCCTGAAATATATACAGAGATTTAGAATATTTTCACTATACTATACAGTGGGGGCCAAAAGTATTGGCACCCCTGCAATTCTGTCAGATAATACTCAGTTTCTTCCTGAAAATGATTGCAAACACATTCTTTAGTATTATTATCTTCATTTAATTTGTCTTCAATGAAAAAACACAAAAAGAATTGACCTAAAGCCATATTGCATATAATTCCACACCAAACCTAAAAAAGGGGTGGACAAAAGTATTGGCACTGTTTGAAAAATCATGTGATGCTTCTCTAATTCGTGTAATCACCAGCACCTGTAACTTACCTTTGGCACCTAACAGGTGTTGGCAATAACTAAATCACACTTGCAGCCAGTTAACATGGATTAAAGTTGACTCAACCTCTGTCCTGTGTCTTTGTGTGTACCACATTGAGCATGGAGAAAAGAAAGAAGATCAAAGAACTGTTTGAGGACTTGAGAAACCAAATTGTGAGGAAGCATGAGCAATCTCAAGGCTACAAGTCCATCTCCAAAGACCTGAATGTTCCTTTGTCTTCTGTGCGCAGTGTCATCAAGAAGTTTAAAGCCCATGGCACTGTGGCTAACCTCCCTAGATGTGGAAGGAAAAGAAAAATTAACGAGAGATTTCAACGCAAGATTGTGCGGATGGTAGATAAATAACCTCGACTAACATCCAAACAAGTTCAAGCTGCCCTGCAGTCCAAGGGTACAACAGTGTCAACCAGTACTATCTGTCGGCGTCTGAATGAAAAGGGACTGTATGGTAGGATACCCAGGAAGACCCCACTTCTTACCCCGAGACATAAAAAAGCCAGGCTGGAGTTTGCCAAAACTTACCTGAGAAAGCCTAAAACGTTTTGAAAGAATGTTCTCTGGTCAGATGAGACAAAAGTCGAGCTTTTTGGAAAAACCATCAACATAGAGTGTACAGGAAAAAAAAGAGGCATTCAAAGAAAAGAACACGGTTCCTACAGTCAAACATGGCGGAGGTTCCCTGATGTTTTGGGGTTGCTTTGCTGCCTCTGGCACTGGACTGCTTGACCGTGTGCATGGCATTATGAAGTCTGAAGACTACCAACAAATTTTGCAGCATAATGTAGCGCCCAGTGTGAGAAAGCTGGGTCTCCCTCGGAGGTCATGGGTCTTCCAGCAGGACAATGACCCAAAACACACTTCCAAAAGCACTATAAAATGGTTTGAGAGAAAGCACTGGAGACTTCTAAGGTGGCCAGCAATGAGTCCAGACCTGAATCCCATAGAACACCTGTGGAGAGATCTCAAAATGGCAGTCTGGAGAAGGCACCCTTCAAATATCAGGGACCTGGAGCAGTTTGCCAAAGAAGAATGGTCTACAATTCCAGCAGAGCATTGTAAGAAACTCATTGATGGTTAGCGGAAGCGGTTGTTCGCAGTTATTTTAGCTAAAGGTTGTGCAACCAAGTATTAGGCTGAGTGTGCCAATACTTTTGTCTGGCCCATTTTTGGAGTTTTGTGTGAAATGATCAAGGATTTGATTTTTGCTTCATTCTCTTTTGTGTTTTTTCCTTGCAAGCAAATTAAATGAAGATAAAAATAGCAAATAATTTGTGATTGCAATAATTTACAGGAATAAACTGAGTATTATCTGATAGAATTGCAGGGGTGCCAATACTTTTGGCCACCACTACATATATATATGAAAAGCTTACAATATATATATATATATATATATAATAAATATATATATATATATAATTGTAAGCTTTTCAGGGGATATAGCTCTAGGATCGCTGTCTGGGTAGACAGAGTGGCACGAAAACAGTTCATTCAGACAGCAGTTCTGGTGAAAACTGGCCGCAACCAGCTTTATTAAAGTCCACAGCAAACAGATATAAAATAAATCATAAACAGAAGACCTAGGCTTGTATAGCCACTAATTACACTTAGATAGATTGCCCTTTCTATCCGGGTCCAGACTCTACCAGTCTGTGCCCAAAACAACACATATGTTCAGTAGTTACCAGCGTGGAGTTTCACAGAGTCTCCTCCTTGTGTCTGAAGGCACCTTCAACGTCCAGACTTGAGAGAGCTTCCCTCCTATTCAGCCGCTATTCGCACGGATTCTCACTGAGACTACTCCTGTGTCCGGGTACATCGAGCACCCAGACTGAGATAGCTCAAACTCCTGGAGACTGCTTCTTGTGCCTGGACTCCTTGTCCAGACTAAGCGAGCTCTCTGACTGTGTTCCAACACACCTACTTCTGGTCTCCTAATTAACACCTGAGTGATTTCAGGCCTGAGCTGCAAGTGTGTACTGAATGTAAGGTGTAGTGACCTTTCTCTACCACTAGGTCTACAAAGCCACACACCTCCCTTATACCAGTCAGTAAAGTAGCTAGGTGAAATATACACCCCATTCAATACACATACTCTCACTGTCTCACATATCCCCCCCCTCTTCTCCAGACCGGAGGGCTGGTCATCCAGACCGGAGGGCTGGTTAACAATCCAACAGAGACAGTGAACTCTGGACCACTCATGGCCCTCATCAGCTTCATCTTCACCACTGTCATTTGTATCTTCACCTGAGTCATAGCCAACATCAGCTTTCTCTTCATCTGAAGCATCCGTACTACCCTGTACCCTCCCAGGCCTATGCTCTCTGCGGGCCTCGGGTATCCTGCACGGTTTCATCTTGACCTTAGGGCCGGGCTCAGTTTCGATATAGTGCCTGGCCAGAGAAGTACGACCCGGCACATCAGAACACTTCTGCTGACTCTTCCTCAGAAACTCACGTACCTCCTGTTCCTGGTGCACTGACCATGTGTCACCAACTATCACAGAAGGTATAGGGGGTTTTTCACTTTTCTCCAGTTCCCCTTGAACCTTCTTTACTTCATTGAGCTTCTCCAGAAGATGCTCATGGCTCTCATCACGCTCCTTCATCACAGGTTGGAGTTTTCTCCGAGAAGCAATCAATTCATCTTGTACCCGTTGGACGTCCTTCATGTCCTCAGCCCCTTCTTCAGGCTCTTCTGGTAGGACATGCTCAGAAGCCCCACCGTCAGTCTTACATTCTACTTCTTCATTCACATCATTATGGTCTCCAATATCTCCATTTATTCCAGCTTTCAAGTTCTCCTTGATAGCTGCATCTGTATACTCAGAACCCGCCGGATTCTTCTCTTCCACCACGTTCTGCATCCCATCTGAGCTCCCGTGTGTCTGCAGCGGCAACGGAGTGACACACCGCTTTTCCCATTTGTTGGGACGTGGCTCCGATGTAGACTCCATGAAAGTGCGCTTGAGCTCACCAATGCCAGCCTGATGTCTCAAAATCTCATCTTGTGATTTATCCAGATCCTTGGTATCACTCGGGAACACCGCTGGGGCTCCGGGCGCCGAACTTCCAGCCTGAGCTTCACGAGTTGCAGCTACTGATGAGGCATCTGGTTTGGTGTCTACCACTTCTATGGCTTTTTCCACCTCTGCAGCATCACCTTCAGAGTCCTTGGCATGATGCAGATCCACACCACACACCGACAACTTCTCATCTTCAACAGCATCCACTTGTGCTGTGTTCAGGTTCAGAGTCCTGCCTTTAAAGCTCAGCTCTCCTCCTTTCACCTTAGTCTTCGCCAGGGAACCGGCCAACTGTAAAACATCTTCAGATGCCATCTTCTGTCTGGCTGTAAGGTCAGCATCAGCTTTCTTCTCAGGACTCTCAACCTCCTCTGCTACCATGCCTTTCTCATTTGCACTGGTTGCTTTATTGTCATCAGATGATTCACTATCACTCCCACTATCCCTGTCTGACCCCTTTTTCTCAGATACATCCGGGTCACTTTCAGGGTTATACACATCATTCTCATTCTCATCCTGCTCACTTTCAGGAGTATACAATTCATTCTCATTCACATCCTGATCTGGAACCTTAGTTAACATGTCATCCACAACATTAACTTCACCATCTGGTCCCTCAAGTATGTGACTCTGTGACAACCCCAGCACTATACTTCTATATAGCTCAGGTACTAGGAGCTGACTCACGACCTCTCCCTGGACTTCAGTGTCCCTATACAACTGGTTAGTGTTTATGGCAACATGAGGAAACCTCTCCTCAGAGCCAGGCTCTTGGGAAACCTCATTTAGAACATTTATATTTTCCTGGGCCGTTTTAAGAGAGGGGTCTCGCCACTGCTCCCTCTCAAAATTGTCACAGGACACAGGTAAGTCAGGGACACTCGGTTCCCGAGAACCACCATCCTCGTCTCCCAACATCACCTGCAAAGGAACTTCATCACCATCACAGTCATCATTATTATCAACATCATTATCATGACTATGATCAGTATCATCATCACTATCATGATCATCATCATTATCATTATCAGCATCAGCATCATTATCATGGTCATCATCATTATCATGATCATCATCATCATTATCATTATCATCACATCATTATCATTATCATCATCATCATTATCATGGTCATCATCATTATCATGATCATCATCATCATTATCATTATCATCCACATCATCATTATCACATAAGTTTAACGGCCCACTAGCATTGTGTTCCGCCCCTCGGGACTGCGCACCCTCAATAGGAGCTTCATCACACTGTCCATCAGAAACATTTTTCCCCCAGAGATCCTTAGACCGGGGAAAGTCATTACCCAATATAACGGGTTGCACCAGGTTCTTCACTACCCCCACTTCATATGAAACCTCCCCGAGTTTGGGGACCAAGTCCACGGCAGTCTCTGGGTAGACTTTGGTGTCTCCATGGATGCACACCATACTCAGGTGCTTATCAGGGATGAAGTCCCTATCAATCAGGCTGTCACATACGGAAGTCACTGGACTCTCTGAGTCCAAGAGGGCCTGTGCTGGGCAGTCATTTACAACCACCGGGGACCCCTGTGGTCCAGTCTCTTCGGCTGAGGTGGACACACACACAGGCTCTGCGCAGGGAGAGAGGGATCCGCCAACATCACAACACATAGGCTCCCCCTCTATTGGACAGTTGGCTGCAATTTCACGACATCTCCAACACTGTCCATCACACTCTCCCACCCATATGTCCCCTCGGGCCCGAACCCGCTTATCAGCATACCCCATGTCCCCAACAGCTGGAACGCTCTTACCGCGAGAGTTCAGCGTCCGGGAACTCTGAAGTGACGACCTCTCAGACGGCTGGTCACGGAGACAGTCTTTGCTGGCGAAGGCCTTCTCCATCAGGCTGACCAGACGATTGGCGTCCTGGTGGTCTCCTTGTCCAACCTCTGGCTGTACCTCAGGAGGACATGCTCGGGTGTAGCGGTTCACTATCACCTTTTCAACTCCATAATCAGGTTTGCTGACTGCAGACTCCCAACTGCATCTCCAGTCATGAACTCCCCTGGCACGGGCTGTCACCGTAACACCCAGCCGGGTAAGAATCTCCGCTTTCAGCTTGGCATAGTCTTGGCTGTCCTGCTCGCTCAGGTCAGCATAGGCCCTTTGGGGCACTCCAATCAGATAGGGTGCGACCATCATGGCCCATTCAGATAGGGGCAGATTCTCCTTCTCTGCCAGTCCCTCAAACCTAGTGAGATATACCTCCACATCATCACGAGGTGTCATCTTTTTCAGGGACCGTCTTACCACCTTCTTTACAGCGGACAATGCAGGTGACTTTGCCACATCACTTCGGGACGCGGCACCGAAATCCTTTTTTTGTGCTGCCATCTGCTCAACAAATAACCGGTTTTCTCCTGCTGCTGCTGCATTAATTGCTGCTGGGCCTGCTGCATGCGCTGCTCCCGCTGGGCCTGGACCAGGTACTCAATAAGCTCCTCCATACTGCCGGACTTATCTGTCTCAACCACGGCAGTCTTATGTTGCACATTAACTTGCGCCATTTGTTCAAACAGCGCCTCCATGCTGTCATCCATGCTGTCAGACTTCTCTGTCTCAACAACTGCAGTCTTCACTCAAGACATACACACTCCACAGTCTTTTCCACAGAAAATTCAGCTCTGCTGTGCAGACACTTTTTTTTTTTTTTCTCTGCAAACTCTATTAGGGCCACTGTCTCTTTAAGACTGCTCCAATAGACGTTTCTCTTTGCTGCTGCACACTCCACAGTCTTTTCCACAACAAGTTCAGCTTTGCTGTGCAGACACACTTTTTTTTTTTTTTCTTTTGCAAACTCTATTAGGGCTACTGTCTCTTTAAGACTGCTCCAATCAGACGTTTTTTCTGACACACTTTTTTTTTTCTCTGCTGCTGCTTCAACAGACTTCACCTTTATTGCTGTCTCTAAGCCACTGTGCTGCACGCACATTCCAGCACCAATTATATCAGCCACTGTGCTGCCTGTCACGCTGTCTAATGATATGACTACAATGTCAGTAAACTATTTATACAGGAACCACACTCTATACAACATATAGTTTAGCAACATCAGAATGTAAGTATAAAATAGATTTACCTGACACAATATCAGCAGAACTTAGGGTTAATCTTGAGGACTAGATGTGCAGAAACGATATCAGTTGAACTCAGGGTTAATCTTGAGGACTTGATGAGCTGTAACAGGAAAGAGGAGGACCGGGGTCTAACCTGACCCTACACTGGGGTCCTAACTAATCCCTTACCTTGGAGGTACTGATAATGGTTCAGAGGTCCAAGTCTCCAGCCTAACCCTGTCTCCTATCAGACCCTGAACCCTGTAATCAGTCCAAAGAAGGATCCTGATTACCACCAAAGGGATATGGGCTGATCTCAGCTAAATACACAGATTAGACATATAAGACAGACAGGATAGCACTCTCTTGCATACACACTCAAACACCGAAGGAACATAAATGGTCTGGGAAATAAACTCTAAGCAAGTTACGCTTAAAACAACTAAGGAGCTCTCAACTAGAGTCTATACAGATTCATTCCTATCTGTGGTCTGCATGAAGTGTTTCACTGGCAACTCCCAAAGCAGACAACCAGAAACTTAAAGGAAACCAATCAACAAATAATCAATTGCAGCTGGGAGAAACTGCACCCAGTCCCAGCACCGAGCACAGACAGAATTAACTCCCTAGCTGCCAAACACAAAGAAACAGCAACTCAGCTGTGAGAAGTCAAAATGTGCAACCGCGACGATCTTCGTGGCAATGCACACATGACACTGCCCCAGCATTCTCCGCCAATTGTAAGCTTTTCAGGGGATATAGCTCTAGGATCGCTGTCTGGGTAGACAGAGTGGCACGAAAACAGTTCATTCAGACAGCAGTTCTGGTGAAAACTGGCCGCAACCAGCTTTATTAAAGTCCACAGCAAACAGATATAAAATAAATCATAAACAGAAGACCTAGCTTGTCTAGCCACTAATTACACTTAGATAGATTGCCCTTTCTATCCGGGTCCAGACTCTACCAGTCTGTGCCCAAAACAACACATATGTTCAGTAGTTACCAGCGTGGAGTTTCACAGAGTCTCCTCCTTGTGTCTGAAGGCACCTTCAACGTCCAGACTTGAGAGAGCTCCCCTCCTATTCAGCCGCTATTCGCACGGATTCTCACTGAGACTACTCCTGTGTCCGGGGTACATCGAGCACCCAGACTGAGATAGCTCAAACTCCTGGAGACTGCTTCTTGTGCCTGGACTCCTTGTCCAGACTAAGCGAGCTCTCTGACTGTGTTCCAACACACCTACTTCTGGTCTCCTAATTAACACCTGAGTGATTTCAGGCCTGAGCTGCAAGTGTGTACTGAATGTAAGGTGTAGTGACCTTTCTCTACCACTAGGTCTACAAAGCCACACACCTCCCTTATACCAGTCAGTAAAGTAGCTAGGTGAAATATACACCCCATTCAATACACATACTCTCACTGTCTCACAATATATATAGGATTATTTGCTTTTTAACATGTGTACAGTTTTTTTTTTACAATGTTATGTTAACATTAATTTTTACATAGAGAGAACTGCTCTATGTAAAACCTCATGTTAAAATCGCATTGCATACGGATGGAAAACGGATAGTGCGATTAAAAATCGCATACAAATCGCATGACAATCGCATGCCAATTGCATAGAATCGGACCGGTTTTTCCATCCAGAAAACTGACCTTTTTTTTTTTTCTCGCAAATCGGTATGTACCCTATATGTGTCACAATGACATGTATATATTATTATTATTATTATTTATTTATATAGCGCCATTAATTCCATGTGCTGTACATGAGAAAGGGTGACATACAAAGTTATAGATATCGTTTACAGTAAACAAATTTACAATGACAGACTGGTACAGAGGGGAGAGGACCCTGTCCTTGCGGACTTACATTCTACGGGTAAAGTATATATATATATATATATATAATATATATATATATATATATATACTAGTGATTAACCCGTTCTACGCCCGGGTGGCAAGAATTTTTATAGGTACATGGTCTCCCATTCTGGTATGTGCTGCCCCCCTCCTATCCTAGTATGCATGGCACCCCTCATCCCCACCCAAATCTACTATGCATGGCACCCCATTCCTCATCCTGGTATGCATGGTCCCCTCATCCCCCAATCCTGGTATGCATGGTACCCCCTCATCCCTATCCTGGTATGCATGTTACCTGCTCATCCATATCCTGGTATTTATGGTTCCCTCACCCCCCAATCCTGGTATGCATGGTCCCCTCACCCCCCAATCCTGGTATGCATGGTTCCCTCCTGCCCAATCCTGATATGCATGGTCCCCTCACCCCCCAATCCTGATGTGCATGGTCCCCTCACCCCCCTATCCTGATGTGCATGGTCCCCTCACCCCCCTATCCTGATGTGCATGGTCCCCCTCACCCCCCAATCCTGATGTGCATGGCCCCCTCACCTCCCAATCCTGATGTGCATGGCCCCCTCACCCCCCAACCCTGATGTGCATGGTTCCGTCACCCCATCCTGTTGAGCATGGTCCCCTCACCCCCAAACCTGATGTGCATGGTCTCACCCCCCAATCCTGATGTGCATGATCTCCTTACCCCCCAATCTTGATATGCATGGTACCCTCACCCCCAATCCTGATATGCATGGTCCCTTCACCCCCCAATCCTGATATGCATGGTCCCCTCACCCCCCAATCCTGATATGCAAGGTCCCCTCACCCCCCAATCCTGGTATGCATGGTCCCATCACCCCCCAATCCTGATGTGCATGGTCCCCTCACCCCCCCAATCCTGATGTGCATGGTCTCCTCACCCCCTATCCTGGTATGCATGGTCCTCTCACCCCCTATCCTGGTGTGCATGGTCCCCTCGTCCCCCAATCCTGATGTGCATGGTCCCCTGGCAAGCATTTTTAAAGGTATATGGTCTCCCATGCTGGTATGTGCTGCCCCCCTCCTATCCTGGTATGCATGGCACCCCTCATCCCTATCCTGGTATGCATGGTACCCCTTATCCCTATGCTGGTATGTATGGTCCCCTCACCCCCACCCAAATCTGGTATGCATGGCACCCCATTCCTCATCCTGGTATGCATGGACCCCTCATCACCCAATCCTGGTATGCATGGTACCCCCTCATCCCTATCCTGGTATGCATGGTACCTGCTCATCCATATCCTGGTATTCATGGTTCCCTCAACCCCCAATCCCGGTATGCATGGTCCCCTCACCTCCCCAATCCCGGTATGCACGGTCCCCTCACCCACCAATCCTGGTATGCAAGGTCACCTCCCACCCAATCCTGGAATGCATGGTCCCCTCACCCCCCAATTCTGGTATGACTGGTCCCCTCACCCCCAATTCTGGTATGAATGGTCCCCTCACCCCCAATCTTGGTATGAATGGTCCCCTCATCGCCCAATCCTGATGTGCATGGTCCGCTCACACCCCCAATCCTGATGTGCATGGTCCGCTCACCCCCCAATCCTGATGTGCATGGTCCCCTCACCCCCCAATTCTGATGTGCATGGTCCCCTCACCCCCCCAATCCTGATGTGCATGGTCCCCTCACCCCCCAATCCTGATGTGCATGGTCCCCTAACCCCCCAGTCCTGATGTTCATGGTCCCCTCACCACCCCAACCCTGATGTGCATGGTCCTCTCACCCCCCAACCCTGATGTGAATGGTCCGCTCACCCCCCAACCCTGATGTGCATGGTCCGCTCACCCCCAATCCTGATGTGCATGGTCCCCTTACCCCCAATCCTGATGTGCATGGTCCCCTCACCCCCCAATCCTGATGTGCATGGTCCCCTCACGCCCCCCCTATCCTGATGTGCATGGTCCCCTCACCCCCCCTATCCTGATATGCATGGTCCCCTCACCCCCTATCCTGATGTGCATGGTCCGCTCACCCCAATCCTGATGTGCATGGTCCCCTCACCCCCGAACCCTGATGTGCATGGTCCCCTCACCCCCCAACCCTGATGTGCATGGTCCGCTCACCCCCCAATCCTGATGTGCATGGCCCCCTCACCCCCCAACCCTGATGTGCATGGCCCCCTCACCCCCCCAATCCTGATGTGCATGGTCCCCTCACCCCCAACCCTGATGTGCATGGTCCCCTCACCCCCCTATCCTGATATGCATGGTCCGCTCACCCCCCAATCCTGATGTGCATGGTCCCCTCATCCCCAATCCTGATGTGCATGGTCCCCTCACCCCCCAACCCTGATGTGCATGGTCCCCTCACCCCCCAATCCTGATGTGCATGGTCCCCTCACCCCCCAATCCTGATGTGCATGGTCCCCTCACCCCCCAACCCTGATGTGCATGGTCCTCTCACCCCCCAACCCTGATGTGCATGGTCCCCTCACGCCCCCCCTATCCTGATGTGCATGGCCCCCTCACCGCTATTAAACTGCACAGATAGCCCAAAAGAAAAAAAACATTTATACTCACCTTTCATCCCTGTGCTCCGTTCTGCTGGACGCCGGGGGAGGAGAGCGGTTCCGGAGTACGCGCATGCCCAGACCGCGCGGTCCGGCGCCATATTGCTGAAGACACACTGTAAATGTGTCTTCAACAAAATGGCGCCGGATAGCGCTACTGCGCATGCGCGATCCGACGCGCACTCCTGGTCTCCTGCCCCGGGAGAAGAGAAGTGCCGTGGCAACGCTCCTCCCGGTCAGGTAAGTATGTGAGTATGGCGCCGGAAATCGCGGTATGCATCCAGTACGCATACCGCGATCTCCGGCGCCATACAGAGTACTCACCGCTCTGGATGCCTCACTCTGTGTGGAGCCAGACTGCGCAGGCGTGTTGCGCTTGCGCAGTATATAAAGGCTTCAGACAGAGTGACGCTCCTACCGTTATATTATAGATATGTATTCTATGTGTATATATCTATTCTTTCTTTTGTGATTTTAAAACTGTCATTTGGATACATTATATGTCGGTTTTGCAAGCCAGCGAGAAAATCTCGCCGTACTGATGCCATATGGATGACACACGGATATTTTGATGCGAGGAAATCGCATCCTCGCATTGCACACGGATGACATACGGATCACTGTTCAGAGGACTTTTCTGCGTATTACGGCCTATAATACGGTCAGATTTTTATACGGTGTGTGTGACTCCGGCCATAGACAGATAGATAATAGATAGACAGATAGCTAGATAATAGATAAATAGATAGATGATAGATAGATAATAAATAGATGATAGATAGAAGATAGATGGTAGATAATAGATAGATGACATAGATAATATATAGACAGATAGATAGATAGATATTACATAGATAATAGATAGATAGAATGGTACATAAATAAAGACCCACGCACGCACACACAAAATCTTCACGCAATAGCGTTAATTTAAAAAAAAAATGAGAAAAAAATGTGTGGGCTCCCACGCAATTTTCTGCGCCTCAGGGGGAAAGCCGACGGCTCGGGCCGATATTTCTAGCCTGGGAAGGGGTTAATACCCATGGAGCTTCCCAGGCTACGAATATCAGCGCGCAGCTAGCCTTTACTGGCTATTAAAATAGGGGGACCCCAAAACAAAAAGTACATGGGGTCCCGCAGTAATTAATAGCCAGAAAGGCTACGCAGGCAGCTGCGGGCTGATATTCATAGCCTAGAAAGGGGCCATGGATATTGGCGCACCCCCCGGGCTAAAAATACCAGCTCCCAGCCGCCCCAGAATTGGCGCATCTGTATGATGTGACATTAAGCCCGGTTAATAATGGAGAGGCGTCAATAAGACGCCTCTCCATTATTAATCTTATATTAATAAAGGGTTAAAAAAACAACACACGCATAAGAATAAAGTATTTTAATGAAATAAAACACAACACGGTTTTCATATCTTTATTATACGCTCAGATCCAAGCGACGCCCTCGATCTCCTGTAATAAAACGTAAAAAAATAAAACCGTATACTCCCTGCCCGACGCAGTCCAATTAATAACGAATGTCCCACGACGGTCTCCCATATAGAACAGTGACATCAGGTGATACCACAGCTCTGTAGGGCTTCCCAGTGATGCACTGACAGGAGACAATGGCTCCTGCAGTGCATCACTGAGGTTACCTGAGTTCATTCTCTCACTTTATGGCAATGCTGCGTGGGAATTTTCTCTCCCAGCATTGCCGGTGAGAGCAGCGTCGGACTGGTACACCTTGGGCCCACCAGAGAAAATCATTCTTGGGGCCCACTATGTAGCTACATAGAAATAAATACAAGACCACCAATTGTGCAGTAAAACACACTAATATCAGGGTATAATATAAGGTAGTACATGTCTTAATTATGTAGCAGGAGTTGGGGTAGCCTCCCTCATAGATTATAAAGTAGCCCCCTCATAGGGGACAATGCTGCCCCCCTCATAGAGGATAATGCTCCCCCCCCTCATAGGGTATAATGCTATATATAGATAGATAGATAGATAGATAGATAGATAGATAGATAGATAGATAGATAGATAGATAGATATAGATAGATACCATATATACTCGAGTATAAGCCGACCCCCCTAATTTTGCCACAAAAAACTGGGAAAACTTATCGACTCGAGTATAAGCCTAGGGTGGAAAATGAGATTATGCCCCATATGCTGCCCCATGTATTATGCCCCACAAGATGCTCCATAGATTGTGCCCCATATGCTGCCCATGTATTATGCCCCATAGATGCTCCATAGATTATGCCCCCATAGATTATGCCCCCATAGATTAAGCCCCATAGATGCTCCATAGATTATGCCCCCATAGATGCTCCTTAGATTATGCCCCCATAGAAGCTCCTTAGATTATGCCCCCATAGAAGCTCCATAGATTGTGTCCCCATAGATGCTGCTTATATTATGCCCCCATAGAAGCTCCAGAGATTGTGCCCCCATAGATGCTCCTTAGATTATGCCCCCATAGAAGCTCCATAGATTGTGCCCCCATAGATTATGCAATTATCACCTGGGCAATACAAAGGAAATCCTGAAAACATGACCTGTTGGTGGGCCTTGAGGACTGGAGTTGGGGACAACTGATCTAAGGAGCATTTATGGGGGCATAATCTATGGAGCATCTATAGGGTGTGCTCCACAGATTATGCCCCCATAAATGCTCCACAGATTATGCCCCCATAAATGCTCCACAGATTATTCCCCCATAGATTATGCCCCCATAAATGCTCCACAGATTATGCCCCCATAGATTATGCACCCATACATGCTCCACAGATTATGCCCCCATACATGCTCCACAGATTATGCCCCCATAGATTATGCCCCCATAGATGCTCCACAGACTGTGCCCCCATAGATTATGCCCCATACATGCTCCATAGATTGTGCCCCCACAGATTATGCACAGATTATGCCCCCCATAGATGCTCCACAGACTGTGCCCCCATAGATGCTGCATTTTATAGGCCCCTTTATGCTGCCGCAGCTGCTGCTGCTGCAAAAAAGACATACTCACCTCTCGTCGCTGGGGGCCAGGTGCTGGTGTCCTGAGCAGGCGGGGACACCGGCGCGCTATGGGGACAGGTGCCGGTATCACCGCTGGCTCAGGGCCCCGGCACCTGAGAGATTTACCTGTCACCCGCTCCACCACTGAGCGCCGCTGTCTTCGGGTCCTCCGGCAGTGAATGCTCAGCAGAGGGAGCGGCGCTCACTAATGATGTCATCGCGCCCTCTGCCTGAACATCGCAGCAAGAGGACCCGAGGACAGCGGCACTCAGCGGTTGGAGCAGGTGACAGGTAAGTAATGATATTCACTGTTTCCCATGCCCATGTGGGCATGGGAAGCAGTGTATATTCATTTCTCTTTAGCAGCGGGGACAGGGGCTCCTGCCTCCTGTCACCCGCTGCTGCTCCGCTGGCACGGGGCCCCCATGGCAGCTGCGTAGTGTGCCGCTATTAGCGACACGCCACCGGCTGTGGGCCCCTGGAGCAGCGGGGGCCCTAGGAAACTGGCCTCTGTATGCCAGCAAGTGCCAGGACCCCCCAGATGCCAGGGCCCACCGGAGAATCCCCGGTTCTCCGGTGGGCCAGTCCGACCCTGGGTGAGAGAATGAACTGTAGTGATGTCATTCTCTCCCGGCGTCTGAGCAATACACAGGAGTGTATTGCAGGGGCGGTGTAGAGCACTGACATCAATCAGTGTTCTATACCGGAGATCGTCGTGGGAAACTCGTTATTATCTGGACTACGGCGGACAGGTGATGTATAGGTTACTTTATTATTTTATTTTTATTACAGGAGACAATGGCATTGGGGAATAGGTGATTGGTGAGTATGTACTCTATGTTATGTGTTGTATGTTATGTGTATGTTCTGTATGTTACGAAATAAGTTGACTGCTATGGTGGTAGATGAGGGGATGGTGAACTGGATAAGTGACTACCTGACGGACAGGCCGCAGTTTGTAAGGAAGGGGGAGGTGGTATCTGGCAGTGTACGGAGCAGTGTGGGAGCCCCTCAGAGTACAGTGCTGTCACCCTTCCTCTTCACATTGTATACAGCTGACTTTCAGTATAAATCCGACTTGTCACCTGCAAAAATTCTCAGATGACTCAGTGATTGTAGGGGGCATTGTGGGTGACCGGGGGAGGAGGAATATAGAAGGGTGGTTTCTGACTTTGTGGATTGGTGTCAGACTGTCTAGAAGTAAATGTGAAGAAAACCAAGGAGATGGTGGTGAGTTATTGAAGGAAAAAGGATGATTACTTACCGATCACTATTGCTGGCCAGGAGGTGGAAATGGTTGCGAGCTACAAATATTTGGGGGTGTTCACCTTGACAGCAAACTTGATTGGAGGTATCATACAGAGAAGCTTCACAAGAAGGTAATGAGCAGACTGTACTTTCTGCAGAAGCTCAGGTCGCTCAATGTGTGCAGCAAAATGCTGGAAATGTTCTACCAGTCTGTTGTAGCAAGCGCCATCTTTTTTGCTATCATTTGCTGAGGCAGTAGTGTGCGAGTAGCTGATGCTAATAAGCTCAACAAACTTATCAAGAAGTCAAGTGCAGCTGTTGGCCTCCATTTTGACTCTTTTGAGGAAGTAGTGGAGGATAGGATTCAAAAGAAGTGCAGGGCTATAATAAACAATAATACACACCCACTATATGAGCTGTTCTTGAAGCAGAAGAGCACATTCAGCAACCGTCTAATCCTTCCAAGGTGCAAGAAGGAGAAATTCAGGAAATCGTTTGTGCCTACCGCTATGGGGATGTATAACAATTCACTAAGGGTGAAAGATGGCTATGACCTAGGACTGGCGCACTAATGGAAATGATTAGAGATTTGTGTACCTTTGTTACGTATTGTGGTTAGTCATGTGCAAGATCTGTGTCTAGTAATTACTCTATGTAATGTTTTGTTTGTAATGCTGTTGTAACGCTGCTGTGATACCATAATTTCCCTCGGGATCAATAAAGTGTATTGTATCGTATATGTTGTGTATGTACTGTATGTTATGTGTTGTATGTTATGTGTATGTTCTGTATGTTATGTGTTATATGTATGTTCTGTATGTTATGTGTTGTATGTTATATGTATGTTACGTGTTGTATGTTATATGTAAAGGGGTTGGACAAAATAATGGAAACACCTAACATTTTGGCATCAAAATCTTCGAACATGTTATAAACATGCAAACCGTGACATATGGTAATGTTTTGTAGTTGATTATTTGTGTTATGTGATATGTGTATGTAAATTAACTGTTTGTTTTGCATAATTGTAAGAACATTGATGAGAACCTGATACCGATGGCAGACCTCTCAGATTTTCAAAGAGGCCAAATTGTTGGTGCTGGTATGGCAGGCGCTAGTGTAACCGAAAGTGCCCGAATGCTTGGTGTGTCAAGAGGTAGTGTCTCCAAAGTAATGACTGCGTTTGAAAAAGAAGGAAAAACGTCCGCAGCAAGGCACAGGTCCGGCTGAAAGTCGAAGTTGACTGAGAGAGACCGTCGGACTCTAAAGTGAATTGTGAGAGAGGATCGCAAGACCACGGCTCCAAAAATCACTGCTGATCTCAATGAACACCTACAGAACCCAGTTTCTACGAAAACTATTCGTCGGGAGCTGAACAAATCTGGATTCCACGGAAGAGCTGCGATTCAAAAACCGCTGCTCTCAATTACAAATGTTTCCAAGTGTTGAGTGGTGTAGAACCCTCCAGAATTGGTCCCTCGAGCCGTGGAAATGTGATATTCTCAGACGAATCATCGTTTAGCCTATTTCCGACCTCCGGCCGTGTGTACGTTTGGAGACAGCCGAAAGAAGCATTCCATCCAGGCTGCCTTCTCCCAACCGTAAAACATGGCGGAGGTTCTGTGATGATCTAGGGTGCTATTTCGTGGAGATCCGCCGGGCCAATGATAAACCTTCATGGAAGAATTAACAGCTGCAATTATTTAGGCATTTTGGGCGACCAAGTGCATCCTATGGTTCAAGCACTGTTCTCGGAGGGAACGCCATCTTTCAGGATGATAATGCACCAATTCAGCTAGAATCGTTAAAGCATGGCATGAGGAACATTCCAATGAAGTTGAGCATCTCATCTGGCCCCCACAATCCCCAGACCTCAACATTATTGAGCATTTATGGTCGATTTTAGAGATTCAAGTTAGACGTCGATTTCCGCCGCCATTGTCGCTCAAAGAACTGGAGGGTGTTTTAACTGAAGAATGGGCTAAAATTCCTTTGGAAACAATTCACACCTTGTATGAATCCATACCTTGGAGAATTGAGGCTGTAATCGCCGCAAACGGTGGACGTACACCATATTAAACTAATTTTTGTTGATGTTTCCAGGTGTTTCCATTATTTTGTCCAACCCCTGTATGTATTGTATGTTGTGTTATATGTATGTTATGTGTTGTATGTTATATGTATGTACTGTATGTTATGTGCTATATGTGTTGTGTTGTATGTTATATGTGTTGCATGTTATATGTATGCTCTGTATGTTGTTATATGTATGTTCTGTATGTTGTGTTGTATGTTACGTGTTGTATATGTATGTACTGTATGTTATATGTATGTTATGTGTTGTTTGTTATACAGTACAGACCAAAAGTTTGGACACACCTTCTCATTCAACGATTTTTCTGTATTTTCATGACTGTGAAAATTGTAGAATCACACTGAAGGCATCAAAACTATGAATTAACACATGTGGAATTATATACTTTACAAAAAAGTGTGAAAGAACTGAAAATATGTCTTATATTCTAGGTTCTTCAAAGTAGCCACCTTTTGCTTTGATTACTGCTTTGCATGCAGAAAAAGTGAATGGATGGACTCTACAAGCCTGGTTCCCACCGTGAAGCATGGAGGAGGTGGTGTGATGGTGTGGGGGGTGCTTTGCTGGTGACACTTTTGGGGATTTATTCAAAATTGAAGGCATACTGAACCAGCATGGCTACCACAGCATCTTGCAGCAGCATGCTATTCCATCCGGTTTGCGTTTAGTTGGACCATCATTTATTTTTCAACAGGGCAATGACCCCAAACACACCTCCAGGCTGTGTAAGGGTTATTTGACCAAACGGGAGAGTGTTGGGGTGCTATGCCAGATGACCTGGCCTCCACAGTCACCAGACCTGAACCCAATCGAGATGGTTTGGGGTGATGTCATGGGTGCATTGCCACGAAGATCGTCGCGATTGCACATTCTGACTTCTCACAGCTGAGCTGCTGTTTCTTTGTGTTTGGTAATGAGAGAGTTAATTTTACCTAGCTCTTTGCTAAGACTAGGTCCAGCCTCGGCTGGCTGCTTTTGATTATGTTCTAATTAGTTTCCTTTATATTCCTGCCAGTCTGGGTGTTAGACGCCGGTGAAAGCATTCATGTAGTCTAAGCAGACTGGATCGGTTCTGAGAATATTTAAGCTAAGAGCTCCTTAGTTGTTTTTACTCTTACAGCTTATAGTTTTTTCTCTGAGACCTTAGGTGTTCCTACTGTGTGTGAGTGTTGTATGTAAGACTTTATTTACTTTATTTCTTGTCTTTCTTGTATGTCTTTCTGTTCATTAACCGTTACCTGTTCATTCCCTTTGGTGGTATTCAGGGTCCTTCTTAGGACTAGAATACAGTTGGCAGGGATTGATTGGAGACAGGGTTTACGCTGGTGGCCTGGACCTCTGTACCTTTAACAGTACCTCCAGGTTGAGGGATTAGTTAGGACCCCAGTTTAGGGTCAGCTTAGACCCCGGTCACCCTCTAGCCGGAGACAGCGTATAACGGATTCCGTTTTGACCCACTGGACATTCTGTCAGGTAAATCTATGTTATCATATATCTATGCGCATGTTATATAGTATGTTGCCCTTTTGATATAGATTACTGACATCACATATATATATCTGCTATACAGCGTGACATTTTCACCGGCCAAACTAAAGATTCTCCCCAGCTGTCATGGATCCAGTAGCCCAGCTGGCCCGGCAGTTGCAGGGGTTGTCCATGGAATTTGCAGACATTAAGTCCAAGGTTTTGTCCCCCCGGAGCAAACCAGATCTGAACCTAAGGTTGCTCTCCCGGACAGGTTCACTGGAGGGCGGGACAAATTTTTTACTTTCCGGGAGGCATGTAAATTGTACTTTCGGCTGCGGCCTCGGTCATCTGGGAGTGAAGAGCAGAGGGTGGGAATTGTTATCTCGCTCTTACAAGGGGACCCTCAATCTTGGGCGTTCTCTATTCCTCCAGGCTCCCCAGATCTCCAGTCAGTGGATCGATTTTTTACTGCCCTGGGTCTGGTATATGATGATCCGGATCGAGTCTCCCTTGCTGAAACAAGGTTACGTAAAATACGGCAAGGAAATCGTCCAGCGGAGGAATATTCTTCTGAGTTCCGTAGATGGGCAACAGATACTCAGTGGAATGACCCAGCTCTTAGGAGCCAGTTTTGTCAAGGGTTGTCTGACAAATTAAAAGATGTGTTGGCTCAGTATGATGCTCCTCCATCACTGGAGGCTGCTATGGCCCTCGCTATTCGCATTGATAGACGACTTCGGGGAAGACGCGAGGTAACTCCGCCCCCCGTGATGACTCCACCTACTACTAAAGTCCCTTATACTGAGGTTCCCCCGGTCTGTTCTGAGGAACCCATGCAGTTGGGAGGGACATCATTTTGTAGGAGGGAATCGGCGGTGCGCCGCAAGACTAGAAGGTGTTTCTTTTGCGGGAGAGAGGACATTTTGTTGGGGGGTGTCCATCCCGGACCTCTTTGAGCCAAGGAGTTAACCTGGGAGTGTGTATTTCGTCCCCAAATCCCTCTCAGTTTCTCGTGCCTGCGGAGGTGGTGATTGGTACTAGAACTGAGAGGATTTCTGTTTTTCTTGATAGTGGGTCCGGGGCTAATCTGGTGGACACTCGGTTTGCCCAGGTGCATGGTATGCAACTGAGTGTATTGGCCAAACCGGTCCCTATACTCTCTATTGATTCTAGACCTCTTGGTCAAGGTAGCTTGGTACAAGCTGTTCATAACATAGATCTTCGAGTAGGGGCAATACATAAAGAGCAATTGTCTTGTTATGTGTTGGAGGGTCTACCTACTCCTATTGTGTTGGGACTTCCTTGGTTGGCTAAACATAACCCAGTGATTGATTGGCAATCCAGAAAGATAAGCCAGTGGGGTGAATTTTGCAAGAATAACTGCATGAGCACGGTCATCGGTGCGGTTGTGCCTAGGACTTTGCCTCCTTTTCTGGAGGACTTTGGGGAGATGTTCTCAGAGGAGGGGTGTAAAGAGTTACCTCCTCATCGCGCATATGACTGCTCAATAAAGTTGCTTCCTGATGCCTTATCTCGTACTTTCCCAGGGACCGGGAGGATGGATGATCCGGTTCCGATTCCTCAGGAGGGAGTTGTAGTGTCAGCTGTATGCTCTGAGCTTGAGGGGGAGGTATTGGGGGCTCAGGGGGACGCCCCTGTGGGACTTCCAGGGAGACTGATAGTTCCAGATCGGTTAAGACTGAAGGTTACGGAGAACCGTTACAAACGGATGGCTGATAGGGGAGAGTTTCTGGTCGAGATCTGAAGGTGAACGATCTGGTGTGGTTGTCTACCAGGAATATAAAACTTAAAGTTCCCTCCTGGAGGTTGGGTCCCAGATTCATCGGGCCGTACAGGATCAGTTCCATAATTAATCCTGTGGCATTTCGTCTGGACCTCCCTCCTACGTTTAAAAATCATAATGTGTTTCACAAGTCATTACTTAAAAAGTATGTGGCACCAGTTATACCGTCACCTCTACCTCCTTCAGTGGTGGTCAATGATAACGTGGAATTTCATGGGTCGAAAATCATTGACTCACGTCTCAGTCGCCGATCCCCTCAGTACTTAGTTCATTGGAGGGGGTATGGTCCTGAGGAGAGGACGTGGGTCCCTGCGTCTGATGCTAACGCAGATCGATTGGTTCGGACCTTTCACACAACTTACCCGGACAGACCTGGTCATGAGGGTCCGGAGGTCCCTCGTAGAAGGGGGGGTACTGTCATGGGTGCATCGCCACGAAGATCGTCGCGATTGCACATTCTGACTTCTCACAGCTGAGCTGCTGTTTCTTTGTGTTTGGTAATGAGAGAGTTAATTTTACCTAGCTCTTTGCTAAGACTAGGTCCAGCCTCGGCCGGCTGCTTTTGATTATGTTCTAATTAGTTTCCTTTATATTCCTGCCAGTCTGGGTGTTAGACGCCGGTGAAAGCATTCATGTAGTCTAAGCAGACTGGATCGGTTCTGAGAATATTTAAGCTAAGAGCTCCTTAGTTGTTTTTACTCTTACAGCTTATAGTTTTTTCTCTGAGACCTTAGGTGTTCCTACTGTGTGTGAGTGTTGTATGTAAGACTTTATTTACTTTATTTCTTGTCTTTCTTGTATGTCTTTCTGTTCATTAACCGTTACCTGTTCATTCCCTTTGGTGGTATTCAGGGTCCTTCTTAGGACTAGAATACAGTTGGCAGGGATTGATTGGAGACAGGGTTTACGCTGGTGGCCTGTACCTCTGTACCTTTAACAGTACCTCCAGGTTGAGGGATTAGTTAGGACCCCAGTTTAGGGTCAGCTTAGACCCCGGTCACCCTCTAGCCGGAGACAGCGTATAACGGATTCCGTTTTGACCCACTGGACATTCTGTCAGGTAAATCTATGTTATCATATATCTATGCGCATGTTATATAGTATGTTGCCCTTTTGATATAGATTACTGACATCACATATATATATCTGCTATACAGCGTGACAGGTGAGCTGGACCGCCCACCGCTTCAATTTTGAATAATCCCCAACAGTGTCACCAGCAAAGCACCCCCACACCATCACATCATCTCCTCCATGCTTCACGGTGGGAACCAGGCATGTAGAGTCCATCCGTTCACCTTTTCTGCATGCAAAGCAGTAATCAAAGCAAAAGGTGGCTACTTTGAAGAACCTAGAATATGACATTTTCAGTTGTTTCACACTTTTTTGAAAAGTGTAATGTATAATTCCACATGTGTTAATTCATAGTTTTGATGCCTTCAGTGTGATTCTACAATTTTCATAGTCATGAAAATACAGAAGAATCTTTAAATGAGAAGGTGTGTCCAAACTTTTGGTCTGTACTGTATGTTATATGTATGTACTGTATGTTGTATTAAATGTATGTTGTGTTGTATGTTATATGTATGTTGTGTATGTAATGTATGGGTTTTTTTTTTTTACATTCAACACATTAGCCGGATGATGAGACTACTACTGTCCCATCATTGGCTAATGTGTTACTCACTGACAGTGTAGCAGGCATAGCCAGATGGGACTTGTAGTCCCATCGGACGATGCCTGCATACACACACACACACACAGCCTCGCACACACACACATAGCAAAGCCGGGCGGCACCGCTCAGCCAATGGCAGGGGATTTGAATCCCGCGCCGCTCATTGGCTGAGCCGCCCACCGGCTATGCCAATGAGCGGTGCCGCACGGCGGGGGATTTGATCCCGTGCTGCTCATTGCTGAGCGGTGGGCGGCTCAGCCAATGAGCGGTGCCGGCGCGGCTTTGGGGGGGGATTGAATCCGAGCGCTCAAGCCTCGCCGGCACCGCTTTTGGCTGAGACGCCCCGGCTCTGAAAATGGGCACTGTAGGTGTTAACTGTCCTCCACTCCCTGCCGACTTTGCTTCCCCATTGACTTGCATTGGGTTTCGTGTTTCGGTCAACCCACCGACTTTTCCCGATAGTCGGCCGATTTCACTTGACTTGACTTTTGCGAAAGTCGGGTTTCATGAAACCCGACTCGACCCGAAAAAAGGGAAAGTTGCTCATCTCTACTGAAGACTCACACTGTGGATGAGGTGGTGAAAGCTTGTGTGGTCCTGCACAATTTCCTAATATGCAAGATACAGATTGCCATGGATGACAATTTGGTAGAAACCTCCTTGTATGATTATCAGAATATTACTTTTCGAAGTCCTGTAGCAGTTTCAAGCATGAGGGACAAATTTGCAGAGTACTTTATTTCACCTCAAGGAAGAGTAGAATGTCAGGATGAGATGGTTTGATATCTTTGTCTTTTGATATAATGTATGGTGGAGTACCAAACTTATTGCAGTTTTCATATTTGTGATTACACCATGAATTTTTTCTATTAACCAAAGTTTTGTACCTTGTTACCCAAAGTATTGTACCTTATCATTAAATAAATGAAAAAGCTTTTTATAAAAAAAAATATTTTTATTTATTAAATAATTATAAATTAAGATAGTCTGGGGTGGAGATAGTACTGTGCTGTAGGGGCTGACAGATAGGACCACTTTGACAGTGGGAGTATGGAGAGCGGATTGTGGTGGTGAAGGATAGGAAGGTAAAACAGAAGGTGAAGGGGTGGAGAAACCAAGAGGATGGGTGGACAAAAAAACAGGAGTAGGGATGGAATTTGGTAAGGTTTGAAGGGTGGAGTGGAGGGATTGGGAGACAGAAGAGATGGTGGGTGGAGAAGAGGGTTGTATTTGGGGCATGATGGGTGTGGAAGGAGACTGGTGGTAGTGGGCGGGGAGTACAGGTTTGGCAGGGAGTACAGGAACAGATGCTGTGGTTGGGAACTGGTATGGGGCAGGAAGCTGGTATTGTACAGGAGGGGGAGGAGGGACAGTGACTGGAAGGGGGGCAGGTGAGGGAGGAACTACCGACGTGGGTGGAGGGGCTTGGAAACCAACCTGCACTAGAGCAAACTGGAAGGCTTGCATTACATGCGTCTGCTGGTCAGGAGATAGCTTGCCTATGTGCTCGACTACTGCCTGGAAAAAGGAATGATTGGGCAATTTACTTGCATCTAAATGCATCCTATCCAGACGCATGCTCAATTCAAGCATACAGTTGTGCATGAGTTTGAGTCCAGCAGTCATTTGCTCGGACAACAGTTTCATCGAGTTCTGGAATGATGCATCTAGATGCAAGAACTCAGGCGCATAGTTTTTTTCCTGACCCTTCTGGTGCTGCTGCCCAGAACCCAAAGGAGTTCTATAGGTGGCAGCAGTGTCAGAGGGGTGGGGTAAAGGAAAAGCTACCTCGTCACCAGCAGCTTCATGTAACGAAGTCTGCCAAGATGCTCCAGAGCTGGTGGATGGGACCAAGGGACCAGATGTGAGGGAAGGCAGGGAAGATGCAGATTGGTTGGGTCTGTCGAAGATGTCCCCGGTGGCGGACTCCTGTGGGATCGCTTCCGAAGGGTTCAACTCTGCAGGCTCCCGAGTGCTGCAGACGGTGCGGTGGTACAAAGAAAAAAAATGTAAATAATATATTGCTATTGCTTGGCCCTGGCTGAAACAAAAAAATAAAAAAAGGTTACACATGTAACATCAGTTTGGCGGCGGTCCCCCATGTTCCACAGCGGCTCCAGCTCTCAGACTAGATCGATAAGGAGGTCGATGTCTAGACCTGCTTCCTCACCGTCAGAGTCGGAAGCACGCTGTGAAGCCTATTAGGCTGTGTTTCCACCATCAGGAAACACAGCACTTTGGACGGAGCGGAAAGTCCGCTCCGCCCAAAGCCCCGCCCCTTGTGAACGCGGGTGAATCCGGGTGTGTTCATTGAACACATCCGGAATGACCGCAGCGCTGCATAGCCCTGTGTTATTTCCCTTGCGGCGAAGCAGCATCGCCGCAAGGGAATAGGACATGCTGCGATCTGAAAAGACGCGCATGTCCGTTAACGCAGGTCTGCCGCCTGTGTGCTTTTACGCATAGTGGAGACGGGATTTCTTGAAATCCCCTCCACTATGCTGTTACATCTGGACGCTGCGTGTTTGACGCTGCGCCAGCGCACAGCGTCAAACACGCAGCATTTACTGAAGGAAACCTGATGGTGGAAACACACCCTTAAAAAAGACAAAAAACAAAAACATTACACTCAAATCATCCACAAAAAGTTGAAAAATACAAAAACCGAAAAAAGGTACTGACTGCCCCGACGCTCACGCCGACGACCCTGGGAGGCGCTTTGAGGACCTAAATGTTGAGCCCCAGAATCAGAAGACTATAAAAAAAAACAAAAAAAAAAACCATTGTGCTTGGATGTAGGCTTATGTGTTGTGTGTACTGTGATGTCTGTGATTAACTGTTTTTTATGTGTTGGGTGTACTGTGATGTCTGTGATGATCTGTTTCTGTGATGCATGTTAAAAAACTTAGACTCTGCGAGCCCGCTCCGGGTCTTTCTCCACCCTGTCCGTCTCCTTCTGGAAGCAACTCTGATGCTGCAGCTTCCTGTTAAGCAAGAATTACCGTATATACTCATGTATAAGCCGACCAGTGTATAAGCCGACCCCCCTAATTTTGCCACAAAAAACTGGGAAAACTTATTGACTCGCGTATAAGCCTAGGGTGAAAAATGATTATGCCCCCATATGATGCTCCACAGATTATGCGCCCGTATGCTGCACAGATTATGCCCAATATGCTCCACAGATTATGCCCCCATATGCTCCAGATTATGCCCAATATGCTTCAGAGATTATGCCCCCATATATTCCACAGATTATGCCCCATATGCTCCAGATTATGCCATATATGTGCCAGATTATGCCCCATATGCTCCATATTATGCCCCATATGTTCCACAGCTTATGCCCCCATATGCTCCAGATTATGCCCCATATGTTCCACAGATTATGCCCCCATATGCTCCAGATTATGCCCCCATATGTTCCACAGATTATGCCCCCATATGCTCCAGATTATGCCCCATATGCCAATATGCCCATATGCTCCAGATTATGCCCATATGCTCCAGATTATGCCTTCCAGATTATGCCCCCATATGTTCCCCAGATTATGCCCCCATATGCTCCATATTATGCCCCCATATGCTCCAGATTATGCCCCCATATGCTCCATATTATGCCCCCATATGCTCCATATTATGCCCCCATATGCTGCACAATTATGCCCCATATGCTTCATAGTATAGGCCTCATATGCTGCTGCTGCTGCAAAAAAAAAATTACATACTCACCTCTCGTCGCTGGGGGCCAGGTGCCGGTGTCCTGAGCAGGCGGTGACACCGGTGCGCTATGGGGGACACGTGCCACCGCTCGCTCAGGACCCCGGCACCTGAGATATTTACCTTTCCCGTTCCACCGCTGCGCACTGCACCCTCTCCCGGGTCCTCAGCTGTGAATGATCTGGCAGGGGGCGCGGCGCGCACTAACGACGTCATCGCGCCCTCTGCCTGATCATTCACAGCCAGAGGAGTCAGACGAGGATGCAGCGTACATCGTTGGAACGGGACAGGTAAATATCGCTATACTCACTCCTCTGCCGGCGCGTCTCTGCAGCCTCTCCTCTTCTCCCGGCGCTCTCCGCAGTGCTTCCTTCCTACAGCGGTCACATGGTACCACTTATTAAAGTCATGAATATGTGCATATTCATGACTTTAATGAGCGGTACCATGTGACCGCTGCAGGAAGGAGCCGGAGATTGCGGGAGAAGCAGGGGAGCTGCAGAGACCGCGCCGGCGGAGGGGTGAGTATGATCCGACACCCCCGCTCCCCCTCCCCCGCATATGACCCACTCATAAGCCGAGAGGGGGACTTTCAGCCCTAAAAAATGGGCTGAAAATCTCGGCTTATACACGGGTATATACGGTAATGCATATAGGGTTATGTGTACAAAAAATGTTAACATCACAAAAAAAATCCCAGAAGAAGACGTGTTTACTGAGACTGGCTGGCCTGGCTGTGTCGCTGGTAGGCCTAGCTGGGTCGCTGGACACTGCAACTTCTGCTGGCTGGTCTTGGGCTGGCTGGACTCCCGCTGGCTTGCATACTGGGACATGGATGAGTGAAATCCTAGCTGGCAGGTTTATATACCTTTCCTAATTGGGGGCTGGCTAATTGGATTCTAAATAAATCAGAGCATGCTCAGTTAAAAAAAACGGAATCCGTTGCCAGATTTCATCATTTGACGGATCCGGCGCCATAGGCTTCCACTCGAGCAAACGACGGACAGTGACGGATCCGTTGTCCAATTTTTTTACGTACACAATAACCGTTACTTTGTCCGTCGTCTCCGGCCGCCGGACAATTTTCGCTGGATCCGGCTAACGACGGGTGTAACGTGAGGCCATCCGTCGCAAATACAAGTCGAGGAGAAAAAAACAAATCCCACGGAATCAGTTGCCGGATTCGTTTTTTTCAAAATTCAACAGATTGCAACTGATAGCAAAAAACTGATGTGTGAAAGGGGTCTTACAAATACTGATGTAAAAAACTCACCAAATTCTGAACATGGGAACGTGACCTAAGACTGTGGCCTGTGAATCCGCCCTTAAATAGAAGCATTGTGTATCCATGTAAGAAATAGTGTTAAAACCCCCAGCAGTTTATTTCACAGCGTCTGCAAGAAAAGACAGTGGGCCAGCTTCATTATGGCATTTGCACTGGTAACTCATTTTTCTCTAGCACAGCGGTTCTCAACCTGTGGGTCGCGACCCCGGCGGGGGTCGAACGACCAAAACACAGGGGTCGCTTAAAGCCATTGGAAAATACATATTTCCGATGGCTTTAGCCCAGTGGCGTAGCAGGGGCGTAGCGTGGGCGGGCGGGGGGCGGTCCGCCCCAGGCAGCACGTGTGTGGGGCGGCGTGGCAGCAGCAGCAATTCCTCCTCCCACGGAGTCACAGTGCAGCGGCCCGGGACCCTCCGGAGCTGAGCGGCGGGTCGGTGAGTCCACTGTGCGGGGAGAGGGGGGACCCGGCCTGAGCAGGCAGCGCAATACTTACCTCTCCCTGTTCCTCTGTAGCTCCGGGCTCCAGGGGGCGCCTGCAGGGCGCCCGCGCTTCCTGTCACAGCAGTGCCGCTGGATGACGTCATCAATCAGTGGCCGGCTGTGGCAGAGAGCGCGGGCGCCGGACAGGTGAGATGTGAGGTGTATGTGTCTGTGTGTATCAGTGTGTGTGTGTGTGTGTGTCTGCCTGCGTGTGTGTATGTGAGAGAGTGCTGCGGTGCCTTCTGTGTGTGGTGCTGTATGTGTGATGGTGATGGGGGGAGGCAGTGATGGTGGTGAGGAAGCAACGATGATGATGGGGAGCCAATGATGATGGGCAGGCAAAGATGATGATGATGGGGAGGAGATGATGATGGGCAGGCAATGATAATGATGATGATGGGGAGGCGATGATG
Source organism: Oophaga sylvatica (assembly GCA_033576555.1). NCBI lineage: Eukaryota > Metazoa > Chordata > Amphibia > Anura > Dendrobatidae > Oophaga > Oophaga sylvatica. The sequence goes on from JARQOD010000002.1 coordinate 299,054,390, forward strand.
ATGGGGAGCCAATGATGATGGGCAGGCAAAGATGGTGATGATGGGGAGGCAATGATGATGGGCAGGCAAAGATGATGATGATGGGGAATCAATGATGATGATGATGATGGGGAGGCAATGATGATGGGCAGGCAATAATGATGATGATGGGGAGACAATGATGAGTGGCAGGCAATGATGATGATGGGGAGCCAATTATGAGGATGGGGAGCCAATGATGATGGACAGACAATAATGATGATGATGGGGAGGCAATGATGATGGGCAGGCAAAGATGATGATGATGGGGAGGCAATGATGATGGGCAGGCAAAGATGATGATGATGGGGAGAAAATGATGATGGGCAGGCAATGATGATGATGGGGAGGCAATGATGATGGGCAGACAATAATGATGATGATGGGCAGGCAAAGATGATGATGATGGGGAGGCAATGATGATGGGCAGGCAATGATGATGATGATGGGGAGACGATGATGATGGGCAGGCAATAATGATGATGATGGGGAGGCAATGATGATTTGCAGGCAATGATGATGATGATGGGGAGCCAATGATGATGGGCAGACAATAATGATGATGATGGGGACACAATGATGATGGGCAGGCAAAGATGATGATGATGATGGGGAGGCAATGATGATGGGCAGGCAATGATGATGATGGGGAGCCAATGATGATGAGCAGGCAATGATCATGATGATGGGGAGCCAATGATGATGGGCAGGCAATGATGATGATGGTGAGCCAATGATGATGGGCAGGCAATGATGGTGGGGAGCCAATGATGATGGGCAGACAATGATGATGGGGAGGCAATGATAATGATGATGGGGAGACAATGATGATGATGATGATGGGGAGTCTTTCCACAGTGCCCTTTCCTGAGCCGTAACAGTGCAGAACGCAGCACAGTGTAGAGGAGAGCTCCATATTTTGTATGGAGCATTATATATGGACCAGTATTCTTTATGGAGCATTATATTTGGCCCATAATACTGTATGGAGGACTATGCGGTGCCCATAATATTGTATGGAGGACTGTAATTATTTTTTGTTTTGGGGGTCACCGCAACATGAGGAACTGTATTGCGGGGTCACGGCATTAGAAAGGTTGAGAACCACTGCTCTAGCACCTCTTGTAGTCTATGTGCTCGCCATTGTGGCTGAGTTTGGGGTTTACTATCTGTTGTTGCCCAATTCGAACTTTGTGGCTTTCCAAAAAGTCAGATATATTCCAGTCAGCCCCGTCAGTTTTGTTTTTTATGTGAGCCCTGTATGTTTTGCAGCAACTTCTTGCACGAAAAAAGTTAAAACCAAAAATAAAAATAAAATTTTGTTTTTTCTTTGCACAAAATTCATGAAGTGCGCGTCTCATTTTGAAGAATTCGGTGCAAAAAAAAAAAAAGCAAGGAATACCTCAGAACCAAAGAAGAAAGTGAACGCAAGCCGAGGGGGACTTGCGAGATAACACATAATGTGCTCCACGTGTAGAATTCACGCAGAGCAGAGGCGGCCATGGGGTCCCCCTAACTTTGAGTATGCGCAGTACGCGACATAACTGCGACCAGGTGACTTCCTGCCAGTGACGTCACCGCTTGCATCTGGAGTAGAAGCAGTAGCTTAGTCTCGCGTTATTTCATTTGCCGCTTGAAAAAAAAAATCTCGCGATATCTCGACGTCATGATTGCGGGGCTCGCTCTATAAATATCCCTCACTCGCCATGCTCTCTCTCATTTGCCGACCTGCTGAGGAGAGGTAATGTTTTGTGCTGTAGTGTGGTGGAGGCCTGTACACTGTGAGCGCACCTGTCTATGTTCCGTGTACACGAGGGTCGTTGTGTGGGTGCTGCAGCCTGGCTACAGATGGGGAGCGGTCTCACATGACGTGTCTCTAGTGTACAGCGAGGCAATACGGACGGGCAGGTTTTGCTTCCATCATGTAATATGTGTTGCAGTGATGACAATGAGACCTGGTACATATCCCACCGCTGGGGGCGCTGTACGTGATTGGGACTGTCACGTATGGCTGACCGTGTGGTTGTGCAGTGTGTAACTCCACAGCTGCTTCCATTTACATTCCCTGTTGTCTCCCTCAGATGTCCATGCTCAATATGTGTAATGCCTGTGACGTGCTCTTCGGTGGATGATGTCCCATGATCTGGTAAGGACACTACAGACAATGTGCCAGTGAATATCATATATTTTTAATGTAAACTGCCTATAGCCATCTCCTAGGCCCATGTTAGTGCTGTGTCCCTAGTGTTCTAGTGTCACTATCTAGTTAGCATTGTAGTGCTTGCATTTCCTTTATGCTAAACTGATACATCCAATGGAAGTTAGTGCTGGATTATTCATATGCTGGTAGACACTGCATCGACATCCTGGAAAGACACCAGTCTTAACAGCATATGCTGCTGTTAGAGAAGTCACTGTCCAATTTCAGGTTTGCAACCCTTTAATGCTTTCTTGGTACTCTGACTCCCCCCTCCCCTTCCATACTTAACACTGGTCCTTATCACTCAGCATCTGTCTCCTTGAAAGAGCTGATGTGGATGAAGCAGTTACCAGCAGGAGGCAGGGACACAAGCTGAAACAGCGTTATATAAAAATACTTTTAATGCACCCTGAGGCCTATCCCCTTAGTATGTAGAGTAAGTAAACTGTCCACACATCCTGCAATGCCATGAGTATAATCTTGTCTACTAAGGTTCTTCTAATGCAGCATGGTGGATGGCCTGTATGGTGCACAGGACCCATGCATTTTTTTTTATAGTGCATGTTGCAGTATTTTGGCTAAAATACACTGCTGAAATGTTTAAAAGCACTTCCTTTTTTTGTCTGGCCATTTTCTAGGTCCAAACATGGCAGAAGTGCTAAGAGTAAAACCTTCTCTTGCAACCCACAACTACTTAACTTGTAGGAGTTGTGTTACTTATGGGAAGGGACACCAATGTTCTGTACTTCTATGTATGGACTCTTAAGGGTATGCCACACTAAACAATATCGCTAACGGGATCGCTAAAAAACGTCACTATTTAGCGATCCCGTTAGCGATATTGTTCAGTGCGGCAGCTTCCAGCGACGAGCTTCCTGCTGTGATCTCGCTCGTCGCTGGAATCGCTCCGGACCCTATTTCATCGCTGGAGCTCCCGCTGGGTAAGTATGTTATCGCTGTGTGGCACCTTTTCTTAGCGATTTAGCGGTACTTTTGTACCGCTAAAGTCGTTAAGAAGATCGCTAACGGCGATAGCGTCGTTAACTATATCGCTAAATGCGGCAGCATTTAGCGATATAGAAACAATCCCGCTAGCGATCTCATTAGTATGCAACGCTAACGAGATCGCTAGCGGGATTGCTTAGTGTGGCAGTACCTTAAGTTTCAGACATATTAAAAGATAAAGAACTGAAGGTTTTTTTTTTTAGTATTGAAATATGTACATGGTTTCTTTCAGGCAGTTCATCTGGAAAAAACAAACCGTTGCAGGAAATTAAGATTGGACAGTAATGTGGAAATGACACTGCTGTGCACATGTTCAGTCACTTGTCACTACTTTCAACGGTTCTAGTATTTTTCATTGCCTAAAGTCACTGACTTCAGACTTGTGGATAAACTGTGGCGCTAAATTCAAATTCAAAGAAGCTTTATTGCAGGACTAAATACACATTAGTTTTGCCAAAACAAGTGTACAAAAGGGGGATAGGGATGTTGAGTAGGGGCAGATCCAGGGTGGGGGCTATGGAAGTCCATGGCATAGGGTGGGGTGATGGGGGCAGATCCGGGGTGGGGGCTATAGAAGTCCATGGCGCTATATAAAGATTATTATTGTGGATTCTCTGGTACTGGGAGCGGGCTGTCATGGGACCACAAGTATGTGCTATGCATACTCCCTCTGCCTTTTGACTATATGGTTGTTGCTGAAAGTATGCAAATCGCCTTACAAGCCCATGACTGCCTGCTTGTGTTAGAGAATTATCAGTAGATCAAAGACGTTGGCACAACTATATAAGTTGTAAAGGTGGTGCACAAATTAGGGTCCCAACCCGTGTGCGATATATAGTTATAAATTTGGCACACACCAGTGGATGCAAGAAAAAGTTCTATTTAATTGGAATTTACATACAGTCTCAGCAAAATCATAAATGGCAGACGTTTCGGTCAAGTGACCTTCATCAGTATGCTGCAATATGAATGTTGATGAATGTAGATATAAGAAATAATAATGAAATGAAAATTAGACAATAAAAAATAAAGTATAAACATGGTATACATTGATTAATCTCAATTTGCTGTATATAGGAATCCACAACAACATATAAAGCATCTTATTTAATATATATGGTATATAATATATTATTATCTATGGTGCACAAAGTCTTGTGACGTGAGTGACAGAAGTGATCCGTTGTTTATTCTAAGGATTCTGAAAACATGACACCTGCACCATGCGTCTCATTTAAACTGAGCGCAGGAAGCATCACTGAAAGCCTGCTATACTCACCTCAATATATTCCTCTATAGGAACAACTAATCCCATCAGCAAAACTATATATGGGTATGTGCCCTCTTAAGGTTTTCACTTTTCACCCCAATCACTTGATTCCTTTCTTAAGGCACCATAGATAATAATATATTATATACCATATATATTAAATAAGATGCTTTATATGTTGTTGTGGATTCCTATATACAGCAAATTGAGATTAATCAATGTATACCATGTTTATACTTTATTTTTTATTGTCTAATTTTCATTTCATTATTATTTCTTATATCTACATTCATCAACATTCATATTGCAGCATACTGATGAAGGTCACTTGACCGAAACGTCTGCCATTTATGATTTTGCTGAGACTGTATGTAAATTCCAATTAAATAGAACTTTTTCTTGCATCCACTGGTGTGTGCCAAATTTATAACTATATAGAGAATTATCAGTGTCTGCAGTGTGAAGATTCACTAGTCTGCAGTCAAAGTCCAGTCACCATGTTCATAGCTGTTAAAACTATCAGTCATACATTGACAACTTCTGCTAGGAAGTTGCTCAATATTTAGGTGGAAAGTACAGAGAACCTCCAGCGACTGAACTGCTGCAAAAAGCAACAATGCCACTTCAGGATAAACAGACCTCTTCCTGAAGCAGCTTTGCCTAGGAAGTTGGCTGCTCCACTTCTATAAAATAAATGTTATGGTCTCATCCTCAAATGCTTTATCATTTTAAAGGAAAGTGCTAGGTGGGGGAAGGGACATCTTCCAAATTTATTTAAATGTGCTATTTTCTGGAAGGCAAAGCTCTTGTATAGTGGTGTTTTGCTCCTATAGATCAGGCCAGCAACACAACATTGCTTCTGCTTTGTACTGAGAGCAGGAGCAGTAATTGCCTAGCATGGAGGAATAAGGAGATGGGTGCTGTGTGCCCCTGTAGAACACAATAGGGGCAAACCCTCTAAACAAGATTAAGGTACTTTCAAAACATGGGGGAGTCTCTAATACCCTGAGTGATGTTTCTGTTACTTCAAAATGTTTGCCTCTAGCTACTTGTGAACAGCAATTCTGAGCTTATTACATATGTTTACATATATGCATTTTTTTTTTTATTATTATTATTTCATAGGTGCAGTTGTCAAAAGAATGCCTGAGGTAATGGACTTCATAGTGCAAGTTTAGATGTGATGACTGTTTAAGTGTTGTCAAAACCGTACATTTGTGTTCTTGGAATACCCAGTGTCACTTATTCCATGCACTGTCCAGGTCATCTATTGGCCAGATGGGTATGAAGCTGCTGGCTGTGATAGTGACAAATTTCTCAGCTGAACACAAGTGATGAGCGCATGCTCCTTGCTTGGGTTTTCCCAAGCATGCTCTGGTATCCTCCCGAGTATTTTGGTGCGCTTGGAGATTTAGGCCCCGTTCACACGTTGCGGATTTTCCGTGCAGATTGTTAAATCCGCAGGTAAAACTGTGATTTACACCTATAATGTAATAGGTGTAAAACTACTGTTGAATCCGCACAAAGAATTGACATGCTGCAGATTTAAATCCACAGCAAATCCACGTGGAAAAATTTGCAGCATGTGCAGAGTTTTTTTTTTTTTTTTTTTTCATTCGCTTTCATTGTACTGTACATGTCTGGCAGATCTGCTGCGGAGCCGTTAGGGGGGATTTCCTAACAGACAGGCATTCCCCACGTGTATTCAAGCTGTCCAGCAGCCATAGATCATGCAGCTGCAGTGCCAAACTAAGGCGTGGGTCTCGCATAGCGATACACCGGCGATCCTAACAACGATATGCACTTGTCAGGATCGCTGGTGTATCGCTACATGATCGCTGCTGAGCTGCCAAACAGGCAGCGATCAGCACAGCGACACTGCGGGTAACATCGCTTAGTTGCCCGCAGTGTACCTTGGATACCAGCACCCTGATGCAGGAGCTGGTAACCAAGGTACACATCGGGTTTCCAGGCGCTGCGCCTGGAAACCCGCTGTGTACCTTGGTTACCAGCGATCAAAAAAATGTCCAGGACATTCAGCGACGATCAGCGATAACCCAGCAGGGGGTGCTGATCGTTGCTGAATGTCACACACGGCGATATCGCTGGGGAGATCGCTGCTGCGTCACAAAACTAGTGACTCAGCAGATGGGGGCTTAAATCTCCGAGCACGCCCAAATACTCGGAAGCCACCCAAGCAACGAGCATACTCGCTCATCATTACTTAAGACCTTTAAGATGGCAATTGCTTTAAAGGGACTAGTGATTATTCAAATCCAAGTACAGGTGCTCGGTGTACAATGGTGTGGCCATTTAAGTGCATCCCCCCCTGCTTGTCTTCATGTATCTGTACCCTTCTCTGGCTCTGCCAAGCAGGAGCTGTCAATTAAGTAGGGGGTGAAGTTTAAGGTGAGACAAACAGGTGGGAAGGTGTACATTAACTGGCTCTGCATCAAACGCCTGTCCTTGATTTAAACAGTATTTCTGTGGTGACAGTCCCTTATTTAAAGCCAAGTTTTATACTGTTGCTGGTTGTCTGACTGTTCTGATGATTAATAATGTTCAACTGCTCTGATTTAGAGTGACTGACATAAGATTTTCTGAACAGTTTTCTTATTGGTAATAAAAAAAAATGGCTTGCACTTATCAAATTTAAATTAATTTCTTGTATTCTTTAAGGTACCATGTGACAAAGCTGGTGAACATAAAGGTAAAATGGAATGAGTATAGACTGTGGAAGTTGTCTTATTTATAAGGTTAATGTGTCAAAATGGTGGGTGGTGTAGTCTGCTACAGCTGCTGGTTTCCACTAAGGAATGGTTCCTCTGGCTTTCTACACAGTATTCCAGGCCATAACTGACATTCATGGGAGGGGGGTAGTATTACAATTAAGACAAGAGCCTGGAAAAAATAACAGACTATAACACTTCTCCACAAGACCATTAATATGAGGCATGCAGGTATGACTAATGTAACATTTCTATTACCTGTATGCCCATATTAATAGGTTATACATGTCCCAGGGGGTGACTTTGAGAATTGTTTTTTTGTCTCTGCACACTGCTGGATATTATGGCGAGAGACTGGTTCAATCTAATCCCAACTAAATTTTATGACCATATTCTGTGAGTGAGTTGAGGTCTATCCCGATTGGGTGTTGCTGTATTCTCATATCGTTGGAAACGCCTCATAGATAAATATTGCAGTTAGCTTTGCCTGCTAAAATATTAGTGGGTTTTTAATTGCATAACACTTAGTCCTGTAAACCTATGGTGGGGGTGTTTGTCATGTCGTTAATGCATGCTTTGTTTTCTAGATGAATGCCCCTGGAGCTGATGTCTGGTGGGCAGTATGTGGGAGCTGAAATTGGCAAAGCCTCTGTCGGTGAGTATTGTCACTATGTCCTAAACTTGTAACATTCTACAATGGGAATAAATGTTTACTGGCCTTCAGTTCAAGTGATGATTTTTCAGTTCAACTGCTGTGTGACCAAAGTGTGAACAAAGCATGTAAATCTGACTAGAACTGACATGCAGTACTGGTTGCTGAATGTATGGGGTGGTGCAACTCATCCTAGTGTCACTTGGTTGCAAGTTAATAACATTCATTATTTTCTTTACAGTTTTGAGACCACTACTTAAAGGGCTTGTCTTGAGGTGAGTGTCAGTCCGTTCCTTCATGCACTGTATGGTATCTGCACCCAATGGCTCTCACTGTTGTGGTGTTCAATAACCAGTGCAATAGTAAATCAGCAAGTGGCATCATTGGTTTTCAGGCCCTTTGTGCTTGTAAACCTGGTTTTATGCTGAGACAACACTTAATGTAAATTGCCCTCTTTCAGAACTAACCTGTTGCTTTACTTGCAGATATCTGACAGTATTTCTTATCAGGTAAATATTACAAGTTAGTGCTAAATGCTGCAGTTACATAATTTATGGCTAAAATCCCTAGTATATTGCTGGTCAGGAATCGACCAGCTCTGTGGCTACAAACTGGTCATTACCAAAGCGGCTATAAGTGATTTGTAGTCTGCTGTGGACATGACCATAAAGTAACACTTCAGAAGACTTGCACAGTCCCTTTTGAAGGATAACGCTGCTAACCCTTTGAGGCTTTTTCTCTTACAAAAACCTACACTAATCCTAATATTTCTATCATTACAGGCTCAATGTACATCCATTGAAGGTATGAATAAAGGATGCTGCCCTAGTGGTCACTTCAAAGAGGGCTTTTCTGGCAGGAAACCAACTGTCCTTAACGCTGTGACCCAATATCATAATCCTCTTAGGGATACTGTGGGCACTACATGTGTGTGCTGTGGTCTTTCATAGAGGAGATAATCTGTAGCTTACAGCCTCCAGTTTCTTTGGCAATTGTGTGGCTTTCTTTACATATGCAAAGTGACTGCTGACTAAGGCCTCTTTCACACATCAATCTTTTGTCGTCCGGCAGGATCTGGCGTGTTCTAAAAAAAAAACGAATCCTTTTTTTCTAATTCAGTTGCATTAGCACTGGATCACGCCGCATGTGCTTGCGTTCTGTCCATTTTTTTGCTGGATCCGTATCAAATTTCGTCTTTGGCTGCCGGACATAACGCATGTTGTAACGGTTTTTGTGTCCGGCGCAAAAACCGTCTGTGGGGTGCAATGCAAGTCAATGGGAGAATCCAGCTGCCGGATCATAAAATTGTGGCATTTAGGCTAAGTGCACACGATCAGGAATAATTGCGTTTTTTCGCGGTTTTTCCGCAGTAAAAACGCGATAAAAACGCAAGCATTAAGCATCCTATACATGTTAATTGATTCCGCATGTTTTGGCCACATGTTGCGTTTTTTTTCCGCGGAAAAAATAGCAACATGTTCATTAATTTAGCGTAATCGCGGTGATTCCGCCGCCATAGGAATGCATTGAACCGCTTACTTTCCGCATGTGGCTATGCCCACTATGCGCAATGTAAGCGGTTCATGTGCGGATGGTACCCAGGGTCTGGAGCAGAGGAGACTCTCCTCCAGGCCCTGGGTACCATATCCCTGGTAAAACAATAATTAAAATAAAAAATAATGATATTCTCACCTTCCGGCGGCCCCCGCAGCCTTCCCGCGGCCCCCGCAGCCTTCCCGCCTTCAGCGACGCTCCCGGCAACTTCCGGTCCCAAGAGTCCTTTGCGAGAATCACCCAGATGGCATAGCGGTCTCGCGAGATGCTACGTCATCGGTGTGATTTGTCGCAAAGCACTCCTGGGACTGGAGTTGCCGGGAGCGTCGCTGAAGGAGGGAAGGCTGCGGGGGCCGCCGGAAGGTGAGAATATCATTATTTATTATTTTTTTTATTTTACATTAGATCTTTTTACTATTGATGCGACATAGGCGGCATCAATAGTAAAAAGTTGGTCACACGTGTCAAACACTATGTGTGACTCGTGTGACCAACCTGTCAATCAGTTTTCCAAGCGATGCTACAGATCGCTAGGAAAACGCTAGCATTCTGCAAGCTAATTACGCTTGCAAAACGCTATTATTCTGGCGGGAATCAGCATAAAAAAAGTGCGTATTTCCTGCGGGAGAAGTGCGGGATTGCCGCGGAAATTTCCGCGGCAATTCCGCAACGTGTGAACTTAGCCTTAAAGAGCATTTGTTTCCAATGGTTTTCTAATCTGCTGGTTAATAGTGTTAAGTGCCATAAAGCCACTATACAGAAAGTGTGGCTATCAGGAGAAATTTAACATTATTCTGTTCATAGTTAACATCTTTCACTTTTCACATGTCTGGATGAGCAGCTCCAGTCACAGCATTGAGCTGCAGCTGGTGAGACTTAATAAGATGCCTGGGCATACTTGTAGCTTCGTATGGGTGCTGTGACTGAAGGCCAGTGACTCCTGGGCAGAACAAAAATTATAGTCAGTGGATGGACAAAATTGTAGTCTGATTAACCTGCAAATTAATAGTATTTGGAGACAAAATGGGCTGCCTTTTATACAAGTCAACATCTACTGGTGGTATTTGGCTCCACCTGTGGCTGTTAAAGGCAATGACTGAATAACACTGCCATCTGCCAGGAAAGGTGTGGACTCTACACTGCTCCTGAGCCTACATCAAAGGGCTCATACTCATAAACTCAGACAAGTCTCGCACGACAATACCGGCACTGCTTGCCGCCACTCGGATCAGAGAGTAAAGCTGCATAGAAATACATGCAACTGAACACTCTTATCTGAGTGCGGTTGGCGTCTGTGCCGGGTATTGACGTGTGAGACTCATCAGAGTTTCTCGCATGTGAATATGAGCCCATAGACAGGGACTCAACATATCACATACCATTGTCATCATATCACATACCATTGTCATGTCTGGAAGGAGTTAAAAGGCTCTTAAGGTTGTAGAATAAATGAAAACTGACTTCTGGAGATTTTGCTCATCCAGCCTTATGGATAGGGGATGGCTTTTAATGCTGGGAATAACACTACACTGACAGTTTTAATTAATGTGTGTGACAAATTGATATAGGAATTATATAGCCATTAAAAGGTATCAACCACCGAGGACTCTCAAGTCTAAATATTTTTGTGACAAATTGATCACTCACTAACTTGTCATATTGTGAAATAGAAAAACTAATCAATTTTATATCTATTTTTCCATCTAGGGTGAACGTGTCCAGCATAGGATTGAATGCTACATGCAGTCTTTGTATTAATAAATTATACTTTTTAACAATGCTCATGGTATTTTCTTTCTTCTGGAGCACTGCATTGGTTGGTCTACAACTACAATTATCATATTGTGGTAGTTAAATGTTCAATGCAAAAGAAACTTGCAGCAGCTAAAGTGGAAGTGGTCAGTGTGTACAACTTTCCACAAGGATGCTGCTACAGCACTAAGGTGCATTATATCTGAAGTCAGAAAACTGTCACTACAATTAATGATTGCAGAAAAGCATTAAGCATGTGTTGCAAGTACAGAATCCTTATTTGACTTCCTCCTTTTATAAACTGTTCTACATTTCTAACAATACAGACACAAGGTTTAAATGGACAAATTTTTATTAAATGTACACACTATCCACAAATCTAAAAACCAAATGAAGGGTAAGAATTTCAGTGTCTCTTGTAGAGCTGAATTTACTACACTACTTGGCCCAACTATGAGTTAAGCATGGTGACTACAATCATTTTTTTTTTTTTTTTTTTTTTTTTTTTTTTTTTTTTAGCTTTTGCTACCAAAGTTTCTATGTAAACATACGGACTAATTCATGTAGACCAGCATTAACACTGGTCTTGGGATGGAATCAGAAATAACTGATTTATGAAGAGATGTACATCTTATGAATGCAACTCTCCACAAATCCTACTCCAGTCCCTGCTGGAGTAAGTTTTTTGGCATATAGCAAACACCTGACCCTCTAGGGTGTGGAAAAGCTGCCAGGAGCCCACCTGTCCAAATAATACCCAGCGCTGTTTGGTCCCTGGCAGTTCTCAAACAACGCAGTGTTTCTGAGCCAAACATACAGTGCCTGATGCATGAACAAGCTCGCATGTTCACTTTTTAAGGTTGAGTGAGCAGGGAAATAAAAGCAAAGTTTGTGATAACCTAATTTTGAAGTGCTTATAGCCCAAAACACTTAATGGGGTTGTGTGGTCTAGCATAAGATTAAAAAAAAAAAAAGTTATTTCCAAGATCATTTTAAAATCTGGTTGTCATCAAAAATGTTCTTTATGATATCAGTCTAGAATAAGTTGGCAGTCTCTGGCAAGGATTCACTGATGCCTGCACCATGACCAAAGTCAAGTACGTAATGGGTTCTGGCCAGGAGCATGCCTATCTAGTGGGTGCAGCCTTGTGCACTTGCATTGAGCGAGTCTGCTTCCATTAGACATACTCCTGGACAGAACTTTACTATCGCATTCTTAACCAAGGAATCCTCAGTGCGTGTGCTGGGAGGATACATAAGTCTGTAGTGAATGACTGCCAGCCTTAACAGTGACTTAACAGTGAAAGACTTGTCAGCCTAAACTGGAGAACCCAAAGTGTGAATATTTACCCAAAAAGAGGCTGAATGAAAAAATACTCATCCATATAAATTAAACTGATACCAAAGAAAATATGGACCAAAAAGTAATAATAAAAATATATAAATTTTATTACAAAATTGATAAAAAGTCAAAACAATATACAATGTAAATATAGAACAAGGGAAAAAGGCTGCACCTACACACCACAAAAAAGCAAGAAAATGTCATAGACTTCTATAGCCCCCACCCCGGACCTGTGCCCCCATCACCCCTCCCTATGCCATGGACTTCCATAGCCCCCACCCTGGATCTGCCCCTACCCAACATCCCTATTCCCCTTTTGTACACTTGCTTTGGCAAAACTAATGCGTATTTAGTCCTGCCAATAAAGCTTATTTGAATTTGACTTAATAAATCACCGTTAACAGTTCCGCCTCTGTTGGCCTTCTGAACATGGCGCTGCCAAGTGTGGACAAAATCACTGGAAGCAGGAGTGTGTAAGCAGTGTAGATATGTTAAGGGCAAAATTGGCACAAAACACTGCTTGTGGAAAGGCGCAAAGGGGTTTGACAAGATTCAAGTGGTATTACAGCAGGACAAAAACTGCTTAAAACACAACTGATGATTGAGAACTGACATGTACAAGCTAAAGTGAGAGGTTACAGGGTGACACTGTGGATGTTACTTTGTGCATAAAAAAATATTTAGACTTGAGTCCTCAGTGGTTGTATCAAATATCTGAATGGGTCTATATATTTATCCAAATGAGGGTTGTGTCCAGGGTTGCATAAAACACTCACTGTAGAACACAGACAAGGACATCATGGCTCACAACACCAGTGCATTGAGGTTGCTAAACTTAAGTGGGTCAGCCACTTTGAGTGTATATTATGTTTTGACTTTTTATCAATTTTGTAATAAAATGTATATATTTTTAATATTACTCTTTGGTCCATATTTTCTTTGGTGTGTGTGTATATGCAGCACACACATTGTCTCACTCAAAGTGGCTGACCCACTTAAGTTTAGCAACCTCAATGCATTGGTGTTGTGAGCCATGATGTCCTTGTCTGTGTTCTGCAGTGAGTGTTTTATGCACAAAGTAACATCGCCCTGTAACCTCTCACTTTAGCTTGTAGCATGTCCGTTCTCAATCATCAGTTGTGTTTTTAAGCAGTTTTTGTCCTGCTGTAATACCACTTGAATCTTGTCAAACCCCTTCACGCCTGTCTACACTGCTTACATACACTCCTGCTTCCACAGTGATTTTGTCCACACTTGGCAGTGCCATGTTCAGAAGAAGGCCAACAGGCCGAACTGTTAATGGTGATTAATTTTGTTTAATATCTTTGTCTATTCTCACTCTTCAGTTAGCTGATCCCTTTGGTGGTGCAGGGAATAAAACAGCTACACTTGAATGACCAATTTAATAAAAAATCTGGGTGTATTTTGTCCATGATTTCATTTGTTTTCCTTACCTTTATTACTGATGACCTAATATTTGACTTTTAATAGAGTAACAGTTTCAACTATTTTTTTTTCATAAATCAATAGTGCACAAAATATATTGGCTACTGATTTCTTGCCAGAGAAATTCATTCCTGCCCTCCCCCATTGATATTTTGTATTCAGTTGACAGATTTCCCCATTACTGAATCAGAGATGGCAGTTTACTTTTAAAATTCTATGGATAGGAGTTACAGGCATACATTCTGCTGCTCGTTCTCCAGAAACTGTCCTCTATAGGACTTGGTAAGCACCAACTGTCCTTTTTCTGATTTAAGACACATTTTGCCTGTGAATTGATATTGAAGGATCAGTCCAGGAGGAGAAAGCAGATTTCTCGAAGATATATTGCCAAATTACTTCTATTTTTCTTTTGTACTATTGATTTATGGGAGACAAAAAAATAACACCTTTACACCCAAAGGTGGTTTGCATGTTAATGAACAAAGTTTTTACAATACTGACCACTAAGTTTGAGGTATTAACTCTGGAACACTTCAACAGTGTTTTTTTTTTCGTGACATTTTATACTTCATGATAGTGATATAATTTCTTTGGACTGATGTGTTTATTTGTGAAAATTTTAAAAATTTCACAACTTTCCAATTTTCATGCCCTTAAATTACAAAAATAATAATTAACATCTCCCACATGTCTAATTTACAGCAGCACAATTTTGGATCCAACATTTTTTTTTTTGTTAGGAAGTTGAGGGTTAAAAGTTGACCAGCGATTTTTTTTTTTTTTTTTTTTTTTTTTTTTTCTCTCTTGGGGTCCACATCACACTTGCAATGAATTTGAAGAGCCTATCTAGCAGAAAATACCTAAAGTTCACCCCCTTAAGGTGCTCAAAATCACATTCAAGAAGCTTATTAACCCTTCAGGTGCTTCACAGGATTTCTTGGAATGTGGGGGAAAAAAATGTGCATTTATCATATAGACTCATGTATAAGCCGACCCGTGTATAAGCTGACCCCCCTATTTTGCCACAGGAAAACTTATTGACTCGCATATCAGCCTAGGGTGGAAAATGCAGCAGCTACTGGAAAATTACAAAAATAAAAATAGATACCAATAAAAGTAAAATTAATTGAGACATTAGTAGGTTAAATATGCATATGGGGCATAATCTGTGGAACCTATGGGGCATAATGTGTGGAGCATATGTGGCATAATCTGTGGAACATATGAGGCATAATCTGTGGAGCATATGAGGCATAATCTGTGGAACTATGGGGCATAATCTGTGGAACCTATGTGGCATAATCTGGAACATATGGGGCATAATCTATGGAGCGTCTTATGGGGACATAATCTATGGAGCACCATATGGAGGCATAATCTATGGAGCATCTTATGGGGCCATTATTAACCTTTGTGCAGCATTATATGGGGCCCATCATTAACTGTATAGAGCATTATATGGGGCTCCTGATTCAGTATGGATGTTCAAAAACATTTGACGTGATTCAGATGAAACCCCCGAGGGATCCATTCACTATAATGAGGCAGCAGAGTTACTCTGGACTCCATCTGGCCTCTGTTCAGATGTGTCCTTTTCAGAAGTGCACAAAACTGGCTGACGGCTCTTTTATGCAATACTAAAAAGACTGACACCTTCGGATCACAGGTCAGACGGCGTCCATAGTGCCTACGTCTGCCTCATTATAGGAAATCCGCCTGGGGTTCCATCTGAAACACGTATTTCAGAGATTTACACGGAAACCTCAGTGCAAGTGGAGGATAAATGTGCACGGAGCCTTACTGCGATCTTTTGGAAGGCAGAATTAAAAAACAGCAGGTGAAGAATTGGTTTTATTTATTTTTTACGCCGTTCCTCATGCGTTATAAGTGATTAAGTGATTTTATTCTTTAGGTCGATGCGATTACAGCGATACCAGATTTATATCGGGTTTTTATGTTTGGCTGCTGTCACACACTAAAATACTTTTCATTGCAAAAAATATTTTTTCCATATTTCGGCTAACAGAGTTATGTGAGGGCTTGTTTTTTGCGGTACGAGTTGACGTTTTTATTGGTCCATTATAGGGCACATGACATTTTTTGATCGCTTTCTATTCCGATTTTTGGGAGGCAGAATGAACAAAAACCAGCAATTCAGGAATTTTTTTTTGGGGGGGGGGGTTTATGCTATCCCGTGTGTGGTAAAATTGATAAGGCATTTTTATTCTTCTGGTCAGTACGATTACAGCGATAACTCATTTATATAGTTTTTTCATGTTATGGCGCTTTTACACAAAAACTTTTATAGAAAAAATAATTATTTTGCATTGCTTTATTCTGAGAACTATAACTTTTATTTTTCTGCTGATGGAGCTGTATGGCAGCTTGTTTGCGGGACAAGATGATGTTTTCAGCAATACCATGTTTATATCTGTCTTTTTGATCTCGTTTTATTCCACTTTTTGTTCGGTTTTATGATAAAGCATTGCTTTATGCCTTGATTTTTATTTATGGTGTGCACTAAAGGGGTTAACTAGAGGGACAGCTTTATAGATCGGATCATTGCGGATGCAGCGATACCAAATATGTGTACTTTTTCCTTTTTTTTTTTTTACTTTGTCCCACTATAGGACTATCTTTTTTTTGCAGGCTGATCGCTTGTACAGCATGCAATATATTATATATATATATATATTATATTAGCGTGTGACACCTGCCAATCATAAAAACCCGATATAAATAGTAAATTAAACGCCCCCCTTTGTTAGGGAAAAATAATAAAATAAGAAAAATGTATTTATTTCCATTTTCTGCTTAGGGTTAGGGTTGGGCTAAAGTTAGGGTTAGAGTTGGGACTAAAGTTAGGGTTGGGATTAGGGTTAGGGGTGTGTTAGGGTTAGGTTTGTGGTTAGGGTTATGTCATGTGTGCATTGCCACGAAGATCGTCGCGGTTGCACATTTTGACTTCTCACAGCTGAGCTGCTGTTTCTTTGTGTTTGGCAGCTAGGGAGTTAATTCTGTCTGTGCTCGGTTCTGGGACTGGGTGCAGTTTCTCCCGGCTGCAATTGATTATTTGTTGATTGGTTTCCTTTAAATTACTGGTTGTCTGCTTGGGGAGTTGCCAGTGAAACCTTCATGCAGACCACAGATAGGAATGAATCTGTATAGACTTTAGTTGTGAGCTCCTTAGTTGTTCTAAGCTCAACTTGGTTAGAGTTTATTTCCCAGACCATTTATGTTCCTTTGGTGTTTGAGTGTGTATGCAAGCGAGTGTTATCCTGTCTGTCTTATGTCTAATCTGTGCATTTAGCTGAGATCAGCCCATATCCCTTTGGTGGTAGTCAGGATCCTTCTTAGGACTGATTACAGGGTTCAGGGTCTGATAGGAGACAGGGTTAGGTTGGAGACTTGGACCTCTGAACCATTATCAGTACCTCCAAGGTGAGGGATTAGTTAGGACCCAGTTTGGGTCAGGTTAGATCCCGGTCCACCTCTTTCCTGTTTCAGCTCATCAAGTCCTCAAGATTAACCCTGAGTTCAGCAGATATCGTGTCAGGTAAATCTATTCTATACTTACATGCTGATGTTGCTATGCTAGTTGTTGTATAGAGTGTTGTTCCTGTATTAATAGTTTACTGACATTGTATACATATCATTAGACAGCGTGACATTTTCACTGGCCTTAAAAATTATCTCCAGTTACAATGGGGGTCGGTAGCCCAGCTGGCTCTGCAGTTGCAGGGATTATCCATGGAGCTGACGGACATTAAGTCCAAAGTTTTGTCTCCCCTGGAGCAAACCAGAGTTGAACCTAAAGTAGCTCTGCCGGACAGGTTCACTGGTGGGCGAGACAAATTTTTCACCTTCCGGGAGGCATGTAAATTGTATTTTCGGCTTCGGCCTCGATCATCAGGGAGTGAGGAGCAGAGAGTGGGAATTGTTATCTCACTTCTGCAAGGGGACCCTCAATCCTGGGCATTTTCCCTTCCTCCGGGATCCCCGGCTCTACTGTCTGTAGATCAATTTTTTACTGCCTGGGATTGGTATATGATGACCAGATCGGGTCTCTCTTGCTGAGACTAAATTACGTAAGTACAGCAGGGAGATCGTCCCGGGAGGAATTTGCTTCTGAGTTTTCGTAGATGGGCCACAGATATCAGTGGAATGACCCAGCTCTTAGGAGCCAGTTTTGTCATGGGCTTTCTGATAAATTAAAAGACGTTTTGGTCAGTAATGAGTTCCTCCTTTTTCTGGAGGCTGCTATGGCTTAGCTATCCGTACTGATAGACGGCTTTGGGAGAGGGGTGAGGTAACCCCACTCCCCGTTGTTTCTCCACCTACCACTAAAGTCCCTTATGTTGGGTTCCCCTTGTCTGTTCGGATCAGCCTATGCAGTTGGGAGGGACATCATTTCGTAGGAGGGATTGGCGGTACGCCGCAGGGAAATAGAAAAAGTTTTTTCTGCGGGAAAGAGGGACATTTTGTTGGAGAATGTCCATCCGTGCCTTGTTGAGCCAAAGTGCCGGAAAATGTTAATCCCCGGTTGTGTGGTGGACGACAACCTGGGAGTATGTATTTCATCCAACCAATGCATCCGCCTTCATTGTGGAGGTGGTGGGTTGGTAGGGGTGGGGTATATTGTCCCAGGGGGCTCCTGGTAAAAAGGCATCCCTGCGTTTTTTTCTAAGAAATTTTGTCCGCC
>JARQOD010000002.1:299073162-299110271 GCA_033576555.1 Oophaga sylvatica
AAAACACTTAATGGGGTTGTGTGGTCTAGCATAAGATTAAAAAAAAAAAAAGTTATTTCCAAGATCATTTTAAAATCTGGTTGTCATCAAAAATGTTCTTTATGAATCAGTCTAGAATAAGTTGGCAGTCTCTGGGCAAGGATTCACTGATGCCTGCACCATGACCAAAGTCAAGTACGTAATGGGTTCTGGCCAGGAGCATGCCTATCTAGTGGGTGCAGCCTTGTGCACTTGCATTGAGCGAGTCTGCTTCCATTAGACATACTCCTGGACAGAACTTTACTATCGCATTCTTAACCAAGGAATCCTCAGTGCGTGTGCTGGGAGGATACATAAGTCTGTAGTGAATGACTGCCAGCCTTAACAGTGACTTAACAGTGAAAGACTTGTCAGCCTAAACTGGAGAACCCAAAGTGTGAATATTTACCCAAAAAGAGGCTGAATGAAAAAATACTCATCCATATAAATTAAACTGATACCAAAGAAAATATGGACCAAAAAGTAATAATAAAAATATATAAATTTTATTACAAAATTGATAAAAAGTCAAAACAATATACAATGTAAATATAGAACAAGGGAAAAAGGCTGCACCTACACACCACAAAAAAGCAAGAAAATGTCATAGACTTCTATAGCCCCCACCCCGGACCTGTGCCCCCATCACCCTCCCTATGCCATGGACTTCCATAGCCCCCACCCTGGATCTGCCCCTACCCAACATCCCTATTCCCCTTTTGTACACTTGCTTTGGCAAAACTAATGCTATTTAGTCCTGCCAATAAAGCTTATTTGAATTTGACTTAATAAATCACCGTTAACAGTTCCGCCTCTGTTGGCCTTCTGAACATGGCGCTGCCAAGTGTGGACAAAATCACTGGAAGCAGGAGTGTGTAAGCAGTGTAGATATGTTAAGGGCAAAATTGGCACAAAACACTGCTTGTGGAAAGGCGCAAAGGGGTTTGACAAGATTCAAGTGGTATTACAGCAGGACAAAAACTGCTTAAAACACAACTGATGATTGAGAACTGACATGTACAAGCTAAAGTGAGAGGTTACAGGGTGACACTGTGGATGTTACTTTGTGCATAAAAAAATATTTAGACTTGAGTCCTCAGTGGTTGTATCAAATATCTGAATGGTCTATATATTTATCCAAATGAGGGTTGTGTCCAGGGTTGCATAAAACACTCACTGTAGAACACAGACAAGGACATCATGGCTCACAACACCAGTGCATTGAGGTTGCTAAACTTAAGTGGGTCAGCCACTTTGAGTGTATATTATGTTTTGACTTTTTATCAATTTTGTAATAAAATGTATATATTTTTAATATTACTCTTTGGTCCATATTTTCTTTGGTGTGTGTGTATATGCAGCACACACATTGTCTCACTCAAAGTGGCTGACCCACTTAAGTTTAGCAACCTCAATGCATTGGTGTTGTGAGCCATGATGTCCTTGTCTGTGTTCTGCAGTGAGTGTTTTTATGCACAAAGTAACATCGCCCTGTAACCTCTCACTTTAGCTTGTAGCATGTCCGTTCTCAATCATCAGTTGTGTTTTAAGCAGTTTTTGTCCTGCTGTAATACCACTTGAATCTTGTCAAACCCCTTCACGCCTGTCTACACTGCTTACATACACTCCTGCTTCCACAGTGATTTTGTCCACACTTGGCAGTGCCATGTTCAGAAGAAGGCCAACAGGCCGAACTGTTAATGGTGATTAATTTTGTTTAATATCTTTGTCTATTCTCACTCTTCAGTTAGCTGATCCCTTTGGTGGTGCAGGGAATAAAACAGCTACACTTGAATGACCAATTTAATAAAAAATCTGGGTGTATTTTGTCCATGATTTCATTTGTTTTCCTTACCTTTATTACTGATGACCTAATATTTGACTTTTAATAGAGTAACAGTTTCAACTATTTTTTTTTCATAAATCAATAGTGCACAAAATATATTGGCTACTGATTTCTTGCCAGAGAAATTCATTCCTGCCCTCCCCCATTGATATTTTGTATTCAGTTGACAGATTTCCCCATTACTGAATCAGAGATGGCAGTTTACTTTTAAAATTCTATGGATAGGAGTTACAGGCATACATTCTGCTGCTCGTTCTCCAGAAACTGTCCTCTATAGGACTTGGTAAGCACCAACTGTCCTTTTTCTGATTTAAGACACATTTTGCCTGTGAATTGATATTGAAGGATCAGTCCAGGAGGAGAAAGCAGATTTCTCGAAGATATATTGCCAAATTACTTCTATTTTTCTTTTGTACTATTGATTTATGGGAGACAAAAAAATAACACCTTTACACCCAAAGGTGGTTTGCATGTTAATGAACAAAGTTTTTACAATACTGACCACTAAGTTTGAGGTATTAACTCTGGAACACTTCAACAGTGTTTTTTTTTTCGTGACATTTTATACTTCATGATAGTGATATAATTTCTTTGGACTGATGTGTTTATTGTGAAAATTTTAAAAATTTCACAACTTTCCAATTTTCATGCCCTTAAATTACAAAAATAATAATTAACATCTCCCACATGTCTAATTTACAGCAGCACAATTTTGGATCCAACATTTTTTTTTTTGTTAGGAAGTTGAGGGTTAAAAGTTGACCAGCGATTTTTTTTTTTTTTTTTTTTTTTTTTTTTTCTCTCTTGGGGTCCACATCACACTTGCAATGAATTTGAAGAGCCTATCTAGCAGAAAATACCTAAAGTTCACCCCCTTAAGGTGCTCAAAATCACATTCAAGAAGCTTATTAACCCTTCAGGTGCTTCACAGGATTTCTTGGAATGTGGGGGAAAAAAATGTGCATTTATCATATAGACTCATGTATAAGCCGACCCGTGATAAAGCTGACCCCCCTAATTTTGCCACAGGAAAACTTATTGACTCGCATATCAGCCTAGGGTGGAAAATGCAGCAGCTACTGGAAAATTACAAAAATAAAAATAGATACCAATAAAAGTAAAATTAATTGAGACATTAGTAGGTTAAATATGCATATGGGGCATAATCTGTGGAACCTATGGGGCATAATGTGTGGAGCATATGTGGCATAATCTGTGGAACATATGAGGCATAATCTGTGGAGCATATGAGGCATAATCTGTGGAACATATGGGCTAATCGTGGAACCTATGTGGCATAATCTGGAACATATGGGGCATAATCTATGGAGCGTCTTATGGGGACATAATCTATGGAGCACCATATGGAGGCATAATCTATGGAGCATCTTATGGGGCCATTATTAACCTTTGTGCAGCATTATATGGGGCCCATCATTAACTGTATAGAGCATTATATGGGGCTCCTGATTCAGTATGGATGTTCAAAAACATTTGACGTGATTCAGATGAAACCCCCGAGGGATCCATTCACTATAATGAGGCAGCAGAGTTACTCTGGACTCCATCTGGCCTCTGTTCAGATGTGTCCTTTTCAGAAGTGCACAAAACTGGCTGACGGCTCTTTTATGCAATACTAAAAAGACTGACACCTTCGGATCACAGGTCAGACGGCGTCCATAGTGCCTACGTCTGCCTCATTATAGGAAATCCGCCTGGGGTTCCATCTGAAACACGTATTTCAGAGATTTACACGGAAACCTCAGTGCAAGTGGAGGATAAATGTGCACGGAGCCTTACTGCGATCTTTTGGAAGGCAGAATTAAAAAACAGCAGGTGAAGAATTGGTTTTATTTATTTTTTACGCCGTTCCTCATGCGTTATAAGTGATTAAGTGATTTTATTCTTTAGGTCGATGCGATTACAGCGATACCAGATTTATATCGGGTTTTTATGTTTGGCTGCTGTCACACACTAAAATACTTTTCATTGCAAAAAATATTTTTTCCATATTTCGGCTAACAGAGTTATGTGAGGGCTTGTTTTTTGCGGTACGAGTTGACGTTTTTATTGGTCCATTATAGGGCACATGACATTTTTTGATCGCTTTCTATTCCGATTTTTGGGAGGCAGAATGAACAAAAACCAGCAATTCAGGAATTTTTTTTTGGGGGGGGGGTTTATGCTATCCCGTGTGTGGTAAAATTGATAAGGCATTTTTATTCTTCTGGTCAGTACGATTACAGCGATAACTCATTTATATAGTTTTTTCATGTTTGGCGCTTTTACACAAAAACTTTTATAGAAAAAATAATTATTTTGCATTGCTTTATTCTGAGAACTATAACTTTTATTTTTCTGCTGATGGAGCTGTATGGCAGCTTGTTTGCGGGACAAGATGATGTTTTCAGCAATACCATGTTTATATCTGTCTTTTTGATCTCGTTTTATTCCACTTTTTGTTCGGTTTTATGATAAAGCATTGCTTTATGCCTTGATTTTTATTTATGGTGTGCACTAAAGGGGTTAACTAGAGGGACAGCTTTATAGATCGGATCATTGCGGATGCAGCGATACCAAATATGTGTACTTTTTCCTTTTTTTTTTTTTTACTTTGTCCCACTATAGGACTATCTTTTTTTTGCAGGCTGATCGCTTGTACAGCATGCAATATATATATATATATTATATATATATATTAGCGTGTGACACCTGCCAATCATAAAAACCCGATATAAATAGTAAATTAAACGCCCCCTTTGTTAGGGAAAAATAATAAAATAAGAAAAATGTATTTATTTCCATTTTCTGCTTAGGGTTAGGGTTGGGGCTAAAGTTAGGGTTAGAGTTGGGACTAAAGTTAGGGTTGGGATTAGGGTTAGGGGTGTGTTAGGGTTAGGTTTGTGGTTAGGGTTATGTCATGTGTGCATTGCCACGAAGATCGTCGCGGTTGCACATTTTGACTTCTCACAGCTGAGCTGCTGTTTCTTTGTGTTTGGCAGCTAGGGAGTTAATTCTGTCTGTGCTCGGTTCTGGGACTGGGTGCAGTTTCTCCCGGCTGCAATTGATTATTTGTTGATTGGTTTCCTTTAAATTACTGGTTGTCTGCTTGGGGAGTTGCCAGTGAAACCTTCATGCAGACCACAGATAGGAATGAATCTGTATAGACTTTAGTTGTGAGCTCCTTAGTTGTTCTAAGCTCAACTTGGTTAGAGTTTATTTCCCAGACCATTTATGTTCCTTTGGTGTTTGAGTGTGTATGCAAGCGAGTGTTATCCTGTCTGTCTTATGTCTAATCTGTGCATTTAGCTGAGATCAGCCCATATCCCTTTGGTGGTAGTCAGGATCCTTCTTAGGACTGATTACAGGGTTCAGGGTCTGATAGGAGACAGGGTTAGGTTGGAGACTTGGACCTCTGAACCATTATCAGTACCTCCAAGGTGAGGATTGTTGGACCCAGTTTAGGGTCAGTTAGATCCGGTCCACCTCTTTCCTGTTTCAGTCATCAAGTCCTCAAGATTAACCCTGAGTTCAGCAGATATCGTGTCAGGTAAATCTATTCTATACTTACATGCTGATGTTGCTATGCTAGTTGTTGTATAGAGTGTTGTTCCTGTATTAATAGTTTACTGACATTGTATACATATCATTAGACAGCGTGACATTTTCACTGGCCTTAAAAATTATCTCCAGTTACATGGGTCGGTAGCCCAGCTGGCTCTGCAGTTGCAGGGATTATCCATGGAGCTGACGGACATTAAGTCCAAAGTTTTGTCTCCCCTGGAGCAAACCAGAGTTGAACCTAAAGTAGCTCTGCCGGACAGGTTCACTGGTGGGCGAGACAAATTTTTCACCTTCCGGGAGGCATGTAAATTGTATTTTCGGCTTCGGCCTCGATCATCAGGGAGTGAGGAGCAGAGAGTGGGAATTGTTATCTCACTTCTGCAAGGGGACCCTCAATCCTGGGCATTTTCCCTTCCTCCGGGATCCCCGGCTCTACTGTCTGTAGATCAATTTTTTACTGCCCTGGGATTGGTATATGATGACCCAGATCGGGTCTCTCTTGCTGAGACTAAATTACGTAAGATACAGCAGGGAGATCGTCCGGCAGAGGAATTTGCTTCTGAGTTTCGTAGATGGGCCACAGATACTCAGTGGAATGACCCAGCTCTTAGGAGCCAGTTTTGTCATGGGCTTTCTGATAAATTAAAAGACGTTTTGGCTCAGTATGAGTCTCCTCCTTCTCTGGAGGCTGCTATGGCCTTAGCTATCCGTACTGATAGACGGCTTCGGGAGAGGGGTGAGGTAACCCCACTCCCTGTTGTTTCTCCACCTACCACTAAAGTCCCTTATGTTGAGGTTCCCCTTGTCTGTTCGGATCAGCCTATGCAGTTGGGAGGGACATCATTTCGTAGGAGGGGATTGGCGGTACGCCGCAGGACTAGAAGATGTTTTTTCTGCGGGAAAGAGGGACATTTTGTTGGAGAATGTCCATCCGTGCCTTGTTGAGCCAAAAGTCGCCGGAAAAACTGTTAATCCCAGGTTGTGTGGTGGACGACAACCTGGGAGTATGTATTTCATCCAACCAGATGCATCTCAGCCGTTCATTGTGGAGGTGGATGCGTCTGACGTAGGGGTGGGTGCTATATTGTCCCAGGGTCCGTCCCCTGGTAAATGGCATCCGTGCGCTTTCTTTTCTAAGAAATTGTCGTCCGCCGAAAGGAATTATGTGTCATGGGTGCATCGCCACGAGGATCGTCGCGATTGCACATTCTGACTTCTCGCAGCTGAGTTGCTGTTACTTTGTGTTTGGTAATGAGAGTTAATTTTACCTAGCTCTTTGCTAAGACTAGGTCCAGCCTCGCCCGGCTGCTTTTGATTATGTTCTAATTAGCTTCCTTTATATCCCTGCCAGTCTGGGTGTTAGATGCCGGTGAAAGCCTTCATGTAGTCTAGCAGACTGGATCGGTTCTGAGAATACATAAGCTAAGAGCTCCTTAGTTGTTTTTACTCTTATAGCTTATAGTTTATCTCTGAGACCTTAGGTGTTCCTACTGTGTGTGAGTGTTGTATGTAAGACTTTATTTACTTTATTTCTTGTCTTTCTTGTATGTCTTTCTGTTCATTAACCGTTACCTGTTCATTCCCTTTGGTGGTAATCAGGGTCCTTCTTAGGACTAGATTACAGTTGGCAGGGATTGATAGGAGACAGGGTTTACGCTGGTGGCCTGGACCTCTGTACCTTTAACAGTACCTCCAGGTAGAGGGATTAGTTAGGACCCCAGTTTAGGGTCAGCATAGACCCGGTCACCCTCTAGCCAGAGACAGCGTATAACGGATTCCGTATTGACCCACTGGACATTCTGTCAGGTAATTCTATGTTATCATATATCTATGCGCATGTTATATAGTATGTTGCCCTTTTGATATAGATTACTGTCATCACATATATATATCTGCTATACAGCGTGACATTTTCACCGGCCCATACTAAAGATTCTCCCCAGCTGTCATGGATCCAGTAGCCCAGCTGGCCCGGCAGTTGCAGGGGTTGTCCATGGAGTTGGCAGACATTAAGTCCAAGGTTCTGTCCCCCCCGGAGCAAACCAGATCTGAACCTAAGGTTGCTCTTCCGGACAGGTTCACTGGTGGGCGGGACAAATTTTTTACTTTCCGGGAGGCATGTAAATTGTACTTTCGGCTGCGGCCTCGGTCATCTGGGAGTGAAGAGCAGAGGGTGGGAATTGTTATCTCGCTCTTACAAGGGGACCCTCAATCTTGGGCGTTCTCTATTCCTCCAGGCTCCCCAGATCTCCAGTCAGTGGATCGATTTTTTACTGCCCTGGGTCTGGTATATGATGATCCGGATCGAGTTTCCCTTGCTGAAACAAAGTTACGTAAAATACGGCAAGGAAATCGTCCAGCGGAGGAATATTCTTCTGAGTTCCGTAGATGGGCAACAGATACTCAGTGGAATGACCCAGCTCTTAGGAGCCAGTTTTGTCAAGGGTTGTCTGACAAATTAAAAGATGTGTTGGCTCAGTATGATTCTCCTCCATCACTGGAGGCTGCTATGGCCCTCGCTATTCGCATTGATAGACGAATTCGGGGAAGACGCGAGGTAACTCCGCCTCCCGTGATGACTCCACCTACTACTAAAGTCCCTTATACTGAGGTTCCCCTGGTCTGTTCTGAGGAACCCATGCAGTTGGGAGGGACATCTTTTTGTAGGAGGGAACCGGCGGTGCACCGCAAGACTAGAAGGTGTTTCTTTTGCCGGGAGAGAGGGACATTTTGTTGGGGGGTGTCCATCCCGGGCCTCTTTGAGCAAAGGAGTTAACCTGGGAGTGTGTATTTCGTCCCCAAATCCCTCTCAGTTTCTCGTGCCTGCGGAGGTGGTGATTGGTACTAGAACTGAGAGGATTTCTGTTTTTCTTGATAGTGGGTCCGGGGCTAATCTGGTGGACGCTCGGTTTGCCCAGGTGCATGGTATGCAACTGAGTGTTTTGGCCAAACCGGTCCCTATAGTCTCTATTAATTCTAGACCTCTCGGTCAAGGTTGCTTGGTACAAGCTGTTCATAACATAGATCTTCGAGTAGGGGCAATACATAAAGAGCAATTGTCTTGTTATGTGTTGGAGGGTCTACCTACTCCTATTGTGTTGGGACTTCCTTGGTTGGCTAAACATAACCCATTGATTGATTGGCAATCCGGAAAGATAAGCCAGTGGGGTGAATTTTGCAGGAATAACTGCATGAGCACGGTCATCGGTGCGGTTGTGCCTAGGACTTTGTCTCCTTTTCTGGAGGACTTTGGGGAGATGTTCTCAGAGGAGGGGTGTAAAGAGTTACCTCCTCATCGCGCATATGACTGCTCAATAAAGTTGCTTCCTGATGCCTTATCTCGTACTTTCCCAGGGGCCGGGAGGACGGATGATCCGGTTCCTATTCCTCAGGAGGGAGTTGTAGTGTCAGCTGTATGCTCTGAGCTTGAGGGGGAGGTATTGGGGGCTCAGGGGGACGCCCCTGTGGGACTTTCAGGGAGACTGATAGTTCCAGATCGGTTAAGACTGAAGGTTACGGGGAACCGTTACAAACGGATGGCTGATAGGGGGAGAGTTTCTGGTCTAGATCTGAAGGTGAACGTATTGACCCACTGGACATTCTGTCAGGTAATTCTATGTTATCATATATCTATGCGCATGTTATATAGTATGTTGCCCTTTTGATATAGATTACTGTCATCACATATATATATCTGCTATACAGCGTGACATTATGATATCGGCAATAGGGAACTTTTGGCCATTAAGTTAGCTTTTGAAGAATGGCGTCACTTTTTGGAGGGGGCAGTCCACCCGGTTACCGTTATTACTGATCACAAGAACCTGTTGTATTTGGAATCCGCTAAGCGTCTGAATTCCAGACAAGCTCGATGGTCGTTGTTTTTTACCAGGTTTAATTTTGTCGTCACTTATCGCCCGGGGTCTAAGAATGTAAAGGCTGATGCCTTGTCTCGCAGTTTCCCAGGGGCCGGGAAAACGGATGACCCGAGTCCTATGCTTCAGGAGGGGGTGGTAGTGTCGGCTGTATTTTCTGAGCTTGAGGAGGAGGTGTTAGAGGCTCAGGGGACGCCCCTGCAGGACCTCCAGGGAGACTGTTTGTCCCAAATCTGTTGAGACAAAAGGTTATTGAGGCACATCATAATTCTGCTCTAGCAGGACATCCAGGGAGTAAGGCTACTTTAGATCTCCTTTCTCACCGGTTTTGGTGGCCTAATGCTAATAAAGATGTTATAACTTTTGTCGCGTCATGTGGGGTGTGTGCTCGCTCTAAAACCCCTCATACCCATCCGTCTGGGACCCTTTTACCCTTGAAACTTCCGGAGCGTCCATGGACTCATTTATCTATGGACTTCATTACGGACCTTCCTCCGTCGTCAGGGAATACTGTCATACTGGTGGTTGTTGACAGGTTCAGTAAGATGGCACATTTCGTTGCTCTTCCTGCACTCCCTAATGCTAAAACTCTGGCGCAGGTGTTCATTAGGGAGATCGTTAGACTTCATGGGTTGCCTTCTGATGTGGTGTCAGATAGGGGGTCTCAGTTTGTGTCCAAATTTTGGAGGGCATTTTGTTTACGTCGGGGGATGCAATTGTCATTTTCCTCGGCTTTTCATCCGCAGACCAATGGTCAGACAGAGCGTCTGAATCAGAGTTTAGAGACATATCTCCGGTGTTTTGTCTCAGAGAACCAAGAGGACTGGTCTTCTTTCTTGCCTCTGGCAGAGTTCGCTCTTAACAACAGGCGGAGCGAGTCCACTGGTAAGTCCCCGTTTTTTGGGGCATATGGTTTCCATCCCCAGTTTTGTACTTTCAATGGGGGGGGCCCTTCTGGGGTTCCTGAGCAGGAGCGTTTCTCGTCGTCACTTGCTTCTGTGTGGAGAGGTGTATTAAATAATCTGAGTGCGATGGGGAACCGTTACAAACGTATGGCTGATAGGAGGAGAGTTTCTGGTCCAGATCTGAATGTGAACGATCTGGTATGGTTGTCTACCAGGAATATAAAACTTAAAGTGCCCTCCTGGAAACTGGGTCCCAGATTCATCGGGCCGTACAGGATCAGTTCCATAATTAATCCTGTGGCATTTCGTCTGGACCTCCCTCCTACGTTTAAAATTCATAATGTGTTCCACAAGTCATTACTTAAAAGGTATGTGGCACCAGTCATACCGTCACCTCTACCTCCTCCTCCTGTGTTGGTCAATGGTAACTTGGAATTTCAAGTATCAAAGATCATTGACTCACGTCTGAATCGCCGGTCCCTTCAGTACTTGGTGCATTGGAAGGGGTATGGTCCAGAGGAGAGGACGTGGTCCCTGCGTCTGATGTTAACGCAGATCGTTTGGTTCGGACCTTCCACAGAACTCACCCGGGCAGGCCTGGCCCTGAGGGTCCGGAGGCCCCTCGTAGAAGGGGGGGTACTGTCATGTGTGCATTGCCACGAAGATCGTCGCGGTTGCACATTTTGACTTCTCACAGCTGAGCTGCTGTTTCTTTGTGTTTGGCAGCTAGGGAGTTAATTCTGTCTGTGCTCGGTTCTGGGACTGGGTGCAGTTTCTCCCGGCTGCAATTGATTATTTGTTGATTGGTTTCCTTTAAATTACTGGTTGTCTGCTTGGGGAGTTGCCAGTGAAACCTTCATGCAGACCACAGATAGGAATGAATCTGTATAGACTTTAGTTGTGAGCTCCTTAGTTGTTCTAAGCTCAACTTGGTTAGAGTTTATTTCCCAGACCATTTATGTTCCTTTGGTGTTTGAGTGTGTATGCAAGCGAGTGTTATCCTGTCTGTCTTATGTATAATCTGTGTATTTAGCTGAGATCAGCCCATATCCCTTTGGTGGTAGTCAGGATCCTTCTTAGGACTGATTACAGGGTTCAGGGTCTGATAGGAGACAGGGTTAGGTTGGAGACTTGGACCTCTGAACCATTATCAGTACCTCCAAGGTGAGGGATTAGTTAGGACCCCAGTTTAGGGTCAGGTTAGATCCCGGTCCACCTCTTTCCTGTTTTAGCTCATCAAGTCCTCAAGATTAACCCTGAGTTCAGCAGATATCGTGTCAGGTAAATCTATTCTATACTTACATGCTGATGTTGCTATGCTAGTTGTTGTATAGAGTGTTGTTCCTGTATTAATAGTTTACTGACATTGTATACATATCATTAGACATTGTGACAGGTTATGATTAGGGTTGGGATTAGTGTTAGGGGTGTGTTGGGGTTGGAGTTAGAATTGGGGGGTTTCCACTGTTTAGACACATCAGGTGCTCTCCATACGTGACATGGCGTCTAATCTCAATTCCAGCCAATTCAGCGTTGAAAAAGTCAAACGGTGCTCCTTCCCTTCTGAGCTCTGCCATGCACCCAAACAGTAGTTTACCCCCACATATGGGGTATCAGCGTACTCAGGACAAATTGCATAATAACTTTTGGGGTCCAATTTCTTCTGTTACCCTTGGGAAAATAAAAAACTGGGGGCGAAAATATCTTTTTTGTGGAAAAAAATATGATTTATTTTTATGGCTCTACGTTATAAACTTCTGTGAAGCACTTGGGGGTTCAAAGTTCTCACCACACATCTAGATAGGTTTCTTTGGGGGTCGTGTTTCCAAAATGGGGTCAATTGCGGGGATTTCCACTGTTTAGGCACATAAGGGGCTCTCCAAGCGCGACATGACGCCCGCAGACTATTCCATCAAAGTCTGCAATGCAAAACGTCACTACATCCCTTCCGAGCCCCGATGTGTGCCCATACAGTAGTTTTCTCCCACATATAGGGTATCAGCGTACTCAGGACAAATTGAACAACAACTTCTGGGGTTCAATTTATCCTGTTACCCTTGGGAAAATAAAAAACTGGGGACTTTTAAAAGATCATGTTTGTGGAAAAAATATGATTTTTTTTTATTTTCACGTCCGAGCGTTATAAACTTATGTGAAGCACTTGGAAGTTCAAAGTTCTCACCACACATCTAGATAAGTTCCTTTGGGGGTCTAGTTTCCAAAATGGGGTCACTTGTGGGGGATTTCAACTGTTTAGGCACATAAGGGGCTCTCCAAATGCGACATGACACCCACAGACTATTCCATCAAAGTCTGCAATGCAAAACGTCACTACTTCCCTTCCGAGCCCCGATGTGTGCAAATACAGTAGTTTTCTCCAACATATAGGGTATCAGCGTACTCAGGACAAATTGGAGAACAACTTTTGGGGTCCAATTTCTCCTATTACCCTTGGGAAAGTAAAAAATTGGTGACTAAAAGATTGTTTTGTGGGAAAAAAATAGGCTTTTTATTTTCATGCCCGGGCATTATAAACGTGTGTGAAGCACTTGGGGGTTCAAAGTATTCACCACAGATCTAGATAAGTTCCTCAGGGGTCTAGTTTCCAAAATGGGGTCACTTGTGGGGGGTTTCCACTGTTTAGGCACATCATGGGCTCTGCAAACTGAATATGACACCCATCAAAGTCTGCATTCCAAAATGTCAATACTTCCTTTCCGAGCCCTGCTGTGCTCCCAAACAGTATTTCCCCCACATATGAGGTATCAGCATACTCAGGACAAATTGGACAACTCTGGGGGTCCAATTTCCTTTGGAAAATCAAAAATTGGGGACTAAAAAAATCATTTTGTGGAAATGTTTTTTTTTTTCCACACCCAGGCATTATAAACTTTAGTGAAACACTTGGGGGTTGAATGTGCTCACCACAGATCTAGATAAGTTCCTTAGGGGGTCTAGTTTCCAAAATGGTGTCACTTGTGGGGGTTTCCACTGTTTAGGCACATCAGGTGCTCTCCAAATACAACATGGCGTACAGCCAATTTTGCATTGAAAAAGTCAAACTGAGCTCCTTCCCTTCCGAGTTCTGCCATGCACCCAAATAATTATAGCACATACACTAATGAGTTGAAACAGTTTTATTTTGATTGTTTTGCATTATCTTTTGAAACATAATCATTTTTTGTTTGATTCTAAATTCTTTTTGCAAGCTGTCGGAGCCTCGATGGGCACGAAGTTCTCCCTTTCGTTGGCCATTTTGTTTATGGACTGGTGGGAGGAGAGGTTCATTATTAATTAGACTAACCCTTTTCCTACTCATTTGAAATGGTATAGGAGATATGTGGATGATCTCCTTATAGTGTTGTGTGATACATGTGATATTTCCGCTATTGCACATATCTAAGCGACAATGAGTACAATCTGCAGTTTACAGTCAATTCAGACTAACTTTTTGTACATTCTCTTGACAGGTGACGATATACAGGGAGGGGTCCACACTTCCCTATATAGAAAAACCATATCTGGCAACACAATACTACAATCCTCAAGCTGTCACCCCAAACACACCACCACCCAAGCTATTACTTACGGCGAGTTTATGCATGCCAGGTGCATTTGCTCAGCAGTTTCATCAGAGAAAGTACTACAGTCATGGCCAAAAGTTTTGAGAATGACACAAATATTATATTTTCACATGATCTGCTGCCCTCTGGTTTTTATGTGTGTTTGACAGATGTTTTTATCACAGACAGAAATATAATAATTGCAAACATATGAGTAACAAAAGCTTATATTGACAGTTAGAATGAGTTAATGCAGCAAGTCAATATTTGCAGTGTTGACCCTTCTTCTTCAGGACCTCTGCAATTCTCCCTGGCATGCTCTCAATCAACTTCTGGACCAAATCCTGACTGATAGCAGTCCATTCTTGCACAATCAATGCTTTCATTTTGTCAGAATTTTTAGGTTTTTGTTTGTCCACCCGTCTCTTGATGATTGACCACAAGTTCTCAATGGGATTAAGATCTGGGGAGTTTCCAGGCCATGGACCCAAAATCTCTATGTTTTGTTCCCTGAGCCATTTAGTTATCACCTTTGCTTTATGGCAAGGTGCTC
The DNA here is from genome assembly GCA_033576555.1 of Oophaga sylvatica. NCBI lineage: Eukaryota > Metazoa > Chordata > Amphibia > Anura > Dendrobatidae > Oophaga > Oophaga sylvatica. The sequence continues at coordinate 299,087,487 of JARQOD010000002.1, forward strand.
CATCATGCTGGAAAAGGCATTGTTGATCGCCAAACTGCTCTTGGAGGGTTGGGAGAAGTTGCTCTTGGAGGACATTCTGGTACCATTCTTTATTCATGGCTGTGTTTTTAGGCAAGACTGTGAGAGAGCCGATTCCCTTGGCTGAGAAGCAACCACACACATGAATGGTTTCAGGATGCTTAACAGTTGGCATGAGACAAGACTGGTGGTAGCGCTCACCTTGTCTTCTCCGAATGAGGCGTTTTCCTGATGTCCCAAACAATCGAAAAGGGGATTCATCAGAGAAAATAACTTTACCCCAGTCCTCAGCAGTCCATTGCCTGTACCTTTTGCAGAATATCAGTCTGTCCATGATGTTTTTTCTGGAGAGAAGTGGCTTTGCTGCCCTCCTTGAGACCAGGCCTTGCTCCAAGAGTCTCCGCCTCACAGTGCGTGCAGACGCACTCACACCTGCCTGCTGCCATTCCTGAGCAAGCTCTGCACTACTGGTAGCCCGATCCCGCAGCTGAAACACTTTTAAGAGACGGTCCTGGCGCTTGCTGGTCTTTCTTGGGCGCCCTGAAGCCTTTTTGGCAACAATGGAACCTCTCTCCTAGAAGTTTTTGATGATGCGATAGATTATTGACTGAGGTGCAATCTTTCTAGCTGCGATACTCTTCCCTGTTAGGCCATTTTTGTGCATTGCAATGATGACAATCACGTGTTTCTTTAGAGATAACCATGGTTAACAGAAGAGAAACAATGATGCCAAGCACCAGCCTCCTTTTAAAGTGTCCAGTGGTGTCATTCTTACTTAATCATGACAGACTGATTTCCAGCCATGTCCTCATCAACACCCACACCTGTGTTAATGGAGCAATCACTGAAAAGAGGTTAGCTGGTCCTTTTAAGGCAGGGCTGCAATGATGTTGAAATGTGTTTTGGGGATAAAGTTAATTTTCTAGCCAAATATTGACTTTGCAAGTAATTGCTGTTAAGCTGATCACTCTTTATAACATTCTGGAGTATATTCAAATTGCCATTAGAAAAAGTGAAGCACTAGACTTTGTAAAAATTAATATTTGTGTCATTCTCAAAATTTTTGGCCATGACTGTATTATTAACAATAAGCTGTGAGAAAGAGGTTATAATTCCTCTTTAATTTCTACAGTACACAGTAAAGTAGCTTCTCAATTTAGGAATGCGTTATTGGAAGATAAGAATACAAGTTGGACGAGGAGTGGCTCAGGGACATACGTTACCTTTTCTACGTCATATAGTCTGCAATTTTGACAAATTAGGAATATTATCCAAAATAACCTTTCTATTGCATGCCAAGATTATATTTTGCATAAAATTATTTTAAGTGGTTACAGGTATGTTGCCAGGAGGGGATGGTCGCTTGTAAATATATTGTCCTCTAGTCTGTTCCATAGACCTGACATTAACAGGACTTGGCTAAATGTTAAGGGATTCTTCAAGTGTGCAGGCAGTCTGTGCAATATGTGGTGCTTTCACCTTGGATAAAACAAAGTAAATTACCCCTTCACAGAAAGAGATTTTTCATTTTGCTAAATTTATTAATTTTGATATTCATCATGTAATTTATTGCATTGAATGCGATATTTGCAAAGAAAAATACATAGGCTGCACCATTAGAAAATTGAAGCAATGTATTTCAGAACACCTGGCTAATACAGTAAAAAAGGATGCATCTTACTCGGGTTCGTCAAAGCACTTTGTCATTGCACATAATGGAGACACTAGATGCTTCAGATTTTATGGTATAGAATGTTAGAGTTGGAACGGACCTCAAGGGTCACCGTGTCCAACCACCTGCTCAATGCAGGATTCACTAAACCATCTCAGACAGATGTCTGTCCAGCCTCTGCTTGAAAACTTCCATTGAAGGAGAACTCAGTCACCACCTCTTGTGGCAGATTGTTCCTCTCATTGATCACTCTCACTGTCATAAAGTTTTTTCTATTATCTAATCTGTATCTTGTCCTTTTCATTTTCATTCCATTGCTTCTTGTGTTTCCATGGGCAAATGAGAATAAGGATAATGCCTCTACACCAGGGTGGGCAATTAATTTTGCCAGGGGGCCGCATGAGAAATTGGGATGGTTTTAGAGGGCCGGACTAATATAATTAACTCCATTCTACCCAATACTGTATATATACAATATATATATATATATAATGTATACTGTATATATACATACCTGCCCATTATGATCATCTTCTCCCCATCATCATCAATGCCTCCCCATTATCAGCAATGCCTGCCCATCATCATCTTCTCCCCATCATCAATGCCTGCCCATTATCATCAATACCTGCCCATTATCATCATCTTCTCCCCATCATCAATGCCTGCCCATCATCATCATCATCTTCTCCCCATCAATGCCTGCCCATTATCATCAATACCTGCCCATTATCATCATCTTCTCCCCATCATCATCAATGCCTGCCCATCATCATCATCATCATCTTCTCCCCATCATCAATGCCTGCCCATTATCATCATCTTCTCCCCATTATCATCAATGCCTGCCCATTATCATCATCTTCTCCCCATCATCATCAATGCCTCCCCATTATCAGCAATGCCTGCCCATCATCACACACAGACAGCACATAAGCACTCTCTCACATACATACACACACACACACACAAAGCACCGCACTACATAGACACAGAGACACGTCTTACCTGTCCAGCGTCCCCGCTCTCTGACACAGCCGGCCGCTGAATGATGACGTCATTCAGCGGCCGGCTGTGAGAGGAAGCGCCGGTGGAGCCCGGAGCTGCAGCAGTGGAGGCACGGGAGAGGTAAGTATTGTGCCAGCTGATGCCGGGGCCCTGAGACTGCCGGAGCACCTCCGCGGGCCGGTCACTGACAGCCGGCGGGCCGCCCCTTGCCCGGGTCTGCTCTACACTGTGCATCCCTTCAGATATTTGTAGACAGCTATTAAGCTATTCCCACCCACTCCAATTTTGCAGTGATGCTCTAAAATGTCATTACATAGGAGCGCATCTACACATGATCGTGTAGCTGCAGGAGCGGGGATCTGGCAGTCAGAAACATCCGGAGTCCCATAGAGAATGAACATAAGGTTTATTACCTTCTGTGCATTGCCGGTGTCACCTCCCGGCGCACCTGGGCAAGTGCCAGGGCCGTGGACGAACGGGTGTGCCCACTCAGAGTCAGGAAGATCAGCACACTATGGGGCCCGTAAGTTGGGGGCGCACCCTCAAATATTCACCTCTCCTCATTCGCCACAGCTCCAGTGTCTTCAGTATCAGTATATTCTGATGTCTCAGGGCAGATGGTGCGATGACGTCACTAAAGCGTGCTTTCTGCTGAGCATTGCGGAGAGTCAAAAGATGCTGAGGAAACTAAACCTGCAGAAAGGTGAGTATTTGATTTTTTTTATACTGTATGGAGCATTATATGTGGCCCATTATACTCTATGGAGCAATATATGGGACCCCTTATATTGTATGGAGCAATATATGGGGCCATTACATACTGTATGGAGAACTATGTGGTGCCCATAATACTGTTTGGAGGACTATGTGATGCCCAAAATACTCTTTGGAGGACTATACTGTCTGTTCAAAAATGGTAAGGCTGCAGTCACGCTGTATGCTGTGCGCTATGAGGATTTGCTGGTTTGTGAGCTATTGTAGAATTTACAATAGATATCACTCATGTAATGTGAGATGTAAGTGAAATCGTTGGCATTGTATACCTATATTTCTCTGCCATATCTGTGCATCATGAATCGTGGAATTTGTTAAAGGAGCCCACTGAGACACTTTGCCCAGGGTCCACGAAAATCTGAAGCTGGCCCTGCTTCTGAGCCTTATCAAGTGCTGTAGTATGCAGTGCCATTTGAGAGAATGGGACTGCCAAAATTAGTAGGAGTGGACCAGAATGGTAACTATTTTTTTGTGTTCAAAAAAATGTTTCCAACTAAACAGTAGGAGCAGACTGGCAACCCTTGCTGTAAATGGCATCATATCTAAAGATAGCTAATCTAGATGGTTGGTAACATTGGTACCTAATAGAAATGTGGGCAATCGAGGGGTAAAGAAGCAGCAAGATGCTGCATCCACCTCTTCCAGTGAGTTACATCCATTTGTGGTGAGTGGTTAGTAGATTATTGATCATTTACCAACAAATAACTGAAATAAGAAATTCTCAGTTTCTTGTAATTCAGTGTTAGGGTTGGCACTTGCTATTGTAATCCTGGTTGACAAAGTTTAACAAAACATTGCATTCAGCAGTAAAATATCAATGAGCACTTGTCATTAATCAGAAATAGATGAAGGAAAAACTAAGTTTTCTTTCTTATTTGTGATGACACCGTGATTTTAAGTCATGAACAACAAACCTGGAAATGTGACATGTAATTCAGTTCGAGCAGTATCAGTGCAGTAGTTGAACTTGCTTAGACAGCTGCAAGAAACAGTGCAACCACTAAGGTATTTCTGGGATGATGGCCAGTGTTATTTATCCACAAACTCATTCATAAATCAGATGTATAGGATTCCTTTAATTATTTTGTAACCAACGTTTGGCTTTTCTTCTGTTCCTGCATTCCAGTGGATGTGCCCAAGAGATTATAGGAAAGATTATTTCAAGTGAACCCTTTTAATAAATAGATATGAATTTGGAATAAAAGCAGATTGAGAACAATGTATTAACCCCTTCATGACCCAGCCTATTTTGACCTTAACCCTTAACGACCGCCGATACGCCTTTTAACGGCGGTCATTAAGGGTACTTAAACCACAGCGCCGTTAATTAACGGCGCTGTGGAAAAAGTGAATAGCGCCCCCCAGAGCGCATTTTCTCCGGGGTCTCGGCTACCGGGGGTAGCCGAGACCCCAGAAACATGAATCGGGTCGTTTTTACCGACACCGATGTTGCGATCGCCGTTATTAACCCTATAACGGCGACCGCAACAAAAAAAAAAAAAAAAAAGTTGTGCCATTTAATTTCTCTGTCCTCTGATGTCATCGACATCAGAGGACAGAGAAAAAGGGTCCCCAGGACCCCCATGTGGCCCCCAATAAGATCCATGTGGCCCCCGGACCCTCCGTGTCCCCCGGTGCCGGCGCCGTTAAGACAATGGCGGGCGCATGCCCAGTGCGCCCGCCGCTATGTGCCGCTGTGCTGGTGGGGGGATGGGCAAATATTCTCTGGGTCTCGGCTACCGGGGGTAGCCGAGACCCCAGAGAACATGATCCGGGTCGGTATTCACCGATCCCGGTGTTGCGATCGCGGCTATGCAAGCATAGCCGCGATCGCAAAAAAAAAAAAAAAAAAAAATGATTTCTCTCCCCTCTGATGTGATCGCACATCAGAGGGGAGAAAATGAGGGTCCCCCGATCGCCCCCCCATATACTTACCGGTGTCCTCCGTCCTCCCGCAGGCCCCAGGATCCCGGCTTCTTCTCCCTGCAAAAAAAAAAATGGCGGGCGCATGCGCAGTGCGCCCGCCCATCTGCTTTGGCGGCAGATTCAAATTTTTTTTCATTCATTCTCATAAAAGTACATTTTGATCACTGTGATAAACTATCACAGTGATCAAAATAAAAAAAACAGTACATAACCCCCCCATTTATCACCCCCTTAGTTAGGGACATATAATAAAAAGTAGAAATTATATTTATTTTCATTTTTCTGTTAGGGTTAGGGTTATAATTAGGGTTAGGGTTATAATTAGGGTTAAGGTTATAATTAGGGTTAGCATTAGGCTGGTTTCACACATCTGGTGTGCGCCTGACGGCGCCCCCGGCATTTAGCCGCAGCGCCGCATCAGAAAATCTGATGCGCCGCATGCGTTTTTTTGCATTGACTTGCATTAGCGCCGGATGGCGCCGTATGTCAATGCGTTGCATGCGGTTTTGTCCGGATGCGGCGCAAATGTACATTGCGGCGGCCGGACAAAACGCTTCATGTAACGTTTTTTGTTTTTGCCGGATGGTTTCTGATGTCTCCGGGCATCAGAAACCATCCGGCAAAAAACCGCATGCGGCCGCCGGCGGCGCATCAGGTTTTCTGATGCGGCGCTGCGGCAAAATGCCGGGGGCGCCGACAGGCGCCCGCCGGAAGTGTGAAAGCACCCTTAGGGTAAGGGTTATAATTAGCGTTAGGGTTAGGCTGGGTTCATACTGCGTTATGGCAGTCCGTTAGACGGACTGCGTTACACTGCGGTATAACAGTCCGTTAACGCTGCCATTCACCCCCATTTGAGGGCGCATCGCGACGCATGCCGTAAAGCGGCATGCGTTTGCGACGTGCCATCATTCAGTGACGGAGCCTCGGACGCGGGCTGCAGCGTTTGGGCTCCGTCACCGCTAGCGCAGATGAATCATCTGCTGATTCCTCTGCGCTAGCGGGTATAGCATAATGCGATCGCGTTATGCTATACCATTACCAGCCCGTCAACGCTATGTGTTGAACGGGCTGGTAAAACGCAAAATGAACCTAGCCTTAGGGTTAGGGTTATAATTAGGTTAGAATTAGGGTTAGGGTTACAATTAGGGTTAGGGTTATAATTAAGGTTATAATTAAGGTTAGGGTTACAATTAGGGTTGGAATTAGGGTTGGGATTTAGGTTAGGATTAGGGTTGGGATTAGGGTTAGGGGTGTGTTGGGATTAGGGTTGGAGCTAGAATTGAGGGATTTCCACTATTTAGGCACATCAGGGGTCTCCAAACACGATGTGGCGTTCAAAAAGTCAAATGGCGCTCCCTCCCTTCCGAGCCCTGCCGTGCGCCCAAACAGTGATTTACCCCAACATATGGGGTATCAGCGTACTCAGGACAAATTGCACACCAATTTTGGGGTTCTAATTTCTCCGATTACCCTTGGGAAAATAAAAAATAGCTGGCTAAAAAAATCATTTTTGAGAAAAAAAATGATTTTTCATTTTCACGGCTCTGCGTTTATAAATTTCTGTGAAGCACTAGGGGGTTCAAAGTGCTCACCACACATCTAGATAAGCTCCTTAAGGGGTCTAGTTTCCAAAATGGGGTCATTTGTGGGGGGTTTCCACTGTTTAGGCTCATCTGGGGCACTGCAAACGGAACATGACCCCCACCAACGTCTGCATTCCAAAACGTTATTACTTCCTTTCCAAGCCCTGCTGTGCGCCAAAACAGTTCCCCCCCCCACATATTTGGTATCAGCGTACTCAGGACAAAATGGACAACAACTTTTGGGGTCCAATTTCCTTGTGAAAAATCAAAAATTTGGGACTAAAAAATCATTTTTGTGGAAAATTGATTTTTTTTTTTCACACCCAGGCATTATAAACTTTTGTGAAACACTTGGAGGTTCAAAGTGCTCACCACAGATCTAGATAAGTTCCTTATGGGGTCTAGTTTCCAAAATGGGGTCACTTGTGGGGGTTTTCCACTGTTTAGGCTCATCTGGGGCACTGCAAACGGAACATGACCCCCACCAACGTCTGCATTCCAAAACGTTATTACTTCCTTTCCAAGCCCTGCTGTGCGCCAAAACAGTTTCCCCCCCCACATATTTGGTATCAGCGTACTCAGGACAAATTGGACAACAACTTTTGGGGTCCAATTTCCTTGTGAAAAATCAAAAATTTGGGACTAAAAAATCATTTTTGTGGAAAATTGTTTTTTTTTTTTTTTCACACCCAGGCATTATAAACTTTTGTGAAACACTTGGGGTTCAAAGTGCTCACAGTGGATCTAGATAAGTTCCATAGGTGGTCTAGTTTCCAAAATGGTGTTACTTGTGGGGGGTTTCCACTGTTTAGGCGCATCAGGGGCTCTCCAAACGCGACATGGTGTCCAATCTCAATTCCAGCCAATTTTGGTTTGAAAAAGTCAAACGGTGCTGCTTCCATTCCAAGCTCTGCAGTGCGCCCAAACAGTGGTCCCCCCCCATATATGGGGTATCAGCATACTCAGGACAAATTGTACAACAACTTTTGTTGTCCAATTTCTCCTGTTACCCTTGTGAAAATAAAAAATTGGGGACTAAACGATCAGGTTTGTGGAAAAAATATGATTTTTTATTTTCACGCCCGGGCGTTATAAACTTCTGTGAAGCACTTGGGGCTTCAAAGTGCTTACCACACATCTAGATAAGTTCCTTAGGGGTCTAGTTTCCAAAATGGGGTCACTTGTGGGGGGTTTCCACTGTTTAGACACATCAGGGCCTCTACAAATGCGACATGGCGTCCAGCCAATTCCGCGTTGAAAAAGTCAAACGGAGCTCCTTCCCTTGCGACCTCTGCCGTGCGCCCAAAAAGTGGTTTACCCCAACATATGGGGTATCGGCATGCTCAGGACAAATTGCACAAAAACTTTTGGGGTCTTGTTACCCTTGGGAAAATAAAAATTGGGGTGAAAAGATCATTTTTGTGGAAAAAATATGATTTTTTATTTTCACGGCTCTACGTTATAAACTTGTGTGAATCACTTGGAGGTTCAAAGTGCTCACCACACATCTAGATAAGTTCCTTAGGGGGTCTAGTTTCCAAAATGGGGTCACTTGTTGGGGGTTTCCACTGTTTAGGCACATCAGGGGCTCTCTAAACGCGACATGGCATCCAGCCAATTCTGCGTTGAAAAAGTCAAACAGCGCTCCTTCCCTTGCGACCTCTGCCGTGCGCCCAAAAAATGGTTTACCCCCACATATGGGGTATCAGCATGCTCAGGACAAATTGCACAAAAACTTTTGCGGTCTTATTACCCTTGGGAAATTAAAAATTGGGGTGAAAAGATCATTTTTGTGAAAAAAATTTTTTTTTTTTTTTCACGGCTCTAGGTTATAAACTTGTGTGAAGCACTTGGAGGTTCAAAGTTCTCACCACACATCTAGATAAGTTCCTTAAGGAGTCTTGTATCCAAAATGGGGTCACTTGTGGGGTGTTTCCACTGTTTAGGCACATCAGGGGCTATCTAAACGCGACATGGCATTCAGCCAATTCTGCGTTGAAAAAGTCAAACGGCGCTCCTTCCCTTGCGACCTCTGCCACGCGCCCAAAAGTGGTTTACCCCCACATATGGGGTATCGAAGTATTCAGAAGAAATTGCACAACAAATTTTGTGGTTCATTTTTTCTTTTAACACTTGTGAAAATAAAAAAACTTGGTTCCGAAGTAAAGCTTTTGCAAAAAAAGTTAAATGTCAATTTTTTCCTTCCACATTGCTTCAGCTCCTGTGAAGCACTTGAAGGGTTAATAAACTTCTTGAATGTGGTTTTGAGCACCTTGAGGGGTGCAGTTTTAGAATGGTGTCACTTTTGGGTATTTTCTATCATATAGACCCCTCAAAGTGACTTCAAATGTGATGTGGTCCCTAAAAAAAAATGGTGTTGTAAAAATGAGAAATCGCTGGTCAACTTTTAACCCTTATAACTTCGTAATAAAAAAAAATTTTGGTCCCAAAATTGTGCTGATGTAAAGTGACATGTGGGAAATGTTATTTATTAAGAAATTTGTGTGACATATCTCTCTGATTTAAGGGCATAAAAATTTAAAGTTTGAAAATTGTTAAATTTTCAAAATTTTCGCCATATTTCCGTTTTTTTCATAAATAAACACAAGTCATATCAAAGAAATTTTACCACTAACGTGAAGTACAATATGTCACGAAAAAACAGTCTCAGAATCAGCGGGATTCGTTAAAGCGTTCCAGAGTTATAACCTCATAAAGTGACAGTGGTCAGAATTGTAAAAATTGGCCCGGTCATTAAGCTGCAAAATGGCTCTGTCCTTAAGGGGTTAAAGACCTTGCCATTGTTTGCAATTCTGACCAGTGTCCCTTTATGAGGTAATAACTCAGGAACGCTTCAACGGATCATAGCGATTCTGAGATTGTTTTTTCATGACATATTGGGCTTCATGTTAGTGGTAAATTTAGGTCGATAACTTTTGCGTTTATTTGTGAAAAAAATGGAAATTTGGCGAAAATTTTGTAATTTTCAAATTTTTAATTTTTATTCTGTTAAACCAGAGAGTTATGTGGCACAAAATAGTTAATAAATAACATTTCCCACATGTCTACTTTACATCAGCACAATTTTGGGAACAACATTTTTTTTTTGTTAGGAAGTTATAAGGGTTAAAAGTTGACCAGCGATTTCTCATTTTTACAGCAAAATTTACAAAACCATTATTTTAGGGACCACCTCACATTGAAGTCACTTTGAGGGGTCTATATGGCAGAAAATACCTAAAAGTAACACCTTTATAAAAACTGCACCCCTCAAGCTACTCAAAACTACATTCAAGAAGATTATTAACCCTTCAAGTGCTTCACAGGAACTAAAGCAACGTGGAAGGAAAAAATGGACATTTTAATTTTTCCAACAAAAATTTTCTTTTAGCATCAATTTTTCATTTTTACATGGGCAACAGGATAAAATGGATCCTAAAATTTGTTGGCAATTTCTCCTGAGTACACAGATACCTCATATGTGGTCATAAACCACTGTTTGGGCGCACGGCAGGGCTCAGAAGGGAAGGAGCGCCATTTGACTTTTTGAATGGAAAATATGCTGGAATATTTAGCGGTTGCCATGTCGCATTTGGAGAGTCCCTGTGTGCCTAAACATTGGAGCTCCCCACAAGTGACCCCATTTTGGAAACTAGACCCCCTAAGGAACTTATCTAGATGCATAGTGAGCACTTTGAACCCCCAGGTGCTTCACAAATTGATCCGTAAAAAAATGAAAGTACTTTTTTTTCACAAAAATTTTCTTTTAGCCTCAGTTTTTTCATTTTCACATGGGCAACAGTATAAATTGGATCCTAAAATTTGTTGGGTAATTTCTCCTGAGTACACAGATACCTCATATGTGGTCATAAACCACTGATTGGGCACACAGCAGGGCTCAGAAGGGAAGGAGCGCCATTTGACTTTTGAATAGAAAATATGCTGGAATATTTAGCGGTTGCCATGTCGCATTTGGAGAGTCCCTGTGTGCCTAAACATTGGAACTCCCCCACAAGTGACCCCATTTTGGAAACTAGACCCCCTAAGGAACTTATCTAGATGCATAGTGAGCACTTTGAACCCCCAGGTGCTTCATAAATTGATCCGTAAAAAAAGAAAGTACTTTTCTTTCACAAAAATGTTCTTTTAGCCTCAGTTTTTTTCATTTTCACATGGGCAACAGTATAAATTGGATCCTAAAATGTGTTGAGCAATTTCTCCTGAGTACACAGATACCTCATATGTGGTCATAAACCACTGTTTGGGCGCACGGCAGGGCTCAGAAGGGAAGGAGCGCCATTTGACTTTTTGAATAAGAAATATGCTGGAATATTTAGCGGTTGCCATGTCGCATTTGGAGAGTCCCTGTGTGCCTAAACATTGGAGCTCCCCCACAAGTGACCCCATTTTGGAAACTAGACCCCCTAAGGAATTTATCTAGATGCATAGTGAGCACTTTGAACCCCCAGGTGCTTCACAGAAGTTTATAACGCAGAGCCGTGAAAATAAAAAAATCATATTTTTTTCTCAAAAAATGATTTTTTTAGCCCACTATTTTTATTTTCACAATGGTTACAGAGAAATTGGACCCCAAAAGTTGTTGTCCAGTTTGTCCTGAGTACGCTAGTACCCCATATGTGGGGGGGAACCACTGTTTGGGCACACTCAGGGCTCGGAAGGGATGTATTGACGCTTTGAAATGCCGACTTGATGGAATGGTCTGCGGCATCTTGTTACGTTTGCAGAGCCCCTGATGTGCCTAAACAGTAGAAACTCCCCACAAGTGACCCCATTTTGGAAACTAGACCCCACAAAGAAGTTATCTAGATGTGTGGTGAGCACTTTGAACCCCCAAGGGCTACACAGAAGTTTATAACACCCGGGCATGAAAATAAAAAAATATTTTTTCCACAATCAGGATCTTTTAGTCCCCAATTTTTTTATTTTCCCAAGGGTAACATGAGAAATTAGACCCCAAAAGTTGTTGTCCAATTTGTCCTGAGTATGCTGATATCCCATATGTGGGAGAAAACTACTGTATGGGCACACGTCGGGGCTCGGATGGGAAGTAGTGACGTTTTGAAATGCCCACTTGATGGAATGGTCTTCGGGCGTCATGTTACGTTTGCAGAGTCCCTGATGTGCCTAAACAGTAGAAACTCCCCACAAGTGACCCCATTTTGGAAACTAGATCCCCCAAGGAACTCCTATAGATGTGTGATAAGCACTTTGAATCTCCAAGTCCTTCACAGAAGTTTATAATGCAGAGCCGTGAAAATATAAAATCATTTTTTTTCCACAAAAATAATTTTTTAGGCTACTTTCACATTTGCGCTCGGGCGACCTGCGCCTATCTGCGAACGGCCGCCGCTAAGCTCCGCCCCCGGCCACGCCTCCTCCCGGCGGCTCCGCCTATGGGCGCATGACGGCGCATGCGACCTGTGTACCCTATCTTTATCATTGGGTACGCAGGCCGTGCGCAGTATGCGTTTGACTGCGCATGCGTCCTTTTGACGCTGCGCCGAGCGCACCAAAGCGCACAATGTTGCACTTTAGTGCGCTCGGCGCACCATCAAAAAGGACGCATGCGCAGTCAAACGCATACTGCGCACGGCCTGCGTACCCAATGATAAAGATAGGGTACACAGGTCGCATGCGCCGTCATGCGCCCATAGGCGGAGCCGCCGGGAGGAGGCGCGGCCGGGGGCGGAGCTTAGCGGCGGCCGTGTGCAGATAGGCGCAGGTCGCCCGAGCGCAAATGTGAAAGTAGCCTAAGTCCCCAATTTTTTTTCCCAATGTTAACAGGAGAAGTTAGAACCCCCAAAGTTGTTGTGCAATTTTTCCTGAGTACGCTGATACCCCATATGTGGGGATAAACCACTGTTTGGGCATACGTCGGGGCTTGGAATAAAGGGAGCATTGTTTGACTTTTTGAACGCAAAATTTGCAGGAATCAATGGTGGCGCCATGTCGCGTATGGAGACCCCCTGATGTGCCTAAATAGTGGAAACCTCTCAATTCTAACTCCATCCCTAACCCCAACACACCCCTAACCCCAACCCTAGCCCCACACACACCTAACCCTAATACAAACCCTAACCCCAACACACCCCTAACCCTAATCCCAACTCTAACCATAAACTAACCACAAGCCTAACCCTAATTCCAACCCTAACCCTAATTCCAACCCTAACCCAAATTCCAACCCTAACCCTAATTCTAAACCTTAACCCTAATGCTAACCCTAACCCTAGTTCTAACCCTAAGGCTGGGTTCATATTGTGTTTTTACCAGTCCGTTCAACACGTAGCGTTGACCGGCTGGTAACGGTATAGCATAACGCGATCGCGTTATGCATAACCCGCTAGCGCAGATGAATCAGCAGATGATTCATCTGTGCTAGCGGTGACGGAGCCCAGACGCTGCAGCCCGTGTCCGAGGCTCCATCACTGAATGACGGCACGTTGCGATGCGCACACAAATGGGGTGAATGGCAGCGCTAACGGACTGCGTTATACCGCGGTGAAACGCAGTCCATCTAACGGACTGCCATAATGCAATATGAACCCAGCCTAACCCTAACCCTGAGGCCCCGTGCACACGTTGCAGATTCACTTTGCGGATTTTCTTAAATCCGCAGGTAAAATGACCTGCATTTTACCTGCGAATTTAGCGCGGATTTGCTGCGGTTTTTCCCTGCGGTTTTTACACCTATAATGGAATAGGTGTAAAACCTCTGCGGAATTCGCACAAAGAATTGACATGCTGCGGATTTAAAACCGCAGCAAATCCGCATGTGCACAGCGTTTTTTTTAACCATTTATTTGCATTGTACTGTACATGGTTTCTGGATCTGCTGTGGATCCGCAGCGCCAAATCCGCTGCGGATCCCCAGCAAAATCCGCTGCGGATCACCAGCAAAATCCGCCGAGGATCCCCAGCAAAATCCACCGAGGATCCCCAGCAAAATCTGCCGCGGATCAGCTGCAAAATCCGCCGCGGATCAGCAGCAAAATCCGCCGCGGGTCAGCAGCAAAATCCTCCGCGGATCCGCAGCAAAATCCGCCGCGGATCAGCAGCAATATCCGCCGCGGATCAGCAGCAATATCCGCCGCGGATCCGCAGCAAAATCCGCCGCGGATCAGCAGCAAAATCCGCCGCGGATCAGCAGCAAAATCCACCGCGGATCAGCAGCAAAATCCGCCGCGGATCAGCAGCAAAAATCCGCCGCGGATCCGCAGCAAAATCAGCCGCGGATCCGCAGCAAAATCAGTCGCGGATCAGCAGCAAAATCCGCCGCGGATCAGCAGCAATATCCGCTGCGGATCCGCAGCAAAATCAGCTGCGGATCAGCAGCAAAATCCGCTAGGAAAAAAAAAAAATTCTTTATTTTATTATTTGTCCCTACCGATGACAGGGGGGGTTCATTTACTTTTTTTTTATTTTGATCACTGTGACAGTTTATCACAGTGATCAAAATAAATTTTTGTACAATGGCGGGCGCACTGCGCATGCGCCCGCCATTTTCCAAGATGGCGGCACCCATGAAAGAATCCCGGGCAGCCGCCGGGACGGATCCAGGGACATCGGTGGACCGGGAGAGGTGATAGGGGGTCGGAAGGTGGGGGGGGGATCGGTAGGTGGGGGCAGAGGATCGCAGAGCAGGGGAGCAGACAGTGACAGGGGTGAACCGATCGCTCCCATCTTTTCGTGCGACGGCCGATCACCGCCGTGACTTGGTGTGGGGGGTCAGATCTTGGTGCCCCCAGCCATGGCAGATGCTATTGCAGCATCGGCCATGGCTGGAATTGTAATTTTTCACCAGTTTCATTGGTGAAATTTTACAAATCGCTCTGATTAGCTGTTTCACTTTTAACAGCCAATCAGAGCGATCGTGGCCACGTGGGGGTTAAGCCAACACCCTGTGGTGATGCACTAAGGGTCCTGTGCCTGCGGTCCGGGTGACCTTTCAGTGACCCCGGTCACCCGGCCCGCAGGAACATGATTTATAGCATGACGCCAACGTCGGCGTCATGGGTCGGGATGGGACTGGTTTTCATGACGCCGACGTCATGGGTCGGGGAAGGGGTTAAACTCCCAAGAGTTGGCATGAGTCCTTTGGCCAGGTACATTCTAGTTTGTATTGATATCTATATTATAAGTTGTATAATGTAGTTATAGAATTGATAGTATTGTGAAGAAAACCCTGAATAAAATGTGCCATAAAACTATTAAATGACAGAAGTTCTCAAAAGGGGCTGCTTAGTTAGAGAGGGCCTTGTAGACAAACATATTTGGATTTTATACCACATGGATCCTGAATGCCATTGATTTCACTAGGAGGATTGTTTCTATCGGAGAATAGAGTGCCCCATGACGACAGCATACTTGATGCCTAAATGTGGCAATAAAGAGATAACTGGGGAGAACTAGCAGTTATAGCACCCTATCAAATGATTTCCAACATGCTCTGTCATTTGTACCACATGAATAAGCTTCGGTATTTGCAGCCATAAGTTCTTGAATAAAAAACTGCACTATTTTTAAGTGCCAAAAAATTGTAGACCTGAGTAAGTGTAAGGTGTACCGGAAGGCACTGAAAGACATAGGAAAACCCAAAACCAAAAATGTGCTAGGACTAGTGTTGAGCGATACGATACCGCAAGTATCGGGTATCGGCCGATATTAGCTGTATCGGACTTTCGATATTGACTTTCGATATTTCCCAATATTCGTATACCGGAATCGGAATTGTCACTGTCACTGTGAGTGTCCGTCGGTCGGGTCTGTCAGGAGTCAGCGGCACTTACCTGGCAGAAGATCTCCGTGGTCACGGCCTGGACTGGTTGATGGCCGCCATCATCTTTCCCCGGCGGTCCCCATGCAGTTTCTCGGCGATAAACTGCAGTGACTGCTGGGTAATCCCGGCCGTAAAGCAGTCAGTCCGATGACGTCACCGCCGGGGAAGCAGGTAATCAGCTGTGCTGCGCCGGGATGACAGCCTCTGCCTGTCATTCCGATGTAGCAGAGCTGGATCGTCGTGGGACTGTCGTTATGGACGCGTCGGACAGGTGGTATACTGTTGGTTTGTTTTTTTTCTTTTTAACAGAGATCGATGGCGTCGCAGGAATGAGAGTATAATAAAAGAAATGAAAACTGTGTTGTCTCTTTTATTTCATTAAAAGACTTTTTTCTTGCTGTGTCTTTTTTTTTATACATTTAAAAACTTTGGGGTTAATAATGGATCGGTGTCTTATTGACACCTCTCCATTATTAACCGGGCTTATTGTCACCGTGCAATCAACGGTGACATTAACCCCTTATTACCCCACTTGCCACCGCAACAGGGCAGTGGGAAGAGCGGGTAAAGTGCCACAATTGACACATCTTTGATGCGCCAAATGTGGGGCTGCTGTAGCCTGGTATTTTCAGGCTGTTGAGGGCCAAAATCCATGGGCCTTGACAGTCTATTAATTTACCAGGCCCGCCAGCAGTCTGCATTTTACTGGCTGGTTAACAAAAATAGGGGGACCCCTACGCCGTTTTTTTTTCGAGGGATCCTCTATTTTTGTTAACCAGCCAAGCTAAGCAGACTGCTGTGGCCTGGTATTATCAGGCTGGCAAGGTCCATGGATATTGGCTCATTACCAGCCTGAAAAAACCAGGCCTCAGCAGTCTGCTTCATCTGGCGGGTTAAAAAAAATAGGGTGGACCCCACGCCAATTTTTTTTTCGAGGGGATCCCCTATTTTTGTTAACCACAAAGATAAGCAGACCTGCTGGGCCTGGTATTATCAGGCTGGCAAGCAGGGTCGGACTGAGGCACCGGGACACCGGAGAAACCTACGGTGGGCCCCAGCTCCTGCGTGGTGGGCCCTGATTTGAAAGGATAGGTTCCGCGGGCAGAGGGGGCGGTGGCCCCGGGGCCCGCGCTCTGAGGGGCCCACCCGGAGCTACGATACAGTTACATTCTGCGGCAGAGCAGGGAGAATCGCTCTCCCTGCTCTGCCGCCCGGAAGCTATTGGGCCTGAACAGGCGTTGGGGGGGGCCCGGTGCCAGCAGTGGGCCCCCCACCCGTCATGGGAGGGTCAGCTGTATCGGCATCCAGCCGATAAAGCTGACCGCATAGAGAGAGAAGGAGCGAGCGCTCCTTCTCTCCCATAATCCCCCTCTCAGCGTATGACACGGGCGCAATAACATCACCTGCCGGCGCCTGCTGTCAGACGCTGAGAGGGAGAACAGTGAGCAGCACAGGAGCCGGGAGGTGAGTATTTTTTTTTTTTTTTTTAATGGGGGTGCAGTCGAGTCCTGTCTGGAGAAGTCGTCATGTCGGTGGTGGGCCAGATGGTAAAGACATGAAAAGTCAACAATTCCATTAGAAAGAACATCAGCGGTAAGTCATTATCTGTACCTGTGCTGAAATTTCTATATGTTCTGTAGGACTGGTATTATTTAACACAGACCATATGGCGGTAATATCAATATTGGTCTTTTTATATATAGATTATTTTGGCCAACAGCGCGGTCATTTGCTGAGGTTCTCTGATGATGGGCCCACTCAGAAGTTTTGCCCCCACTAAACCAAAACCCTAGCTACGCCAGGGGCTCTCTCTCTAGCTTTCTTTCTCGCTCTCTGTTTTTTCCTTCTCGCTCTCTGTTCTTTTTTCTCTCTGTTCTTTCTTTCTCCTTTTCTTTCTTTCCTCTCTTTCTTTCTCTGTTTGTTCTTTCTCTCTCGCTGCTCTTTCTTTCTTTTCCTCAGTACCAGCCACTGTGCCCTCATTACCAGTCAGTGTGATCAGCAGTGCTAAATGGTTACGCTTGGGCGAGGATATGGGTGTGATTAGCTGTGAAATGGGTGTTGTCGGGGCGTGGCCTAAAATTTTCAGCGGCGCGCAACACGCGCCGCAGCCTTTAATCCCTTTCCTGTCTTCCAAATTTGGGAGGTATGCTGTATGACCTCCCTACAACTTCTGGCCATGCTTTTGATGAGCGCGACGGATGGTCTCGTGGGGGATCTCCTCCCACACCTGGACTAAAGCATCCACCAACTCCTGGACAGTCTGTGGTGCAACGTGGCATGGCCTAAAATTTTCTGCAGCATGTACAGCGTGCCACACCTTTGTCCCTCTTTCCCTTATTCAAAGGTTGGAAGTATGAGGGTGGGCCCCAAGAATATATTTTCTCTGGTGGGCCCAAGGTACTCCAGTCCGACGCTGCTGGCAAGGTCCATGTATGTTGGCTCCTTAACAGCCTTAAATACCATGCCTCAGCAGCAGGGGCGTACATAGAAATCATGGGGCCCCATAGCAAAAGTCTGAATGTTCCCCACCCCCCCAAAAAAAAAAACCCAGAGGCATTGTAAAATGTAAAGTGCCAGCACAGTGAGGGAAGTTGAGTCGCACAGAGACAGGTTTTGGGGGTACTCGGCACCGATCACGTCGACTTCTATGGGGGATGTCACGAGTAGCACAGCTCGGTCCGTGACTGGGCGATCACTGGAATGTGGGATATTTCCAGGGGATGATAGAATGTTCGTGTAGTTTGTCGTGACGCCACCTGTAGTACCTGGTCAGGATGTCCAGCGCTGCTGTGCAGGTCCTCTGGAAGGGATGGTGTAGTGCAGGTAGGTGATAAGTCTTCTACAGGTAACACGCTATCCTTCCAGGGCAGATAGATGTGAGATAGAGCAATGGTGCAGAGTGATGTAGCAGAGTGGACTATGCGACGTAGTAAGAAAGCAGGAAACACTTCAAGTTAAACGTTGCATAATAAAAATTTTTAATAATAACATTACAAAAGTGCAAATAGCATTACTGCCGAAGTTCGTTGAGACTTCTTAGGACTACCCCCACCGGGGTAACTTCACAGTGTCCTTTACTTGTGCTTGTGGGACCCGCTCCAAACCTTCAACTGTGGTCTTGGGTGGGCTGCAAGACTTTCCTTGAGCAGACCTCACTTTCGGCCACACCAAACGGGTTTTTAGTTTTTGAGGTAGTTGAAAATAGTGCACAGTTAAGTTTTTTGTAAAACCAAGATGGAGCACCGAAGTGCCAAATATTTACAGAAAAGTTTGTGAGCCATACAGTTCATGGCTTCAAAGTTTTAACATTTTTTAAATTTCATTGAAACACCATTACCCAAAACCCGGGATATAAAGGGAACAATAAACTTGTTCTTCTGGGAAAATTCACCCGTCCGGGTACATCAAACCATTACCCAACCTGGGTAATTAAGGCAACAATAAACTTCTTTTATGAACATTCACCCGTCCGGGTACATCAATAATTTACGATTTACATACAGAGACCCTGTCCGGGTTATTTAGACTTCTTTGGCTGGCCTCTTACAGGTACCACCTGGTACCTTCTGGAGCTTGCCAAACATCCGTACAAGAGGGTCCACCCAACCTGATGACGTCGTGTGGCCTGTACAGTTACGTCGTGACCCGCTATCTGGGTCTGTGTGCCACCTCTTTCGTCTCCCTCCGGTCTGGAACCCTATGTCCCGGACTGAACGAACCCCAGGGGGCCTAAAAGGCGCCGGGGTACGGGCCAGCTATCAATTATCATGTCCATAGCTGGGGCTGCTGAGGAGACCACTGAGGGAGGCTGGGGAGATTTAAAGGCGTGGGGTGGGCACTTGTGCAGAGGCCTGGTTGGGGGAGGCTGAAGGCTCGGAGGGTCTGTCAGTTTCCTGAACTCTGGGGAGTAGGGGTCGCACCTGGTAACATTTAGGGCGTACCATCCATTGTAACCCCAGTGTCGGGTGTAAGTCACCAAGTCTCCTGCCAACAGGTCCCTCCCCGGGGTCCTTCTGGGAGGTGAGCCTCCACGTCCCGCCGGGTTACAAAGACTTCTAAATAAAGTCCAGGCTCCTGGATGAAGCCCCAACCACCTTTTAACTTAAAGTTCCGTACTGCACCCTTACGCCGCGGCTTCCTCAGCGTCCTTTTATCCTTTCTCATACGTGCCTTCTCTGCCAGGTCCTTGTCCAGGTGACGTTGCCGAAGCTTTTGGATTCTCGCTGCTCCCTTTTGTCGCTCTGCTTCCCGCTCCCGACGTCTCCACTCTCCTCCTGACGCCGGTTGTAATTCTCCTCCACCAGCAGCTCCATGTCTCCACCATCAAATGCCAGCTTACGATGTCCGGTTTGCGGCAGCTCTCCTGGCGCCCGCCAGTCCTGGCGGCGCCACCTGTGGCGGAAGCAGCCGCTCTGGAACAGATGACGGTCGGGCTCTGGTACAGGCAGGTAGAGCTCTGGTGCCTGCGCGGCCTCCTCCATGAGGGACGGTGTCGCCTTCTTCTGCCTCAGCGACGGGGGCAGACAGCGGGATCTGGGGTGCTGGTGCGGCGTTTTCTACAGGAACGGGTGCCTCCACTGTGATACTGGCAACCGGTTCAGATTGCAAGGGCTGGGATGCCCGCACGGCCTCCTCTACTGGAACTGGTGCCTCCACTGAGATACTGTCAACTGGTTCAGATTGCAAGGGCTGGGATGCCCGCACGGCCTCCTCTACTGGAACGGGTGCCTCACCTTCCGGTACAGACACTTCAGGGGGTAAAGAGGATTGGCGCCGCTCCAAGTGTTAGTTTTAGGCCCGCCAGCTCGCTTCCATCCTGGTGGACCTCCTCCCGGTGCCGGGCCGTCTCTTAGGGTTCCTCCGCTTCTTCCAGCGTAGGAGGGTTTCCAGGCCGGGTGCCAAACGTTGGCTCCGTGGCGATCGGGTCGCTTCCGTGGGGGGAGAGCTCTGCTCCTCCATCCCTTCCCACTTCTGCTCCACGTCCGTTCGCAATCTCTGCCAAGTCACATGTGTCATTAGCATCAGGAGAGGCGCCATCTTTTTAGGGAGGCGGGACCTTCGCGTTCGTTTCCGCCCACTGAGGAGGATGAGGAGGCGGAACTCCAGAGCTGTGGGACACGATCTTACTTTGCAGTAACATTTAGAGTGGGCGGACATCGTTTTCGCACCACGGAGTGAGTGTATGCCCACGAGAGCACGCCCTTATTCTTCACCTGTGCCTCGTGGCGCAGATATGACGGAAAATGGCAAATACAGTCTATGATGATTTTTTGCAATTCTCAAGCAAAAAAACAGTTCAATTAAGGCACACAGGACTCGCTTATAGCGAGCTTCTGAATCCTGTTCGTGACGCCAAAGTTGAGTCGCACAGAGCCACAGGTTTTGGGGTACTCGGCACCAAGCCCGCGACTCTATGGGGGTGTGACGGGAGCCAGCTATGTCCGTGCCCTGGTCGCTCACAATGTGGATATTTCCAGGGGATGATAAATGTTTGTTGTGTTTGTCGTGACCCACCGTAGTACCTGGTCAGGGTGACCAGCGCGCGTGCAGGCCTCTGGCAGGGATGGGTTATGCAGCTAGGTGATAAGTCTTCTACAGTAAGACGGTATCCTTCCAGGCAGATAGATGTGAGATGAGCAATGGTGCAGAGTGATGTAGCAGGGGAGTTTTGCGACGTAGTAAGAAAGCGGAAAGGAAACAATTCTACTACAAAGACATGAGCATAAGGCGGCCCTCAACCCCCCATCAACTAGCTACACCCCTTTTTTAACCAGCCTGAGCTAACCATCCCATTGGGTCCGCCTACACCAGCTGGCATATGTACTGTTAATCAGTGGTTGGGTCAATGGGGTGTTTTTCCCCTTACCTGAGAGTAGTTGTCACACCCGCTGGGGCGACCCAAAATCTCTGGGGCGACTGGACCCCCGGTGCCTGCCCTTTTTACAAAGCCGGGTTTACCCCGCAATTGAATCAGAGGCTAATTTTTCTGTAAAAGTGAATAAACTATAAAATAATGCAAATTATAAAATGTCACAATGACAGTATATATAAAAATAAAATATAAAAATATAATATAAAATGTTTCTATGTGTTTATATTTTGTTTTTTACAAGGAAAAAAAAGGTTTTTTTAGTTGCGATATTTTGTTCCCTAACTTACAGGCTTCCGTATCGGTAACGGTATCGCCGATATTTTAGTGATATCGGCGATACCATTCCGACCGATATTTTTGGATATCGGAAAGTATCGCTCAACTCTACTAGGACTGAAATTGTAAGGGTAGTTTTCCACTATCAGGAAAACAGTCCGGATTAGCTGCGTGTTTTGACGCTGTGCGTTGGCGAGCGCCCAAAAAACGCAGCGTCCAGATGTTACAGCATAGTGGAGGGGATTTAAAAATCACGTCTCCCACTATGCGCAAAACACCCAGGCGGAAACCGCTTTTCCGGACATGGTCGCGTTTTTTTCAGACCGCAGCATTCCTAGCCCTTGCGCGACGCTGCTCGCCGCAAGGGAAATAAACAGGGCTAAAACACCCCCCGATCATTCCGGATGTGTTTCCGGAGGTGTCCTGAACACATCCGGAAAAAGCGCGCGTTCAGAAGGGGGGGGGCTTTGGGCGGATGGAATTCCCTCCCCAAAGCGCTGTTTTTTTTGAGCTGGAAACACAGCCTAACCTGGTTGATTTAAAATATAAAATGTATTAAGTACAAAGTAAAAAAAAAAAAAGCATATAAAAAATTCCAAAATAAAAAATACATGGGGAAATTTGAGGATACTACTGAGAACCCCCAATTAGTAAAAAAAAAAAAAAACCCATCAAGGCAACATTTTATACATAGAAGGAAAAACAAAGTTATAGGGGATACTTATTGTAAGGGGGTGCGGAAGCACCAAAAAATTTTTGTAGAGAGGTGCGTTTTTCAGCCCGGTCCACCGGCGGCGGAGCCCCTGCGGTAAAAGGCGCAAGAACAACTCTGTTTCCGCAGAGTCGCCAAAAAAAA
>JARQOD010000002.1:299110371-299214608 GCA_033576555.1 Oophaga sylvatica
CCAACAACAATGCCTGGGTGTCAGTTCTAATTCTTAAAAATTGGCAAAAATGACATAAGAGCCGGGGGTTATCGATTTTGTCAAAAATGAAATTTTTTGGGGAATTCAAACTGACATCCCAGCATTGTTGTGGGGGTCATAACTAAGGGGCACAGCCTGTTTGAGGGTGATCTGACAAAAGGGGGCGGAGCTATGACCCCCCAAAGTGGGCACCACTGCCCCATTTTAGGGGATACCCCTCGTTTGCACCCCATAACTTTGCGAGAAAAATAGCTAGAGACACAAAACTTGGTCGGCATGTAGTAGACATATAGGGGTACATGCTTACCCATTTTCAAGTATCTAGCTGTTTTTCTCACAAAATTAAGGGGGTGCAAATGAGGGGTATCCCCTAAAATGGGGCAGGGTGCCCACTTAGGGGTCATAGCTCCGCCCCTTTTGTCAGATCACCCTCAAACTTGCTGTGCCCCTTAGTTATGACCCCAACAACAATGCCTGGGTGTCAGTTCTAATTCTTAAAAATTGGCAAAAATGACATAAGAGCCGGGGGTTATCGATTTTGTCAAAAATGACATTTTTTGGGGAATTCAAACTGACATCCCAGCATTGTTGTGGGGGTCATAACTAAGGGGCACAGCAAGTTTGAGGGTGATTTGACAAAAGGGGGTGGAGCTATGACCCCCCAAAGTGGGCACCCTTGCCCCATTTTAGTGGATACCCCTCATTTGCACCCCCATAATTTGCGAGAAAAATAGCTAGACACAAAACTTGATGGGCATGTAGTAGACATATAGGGGTACATGCCCACCATCGCAAAGTTATGGGGGTGCAAACGAGGGGTATCCCCTTAAATAGGGCAGGGTACCCACTTTGGGGGGTCATAGCTCCGCCCCCTTTTGTCAGATCACCCTAAAACTTGCTGTGCCTCTTAGTTTGAATTCCCCCAAATTTCACTTTTGACAAAATCGATAACCCCCGGCCCTTATGTCATTTTTCGCAATTTTTTAAGAATTCGAACTGACACCCCAGCATTGTTGTGGGGGTCATAACTAAGGGGCACAGCAAGTTTGAGGGTGATCTGACAAAAGGGGGCAGAGCTATGACCCCCAAAGTGGGCATCCCTGCCCCATTTTAGGGGCTACCCCTTGTTTGCACCCCCATAACTTTGCGACAAAAATAGCTAGAGACACAAAACTTGGTGGGCATGTAGTAGACATATAGGGGTACATGGGGAGGTTTCGTCCCGGGGGCATTTTTGGACGTAATGGGGGGTGGTTTCGTCCTGGTGCATTTTTGTACGTAATGGGAGGTGGTTTCATCCCGAGTGTATTTTTGGCGGTATTGGGAGTGGTTTTGTACCGCGTGCATTTTTGGATGTAATGGGGGTGGTTTCGTCCCACGTGCATTCTTGGACGTAATGGGGGGTGGTTTCGTCCCGGGTGTATTTTTGATGTAATAGGTGGAGGTTTTGTCCCGGGTGCATTTTTGGCGGTATTGGGGGTGGTTTCGTCCCGGGTGCATTTTTGGATGTAATGGGGGGTGGTTTCGTCCCGGGTGCATTTTTGGACGTAATGGGGTGGTTTTGTCCCGGGTGCATTTTTGGACGTAATGGGGGTGGTTTCGTCCCGGGTGCATTTTTGGACGTAATGGGGGGTGGTTTTGTCCCGGGTGCATTTTTGGCGGTATTGGGGGTGGTTTCGTCCCGGGTGCATTTTTGAACGTAAAGGGGAGTGGTTTTGTCCCGAGTGCATATTTTGGACGTAACGGGGAGTGGTTTCGTCCCGGGTGCATTTTTGGACGTAATGGGGGTGGTTTCGTCCCGGGTGCATTTTTGGACGTAATGTGGGGTGGTTTTGTCCCGGGTGCATTTTTGGACGCAATGGGGGGTATTTTCGTCCCGGGTGCATTTTTGGACGTAAAGGGGAGTGGTTTCATCCCGGGTTCATTTTTGGGCGTAATGGGGGGTGGTTTCGTCCCTGATGCATTTTTGGACGTAATGGGGGGTGGTTTCGTTCCGAGTGCATTTTTGGATGTAATGGGGGGTGGTTTCGTCCCGGGTGCATTTTTGGACGTAATGGGGCGTGATTTCGTCCCAGGTGCATTGTTGGACGTAATGGGGGTATTTTTATCCCGGGTGCATTTTTGGAAGTAATGGGGGTGGTTTCGTCCCGGTGCATTTTTGGACGTAATGGGGGGTGTTTTTGTACCGGGTGCATTTTTGGACGCAATTGAGGATGGTTTCGCCCCGGGTGCATTTTTGGACGTAATGGGGGTGGTTTCGTCCCGGGTGCATTTTTGAACGTAATGGGGGGTGTTTTTGTACCGGGAGCATTTTTGGACGTAATAGGGGTGGTTTCGTCCCGAGTGCATTTTTGGACGTAATGGGGGTGTTTTCGTCTCGGGTGCATTTTTGGACGTAATGGGGGGTGGTTTCGTCCCAGGTGCATTTTTGGACGTAATAGGGGGTGGTTTCGTCCCGGGTGCATTTTTGGATGTAATGGGGGGTGGATTCGTCCCGGGTGCATTTTTTGACGTAATGGGGTGGTTTAGTCCCGGGTGAATTTTTGGACGTAATGGGGGTGTTTTCGTCCCGGGTGCATTTTTGGACGTAATGGGGGGTGGTTTCGTCCTGGGTGCATTTTTGGACGTAATGGGGTGGTTTAGTCCCGGGTGAATTTTTGGACGTAACGGGGGTGGTTTTGTCCCGGGTTCATTTTTAGATGTAATGGGGGGTGGTTTCGTTCCGGGTGCATTTTTGGACGTAATGGCGGGTGGTTTTGTCCCGTGCGCACTTTTGGACATAAGGGGTTGGTTTCGTCCCGGGTGCATTTTTGGACGTAATGGGGGGTGGTTTCGTCCCGGGTGCATTTTTAGGCTAAGTGCACACGTTCAGGATTATTCGCGTTTTTTTCACGTTTTTTCGCGGCAAAAACGCTTAAAAAACACATGAATTCAGCATCCTATTATTTAGAATGAATTCTGTTATTCTTGTGCACATGGTGCGTTTTTTTCAACAAAAAAAAACGCATCGCGGAAATAAAAGCAGCATGTTCATTAATTTCGTGGAAAACTAGCGTTTTTCCCGCTATATTATTGAGCTAGAATGTTCATGAAAAATTCGCGGTAAAAACACGCAAAATCCGCGGTAAAACGCATGCGTTTTTACCGCTGAAAAAGTCCGTTTTTGCTCAGGAATTTTCTGCAAACATTCCTGAATGTGTGCACTTAGCCTTAATCTCTCCCTCTCCTCGGGCATTTTCCCATCCCCCTTCAAACACTCCAGCATTACTCCATTACTAAAGAAACCCGCTCTCGACTCATCTTGCACAAACAACTACAGACCAGTCTCCAATCTCCTCTTCATCTCTAAACTTTTGGAGCGCCTAGTCTACTCCCGCCTTACCCGTTACCTCTCCACTCACTTCCTCCAAGACCCTTCA
This sequence comes from Oophaga sylvatica, assembly GCA_033576555.1. Taxonomy (NCBI): domain Eukaryota; kingdom Metazoa; phylum Chordata; class Amphibia; order Anura; family Dendrobatidae; genus Oophaga; species Oophaga sylvatica. Next base: position 299,113,812 of record JARQOD010000002.1, read on the forward strand.
CAGTCCGGCTTCCGCCTCCTACATTCGATAAACTGCACTCATCAAAGTGACCAATCACCTTCTGACAGCAAAACGTAACGGTGACTACTCTCTGCTCATTCTTCTCTACCTTTCTGCAGCTTTCGACACTGTTGACCACCGTCGTCTTCTCTCTAGGCTCCAGTCACTAGGCATTAAGGACACTGCTCTCTCCTGGTTCACTTCCTATCTTTCTGACCGCTCCTTCAGTGTTCTGTTCTCTGGCTCCACGTCATCTCCTCTTCCTCTCGCTGTTGGGGTACCTCAGGGCTCAGTCCTTGGCCCCCTTCTCTTCTCACTCTACACGGCCCCAATTGGACAGACCATCAGCAGATTTGGCTTTCAGTACCATCTTTATGCTGATGACACACAACTATACACGTCATCCCCAGACCTTACCCCCGCTGTACTACAGAATGCCAGTGACTGTCCAGTCTCCAACATCATGTCCACTCTCTATCTGAAACTCAACCTCTCCAAAACTGAACTTCTTCTGCTCCCGAAGTCTATTAACCTCCCTAAATCTGACATTTCCCTCTCTGTGGGCAGCACCATAACACCGTGGCAGCAGTCGCACTGTCTGGGTGTTATGTTTGACACCAATCTCTCCTTCACATCCCATACACAATCTCTTGCCACCTCTTGCTGCTTACACCTAAAGAACATCTCTAGAATCCGCCCTTTTCTCACCATTGAAACAACAAAAACCCTCACTGTAGCATTGATCCACTCCCGCCTGGACTACTGCAACGCTCTATTAATTGGCCTCCCCATTACTCGACTATCCCCTCTCCAGTCCATACTTAATGCAGCAGCCAGGGTCATTCATCTGGCTAATCAGTACTCAGACGCGTCCACTCTTCGCCAGTCCTTACATTGGCTGCCCATTCATTATAGGATCCAATTCAAAGTACTTGTTCTCACCCACAAAGCTCTCCAAAGTGCAGCACCCTCCTACATCTCCTCTCTCATTTCTATCGGCCAAACCGACTGCTGCGCTCTGCAAACGACTTTCGACTAACCTCTGCACAAATCCGTACCTCTCACTCCAGACTCCAAGACTTCTTCTGCGCTGCGCCAATCCTCTGGAATGCTCTACCCCAAGAAATTAGGACTATTGTTATGTTTCGGTAGCTGAGAATTTGCAAAAATAGCAGAAGTAGTAATACACCAGAGAGGCTGGAAACTATTGGATTGCAGTACCCTAAACTAACCGCCACACTAGAAGTAGCCGTGGAGCGTACCTACGGTGATCCTAGACGCCTCGTCACAGCCGGAGAGATAACTACACCCAAAGGCAGAAAGATGAAAGCTATCTGCCCCGGAGCAGATCCCCCAAAGAAATAGGAAGCCCCCAAACATGTAATGGTGGTTAGACAAGAAGAAAATACGGACACAGACAGAAAATAGAATGAGCAAACGCTGGGGCCCAATCTGTCTAGATAGAAAAGTATAGGAAAGAATTCTGACTGCAACCCAAAAAAACCCTGACAAAAATACCAACACTTCTGATGGGAACTCAGGTCACTTATATCAGACCATTCAGAGCCAGCTGAAGGCCATTCCGCAATTAGTTCATTACCCTTGTCATGGAAATATATATGTATTCCAAATATTCAAAGTATATTCACATATATGTATTCACAGTTCACAGTTAGATAGATCTCACTTGCTAAAAAACCCTGTGCTCACATATTTCTAGGCCAGTTATAATCAGTCGTTTTAAAGAAATCTGGCCTTCATAAGGCCTGCATAAGGCCTTCGTAAAGGAACAAATGCATGAAGTACAAAAAGTCCTATTAGATATCTGTTGTTTACATTATAGTTATGCAAGACAACTAGGTCACAAGAATAAAACAATAATTCTGCAACTTCAGCTCTTTTAATCATGATTATCATAATTATCATATTTACACTAGAACAGCCAATAATCTAGCAGCTTTTAATTGTATCTTAATTGACTAACCAGCCCTTTTTGTAAACGTATAAAACCTTGAATGAATAATAAATGTATGTCTTTGACGAACTGTTATACTGACACTTGCGTTGTGGACAGTCCTCATTTCGTTCTGAGCGCTCAAAAAGACATTATATAGAGATTTGGACATGGCAAGCAGCAAACACTGAAGGATATTTTTATCCTAATTAAATTTCCATATCAGTTGGCGCCTGCACGCGGGGCATTGGACGAAACGCACGAGGACCCGGCCGACCGGAGAGACAGGGGTGTTGGCTCTGGCCTTGGCACACGGGACGGAGACTGCAGCTCCATCAGTAAGGTAAGAAAACTTTGTCATCTTACCTGAATGTTCCCTGTGCCTAGTCCTAGCCTACACTTCCAGCCGGTCGGACGTGGTCATCACCGCATTCCCAGGTTGTGTAAAAAGTCCATACCCTTATCCAAAAGCCCTGGATATAAGCCGAGTTGTTTGCTGCTGTATATGTTTCATGTTTTATGTGAACCGGGAGAAAGTTGGAACGGTGACTGTGTTTTTGCTTGCTGATCTCTGGGGGCTGTATAGCAAAAGACAAATTGCTGCATAAGTTCCCGCAGTAAACTTTCACGCACCGGGAGGCCATCCCAGTCAAATCAGACGTGAAGGGCGGGAGCTTTGTTTTGGATAAGTCCACGCAGATAGTCTTCACACATTGGAGGGAAGTTATCCCAAAAAATCCAGTTATGGAAGCGAGGGCTTTGTTTGGTTAAGTTTCTGCAGTAAACTTTCACGCACTGGGAGGCCATCCCAGTCAAATCAGACGTGAAGGGCAGAAGCTTTGTTTGGATAAGTTCTCACAATAAATCGTCCACGCACCGGGAGGCCATCCCAGTCAAATCAGACGTGGATAGTGAGAATTTTGATGAAGGCTATTGCAGATTACTGTGACCGGCGCACCAGCCAGGGCATACGGTACAGAGCGATAGAACCTTGAGCCTCACCGCGCTCAGTGCAATTGGTGAGTTATCAGTTACCAGAGCAGCTTGTATGTGTCACAGATCATCAAAAGAGGGATTCGTATTCTCCCGGGTGTCTGTCTCACTGTCTGTATCAGGTACTGTCACTTTAAATCACATCTCCGTGCGCTCTGTCAGTATCTCATTCAGAGCAGTGTGCTGGCTGCAGCAGCGAGAAAACCCCTTTGACCCCCCCTCCTCTGCTAATCACGTTATCAGGCATTCTGTTTCTTGGCTTTGATTTTTATTTTTTTAAGCTAGTTTTTTGGCTACAGGTTTTAACGTGAGAATTATCAGGCATTCAGACTGAACTATATTCATTTTTTGCTATTCTGATGAATAATAATTTTTTATTTTTTTTTTGATACGTGATTTCAGTGCCTATAGAGACAGCAAGCAGAGATATAAGGAAGGGAGGGGGGAAGCAGCCAGCTGACATTCCAGAGATTTTTAATTAGCTGTTTTAGTAACAAGGGTTGTTTTTCAGAGTTTTATGATTAATACGGTTTTTCTTTTCTCCCCTTTTTGGTGAATTTATTTTTTTTTGTTTTCTTTTTCTAGAGTTTTTTTTACTAAATCTAACTTTTGTTTTTAAAATTTTTCTTTTAAGTACATTTTCAAATGATTTTGGAGAGATTTTTTCTCTAAGCAATTTATTTTAGAGCTTTATTTCTCCAGCCATTTTTTTTTTTTTTCTACAAGCTTGCTTTAGAACAAGGTCACATAGATAAGGAGAATTAGAGGCTGAGGGAGAGGCAGACACAAACTACGCAGTGGTCTGAGTAGCCCCTCCCGTCGGGAATTCGGCGAGAACAAACAGAACCAGAGTGCAGCAGTTTTCAGATTTTTAAATCACCTTTGTTGAATAGGTTTTTGGAATAGACACAGTACGTAAAATCGAAGGGCTAGGCATGTGAATAGAATGTCAGAGTACGTGAGAAGCAAATAGACAGGCAGCCTTTACGCTGCATAATGAAATGTTTTTTCTTGTTCTTTGTTATTTGAAAGGTAACGGGAAAGTTTATTAATAGATTACCATCTGCTATAAAAGAGCAGCGGTGCATCGTGTAAAAGATACAGCAAGTTAATTTGAACGGACCAGGAAGTGATTTTTTTTTATGTGAATAAGTTTGAAAAGGTGTTAAATCATCTGCGAGAAAAAGATCACTGACATGTCACAAGAGCAGAATTCAGAGTCACACACATCACATGTCCATCATGTGGAGACACGGGACAGGTGTAGGCTGCTCTCATTGAGTAAGGAGCCTTGTACAGGGAAAAAACGCTCCCCGCCTCTCTCCACAGGGTGAAGGCATTTTTGTTTCAACCATCCCCTCTCAAGAGTCACAGGGGGGACACCCTCTCCTTTTCTTCTCTCAGTCCCTTTCTCTTTCTTCTTCAGACTTTTTTCCTCTTTCCTCGCTGCCATCCCTCTCATTCCTTCTTTTCCCTCCATCACATCCATTTTCTTCATCTTCCTCTTCTTCTATCTCTTCCTCTCCAACTCTCAAATCTTCTTCTTCATCTTCTTCTACTTCTCCCCCTCCATCTTTCTCTCTCTCTCTCCTCCATCTTTCTCTCTTTTCCCCCTTTCACTCTTCTCTCCCTCTCCTCCTCTTTCTCTCGCTCCTCCCTCACACCTCCCTTCTCTTCCTTTTTTTTCTACTTCGTTATCAACTGGGTCAACGCCCAATCCAAGCAATGTGGTGTCCCTGCATTGTGTCTCCAACACAGGGCACCTTGTCTATCCCAAGCACAGTACAAACATTGCCAGTCATTATATCAGGAGAAGAAAGTGCAGACCCTCCTACACAAAACGCTACATGAAGCCCCCAGACACAACAGTCCACAGCTAGGGCTTCACAGGGGGTGGTATAACTACAGGGCTGCTAGCATGGAACCATGACACTGATCCACCGCAGTCTCAGCAAGGAAGTGGGAAATCCCCATGCAGCAAGACAACTTTAAAGCCCAAATCTCACCCAGTGTATGCACCAAGTACACCATGTCACTTCTTATCTGATGAAGATGAAACGTCACACATGCTGCCCAATACTAGGGAAGAAAACACACAAGCACCAATAGAGCAGGGACAGGTAGAGGCACCATCCTATGAGCCCTTCATCCCAAGCCAGGTGATCAGTATGCTGCCAGACCCAGGGATACACCCCATGCCATTTTGCCAAAAAATGCAGCAGATCCAGCGAAAGTATGCAGCAGCCTGGACTGATCTCTGGACCGTAATGGAAATAAAAGCAGGTGATGCATTCTGGCCAATTATGAGAGAACACTTCAAGCTTCCAACAGAGTTAGATGCGTATGCCTGGGAGACAGGACCAAAGCTAATTGAGCAACTCAGAGAATGGGCCAAAAGCAGACTGACAGGACAAACTCTCAGCCTACATGTCACGAGTCAAGACAAGACAGAGTCTGTGGAGAAGTTCCATGACAGAGTAATGCAAGTGTTTCAAGATTTGGGCTTCATTACCCATGATCAGACACACGGACGGATGTTTGGCACAGGCTTTTGTGCATGGACTGAGAGAACCAATCAGGAAACCACTGGTAGCAGCCAGGCCTGAGTACACGTCAATAGCAATGGATACCCTGCTCACAGTAGCAAAAAGGATTTAGTCCCGCCGGGACAGAAGGAATGTCAAGTGTTACAACTGTGGCGAGTTTGGTCATTTCCGGAACAAGTGCAGAACACTGACTTCACCCAGAAAAAGAAGAAACACAGAAAGCAGTGAAGAACCCCGTCCATAGGACAAGAGCACACCAAGTCCACAAGGAACCCCACCAGTGGGACCAATATCCTGAGAGTGGATGGCGTAGTCATATCTTTTCTTGTGGAACTCCGCAACCAGAATCTTCTGCTTCCTGCATGGGAATTGATGGTCAAGTCAGATATTTCCAGATTATGAAGCCCTGAGCGTGTGGACTCAGCCAGAACACTCCATCATGTCCCAGTTTGTTGTGTAAAAAACCTGCACCCTCAACCTATTGGGAGTGGACCTACTGCAGAAGCTGAAAGCGACCAGAGTGTTCCAGGAAGATGGGACCATGACACTTTCTTCACCCCTGACCCAAGAAGAAACAGGAACCTCAAACAACCACACTGCAGACCTATCACAGGAGGTGCTGGACATAGTACCAGAAAAGCCACTCCATCACCCAGAGTCAAGATGTCTCTGACCAACTGAAGGTCTAAGTGAACTCGCCTAAGAAGACGGCCTGAGAACTTTGACATTGGCCAGGATATTCAACTCAAGAAGGACTCTACTCGCTTCATGGAATGGCAACACCTCATCCAGCTCTAACGCCAGAGGTTCATCTTTTGCAAGCACCAGGAGGTGCCCCCTGCAATCAACCAGTTCACCCAGGCCCTAGACCGGCAAAAGGCCACTCAGCTCTTCAGACTTGTGCACAAATATTGACCTGAGACCGAGCTGGAGAAAAAGAAACTACTGATGGCCCGTGCTGAGAAAAAAGCAGCCGTTTAAGGAGACGTCCCAACAAGAAGACCCCCTGTGACCAGAGCAGGTGCTAACACAGTGACTGTCTTGGTGGAGAACAAGAAAGCCAGCTGGTCGTCATCTCTCATGATGTGGATCCTAGTAGACGGTTTGTTTTCCCGCCAGCTCTGCACCAGCAGATGGGAGTCCCCTGCCGCATACTGAAGGACAAGGCCAAACTGGGCTGCCTCGCCCATCGGAATCAATCCCAGCTTTCCACAGTGAAGGAAAAGACTGTAAACCCCACTGAGTTCAGAATGGTGCAAGGCCTGGAGGCCGCGAAAGAGGCTACGGTATTTGAAACCCCAACAGTGCTGAACCATCACACTCTGCTCTCAAGAGTCCAAGTCACCGCAACGGTATTCACGGTGATCAACCTGGCCAGTACCTTCTTCAGTGTTTCCCCTCCACCTGGAGGCCTGCTTTCACGCACCAGTGCAGTGCATATGGACAGTGTTGTCTCAAGATGCTCAAAACAAGCCCTTCAAGTTTCACCAAGTCAATGTCCTCCATCCTCGTCAACTGGATTGCAGAATATGCAAGAGTCACTCTTCTACAACACGTGGATGACTTTCTCTTTTGTGTGGTTGACATCGACACCTGCACAGTCTATTCCTTATCTCTCCTACTCTACCTGGAAGAACAGCAACGCAAGGTCTGGAAGAACAAAGTCCAGTGATGCCAGAAGCAAGTTACATCCCTGGGACACTGTATTGCCCACAAGACGAAACACATGTCAAAAGACTGGAAGACCACTGTGGAGAAGATGGCTCCCCCAACAATTCCAAGAATGCTGCAGGCCTTCCCTGGTCTAGTGTCGTATTGCAGAACCTGGATCCCTGATGCCTCAGTCCTAATGCAGCCTCTGTGCGCTTGCATCAATGCAACCCCGCTCCTTCTATCAGACGCAGCCTTCAACCCATTCAGGAGATTGGAAGAACTCCACAGTCTCAGCGCCAATACCAGGCCTACCTGACTATGAAAAGTCTTTCCGTCTACCTGATGGAAGAAAGAAGGTCATGCTACTGGAGTCCTGGCACGGATTCACGGGGGAAAACAGAGACTTTTAGGCTGCCTCTCAGCCCGCTTGGATCCAGTTGCAAGAAGAGCACCCTCCTGCCTGATGGCAGTATCCGCAGCACACACCCTCCTGGACAAGGTTGCTGACATCACTCTTGGACAGCCACTGGAAACTCTCACTCCACATGACATCTTGGCAATCTTCAATCAAGCTCAACCAACAGTAATCTCTCCACCGCCAGGCATCTTTGTGGCGCCTCTATTGCCTTTGTCTCATAATGTCACCGTCTCCAGACCTACAGTCCTCAGCCCGGCCACTCTACTCCCACTCCCAAGGGGGGATACTTGGATGGCTCCAGAAGAAGTTTCAACACAGGAAGTGCAGTGACCAGCAATCAAGAAATCCTGTGGTCCAGAAGTCTGTCACCTAGCCTGTCAGCCCAGGAAGCAGAATTGATAGCGCTGACGAAGGCCTGCCAGATGGCAGAAGGCAAGACTGCAAACATCTACACGGACTACAGGTACTCGCATGGCATAGCACACGACTTTAGACCCATCTGGGCTACAAGGGACTTCATCACAGCAAACGGGACAACCGTGAAGCATCATGGAGCCTTCAGGGACCTACTGGGTATACTCAAACTTCCAAAATGGTGGCAATTTGAAAAATCAAAGTGCATGGAAAACTGAGAACAGAAGAGGCGTGAGGCAATAACATGGCGGACATGGCAGCCAAAGAAGCAGCCAAAGGAAGACAACATGGAGAAGTGGGAGAGGTCGTAGAGCCGGACGGCTACTACATGACGACTGAAGACAAGAAACCTGACAAAGAGACGTCCTGGAATCTGCTCAAGAAGTTACAAGACCAAGCTCCAAAAGGAAAAGAGCTGAATGGGAAAAAAGCAACACGTGAAGAAGGAAGGCTATCAATAATAGACTTCAAACTCTGCCTACCACAAAGTATGCACCCTATGGTGGTCCAATGGGTACATGGACCCACATCCACATATCAAAGACACAGATGAATGATCTGATTGGTGCTTACTGTTTCGCTTCAGGGATCTCCACCCTAACAGCCAAACTCACCAGCAGCTGTCTGACCTGCGGCAAATTCAAGCCTGGACGTATGGAAGAAAGACCCCCTCACCTCATCTGGAAAGACCACTCTACCAGCTTCAAAGGATCCAGATAGACCACATCCAGATATCGCCAAGTGAAGGATTCAAATACGCCATTGTGGTCAAAAGAAGTATTTTCAAGATGAACAGAAGCCTTCCAAGTCAGCAAAGACTACTGCAACGAAGCTATTTTCGGAAAATAGTGTGCAGATACGGGGTTCCAGAAATGATAGAAAGTGATCAGGGACCCGCATTCACAGCAAATCTGACACACAAGACCCGATTAGCAGTAGGGTCAGATTTAGGCCTACACACTCCTTACCACCCCAGAGCAGCAGGAAGGTAGAAAAAACTGAATGAAACACTTAAGAATAGAATGCTGAAAAATTGCCCAAGAGACACGCAAACCATGGCATGACACACTCCTAATTGCACTGTTTAGCGTAAGGCACACTCCCAGAGACCCAGAAAAGCTGTTTCGTGCCTGCATCTTCTGCTAACAGATAAGACATTTTCTTCTTTTAGTTTTTTGGTGCCTGCATTTTGTCCTGCACTTCTGTGGGGTCTGCCGGGTCCCCTTCGGGGGGCTCATGCTCCTCTCAGTTTAGTTCAGCCACTGTTTGTTCATTTGCCTTTTCCAGTTTTTTTTCAGTGGTTGCTGTTTCGTTTTTGTTACACCAGAGAACTAATTTAGGTGGTAGAGGTCGTGTGATCTCAGGTGTTTTTGTAATTAGTAGAGTTGGTACTTTTCAGGGTTTTTTGGGTTGCAGTAAGTGCCTTTCCTATCCTCTTCTATCTAGACAGATTGGGCCCCAGCGTTTGCTCATTCTATTTTCTGTCTGTGTCTGTATTTCCTCTTGTCTAACCGCCATTACATGTTTGGGGGCTTCCTATGTTCTTTGGGGATCTGCTCCGGGGCAGATAGCTTTCCTTTTTCTATCTTTAGGTGTAGTTAGCTTCTCAGGCTGTGGCGAGGCGTCTAGGACCAACGTAGGAACGCTCCACGGCTGCCTTTAGTTGTGGTGGTTAGTCAGGGTACTGCAATCCCATAGATTCCAACCTCTCTGGTGTATTGCTTTTTTTGCCTGCTCTCCTCAGCTACCAAATCATAACACTTATGTAATTGAATTGGTCAAAAACTAATGTCCATTCTCGAGTTTTTCTCTTCACTGCCAGATTTGATGATCCTGTCTAAGAGCCCCAGATGACATCAACCTCTGTGTAACTAGAGGGAAAGCCTGTTTGAATCCACGTATCGCATTGCAAGGAAGCTCCCGTACCAGGAGAGACACCTAAGCCATGAAGGATGTCGTGGATGCTCTGACTGACCAGACAGATGACCAGATGACCTACCTGATGAGTTCAAGGCCAGAGACCAAGTTAAAGCAGGATTTGAGTCACTATAAACAAAAATGTTGATTGGATAAATTACATCTATTATAACCAGCAGAGATTTGTTAACTTCACCATAGATGCTGTAAAAGGTTTGGCAGCACAGTTAGGCCCCACTTCCATTATGGCATTCCAGAATAGAATGGCTTTGGATATGATTCTAGCTGAGAAAGGAGGTGTTTACAAATGATCAAAGACACCTGTTGCACCTACATCCCAGACAACACTGGCCCAAATGGTAAAGTCACAATGGCAATACAGAAACTTAATGAGTTATCAGAGGAACTGAAACAGAACTCAGGTGTCACTGACCCATGGGATCGATACTTTGGGTGGATGAGTGGGTGGCAGAAAATGTTGGCACATGTTGGGATAGCCATTATGGGGTTCTCATTTTTGCATTAATTACTGGTTGCTGTGTAATTCCTTGTATCCGCAGGATAATGGAAAAAACTGTTCAGGAGACAACCAATTTGATGCCACTCACCATCTTGGACCTCGCACCAGTCCGGATAGAACTGCCTGGCTTAAACCAGATCTCCGAACTACCTCCAGACTGAGAATACACATCCTTGATGAAACATCCTATCAAATAAAGAGACTATGATTGCAAACACATAAACCCCCGACAGGGACAGTCCTCCTGACCGCCCATTTGCGAAAGGTCTATACTCGGTGGGGGAGACATGCGCTAGGGGTGTCTCAACTCACAGGCAGAACAAAAGAGTTGCAGCGCTTGGGCCAGGAGCAGGTTTTTTTTTTAGGGCAAGTGGTATCTAAGGGGGGACTGTCATGGAAATATATATGTATTCCATATATTCAAAGTATATTCACATATATGTATTCACAGTTCACAGTTAGATAGATCTCACTTGCTAAAAAACCCTGTGCTCACATATTTCTAGGCCAGTTATAATCAGTCGTTTTAAAGAAATCTGGCCTTCATAAGGCCTGCATAAGGCCTTCGTAAAGGAACAAATGCATGAAGTACAAAAAGTCCTATTAGATATCTGTTGTTTACATTATAGTTATGCAAGACAACTAGGTCACAAGAATAAAACAATAATTCTGCAACTTCAGCTCTTTTAATCATGATTATCATAATTATCATATTTACACTAGAACAGCCAATAATCTAGCAGCTTTTAATTGTATGTTAATTGACTAACCAGCCCCTTTTTGTAAACGTATAAAACCTTGAATGAATAATAAATGTATGTCTTTGACGAACTGTTATACTGACACTTGCGTTGTGGACAGTCCTCATTTCGTTCTGAGCGCTCAAAAAGACATTATATAGAGATTTGGACATGGCAAGCAGCAAACACTGAAGGATATTTTTATCCTAATTAAATTTCCATATCACCCTCAGCAACCACCGGAGGGAGCCCCAGCTCAGAAGTCGCCTCCAGAGTATTCACAACAGACTATCCACAATTTGCATAGTTTCAGGCGCTCCCTCAAAACACATTTGTTCAGAGCAGCCTATCACGTTCACTAATCAAAGTCATTCTATGTGTAAGTGTGCATGTGTAGCCCATTCACTATCTCCATCCATCCCTCACTCCCTCAATATGACTGGACCATCATTGTAAATACACACATGTACTTTGTATCTCCCCCACCTCATTGTAGATTGTAAGCTCTCACGAGTAGGGTCGTCTTATTTTGCTTTAATTATTGTATTGTTAACGTTGTTACTTCTGACTTGTGTTTTGAAACTGTTAAACTGTAAAGCGCTGCGGAATATGTTGGCGCTATATAAAGATTATTATTATTATCTGATCTGTAAATGGTGTAACGAAAAAAAAATCAAAATACCAGAATACATTTTTTTTTTCGCTGCAATATTGTCCATTATTGCATTTTAATGCAATCAAAAGATTGTATCTACACCAAAATGGTATCAATAAAAAAGTCAGCTCGGCGCGCAGAAAATAAGACCTCACCCAGTCCCAGATCATGAAAAATGGAGACGCTACAAGTCTCAGAAAATAGAGCATCAAATTCCAAATACATATTTGAAAGGCCAAAATGTTGCATGCAGTCATGTCACCACATCCAGACTAAGTGCACCAGCTCCAAAAGAACTGAAAAATATAAGAGAAAAATGGAACCAATGTCCTCAAAGATAGATAAAAATTCAATTTTATTAGTTATTAGTAGAAAAACACAACACACAATCAGTACCAGTGATAAATGCAAAAACCAATACCCCAACCACTCTAATACCTCAAAAAGTATCCCATATAAAGATGAACGAGCAGGGTTAACATGGCAGCACAATGGTGAACCAATTTATCACAATTTACCAAAAAATAGATATCAATAGATATCGAATTGTGAAACGTATTTTTATTCCAAGATCTATTGATTAAAGCGTTATTTAACCCCTTTACCACCTTGGCGTATAGGTACGTCCAAGGTGGGCTTCCACTGATTGCTGTGAGCTCTGGCGATGAGCCTATAACTTTTTCGGCATGTCAGCTGATTTGAACAGCTGACATGTGCCCCTAACAGTCGCGGGTGAAATCGCGATCCACCAGCGGCTGCTAACATGTTAAATGCCGCTGTCAATCTCTAATAGCAGCATTTAACATGAATGTGCCGGAAGCGCGTCAATAATCCTGACCATTGGCACCCGTGTCACATGACCGTGGGTCGCCGATGGGTTGGCATGATAACCTGGGTCTGCAGCAGACCCCCGTGGTTGTCATTGTGTGCTAGCTATGAATGCCACCCAGCGGTCGGCACTCATAGCAAGTGATCATCATTTTAGTTACATAGAGCAGGGCTTGAGCCCTGCTCTGTGTAGCACGAGCGATTGGATGATCACAACTTCTAGTCTACCATGTAGACTATTGAAAGTAAAAAGAAAAATTAAAAAATATACAAAAAATAAAAATCACCCTCATTCGCCCAATTCAAAATAAAACAATAATAATAAAAAAATACATATTTGGTATCACCGCATTCAGAATCACCCGATCTATCAAGATCTAAAAAGAATTAATCCAATTTGTAAACAACGTGGCAAAATAAAAAGTCAAAACGCCAGAATTAATTTTTTTGATCGCCGCAACATTGCATTAACATGCAATAATGGGTGATCAAAAGATCGTATCCACACCAAAATGGTATCATTAAAAAATGTCAGCTCGGCACGCAAAACGTAAGCACTCACCTTGGCCTAGATCACGAAAAATGGAGACCCTATGGGTCTCGAAAAATGACAATTTTTTTTTTAACAAACCTTGAATTTTTTTTTTCACTTAAATAAAAAAGAACCTATACGAACTCGTAATGACCTTAAGAATGATAATGGCATGTCAGTTTTAGCATTTGGTGAACATGGTAAAAAAATAATAAAAAAAAAGTTGTGGAATTGCACTTTTTTTTTAGCAATTTCACCGTACGTGAATTTTTTTTCCCGTTTTCCTGTACACGATAGGTTAAAACCAATGGTGTCGGTTAAAAGTACAACTCGTCCCGCAAAAGCAAGCCCTCACATGGCCATATTGACGGAAAAATAAAAAAGTTATGACTCTGGGAAGCATGGAAGAAAAAAAACAAACAAAAATGAGCTGCGGTGTGAAGGGGATAATGGTGTTGCAGCCTCGGTGGCCTTTCAGAAAAGGTGTGCATATACCGACAGACCATGTGATACTTATACTGCACACAGGTGGACTTCCAATCACTAAGCATGTGACTTATGAAGGTAACTGCTTGCACCTGAAATTTTTAGGGTCTTCAGAGCAAAAAGGGTAAATACATAAGTACATGCCAATTTTTCGTTCTTTAATCCCATAAATTTTATCTATGCCTATATTCTTCTCACTTCACCAACTTAGACTATTTAGTGCTGATGCATCGCACACAAATCGGATTACAACTTGTGTTTAAATATTTTTGTAATGTAACAAAAGAGGTAAAAGGCCAATGGGGACAAATACTTCACAAGACATTGTAACACTACGGTGCATCAGAACAGGGATACATAGGCTTACATTGTAAAAAAAACTTCCGTCTCACAAGGAAAGCACAGTGACCCGAATAGTTGGAATACAATGACGTCACCAAAGAGCAACGCAAAACGAACACTGGATCCTGGAGAAAGTGGCGGTAGGTGAGTAGTGCATACACTTACACTACATATAGTCTTAGTACATATAGTGTAGTATACAATATAGATGAAGTGCTTCTTTAACCAAAACCACTGTACAAATATTGATTTTACCACCATACAGTGAAAATATAATGGTAATATCAGTTTTACACCAGTGCTCTGCAGACCATATATACGTGTACTGTGCAGGTTCTCACCAGTGACATTCTTGCTGTTTGCCATCATTCATTTTCGCTTTTCTTTATTTATCCCAGATGGCCATGACCTCTTCTTCCATCCATATCTTGTTCCTGCAAAATGTAACACAGAGACATCTTTGGCTTCCTGTTTTTACAGGACGCTATTCTCAATCCCCACCTCTACACAAACCATATAGCGATATAACTAGTGCCCTAGACAGTAATAATGCTCTCTGTGTCCTGTATAGTAATGGCACCCTCCTTTTGTGCCCCACACATTAACAGTGCCCTTATGTGCCCCTAAACATTAATACTGTTCCATCTGTACTCTCCCTCCTAGAAATAATGTCCCCATGTGCCACCTTTAATAGTAACCCCCTTGACCCCGTACAATAATGACCACAAACCTAGTCATAATACTACAAACAGCCCCTGTGCATTCGTATTCTGTGCTCTCTCTATAATGATTCTCCATTGTGCCTTCTTAGGATATCCCCTTATCAGGGGCGTATATAGAAATCACAGGACCCCTTTGCAAAATTTCTGTCATGGCACATAGGGGCAGTCATAAAAGGTCATACCTCAAGATAGCGAGATATGTATTGTGGCACTTACACAGGTATTTAGCCCCTAGTGAAGCGCTTTAGTGTTCTTACCCACGATCACACCCCTTCCGTGGCCCCCATAGAGTATGATGTCCCCAAAAAATGCCACCACACAAAATAATGTTATCACATGCCTCTACCTACACAGCATGATGGCCCAACAAATCCAACATAGCAATATTGTCAACCCATCCCCCCACACAGTATGTTGGCAACCCGACTCCACACAGTATAATCGTCAGCATAGCCCCCACACAATAGAATGATCACCAATGCCCCACACATATCATTGCCACCACTCATCCACACATAGTATAATGTCCACCATAGCCCCACATATGATGGTTCATTCACAGCATGATGGTATCCGCAGCCCCCACACATTATGAAGGTTACCCCACAGTATAATCGTTAAGTCCAGACCCTTACAAAGTATAACAGTCATCACAAACAGTATGATGGTCTCCCACAGCCCCAATACAGTATGATGTTCCCCCACACACCCTATACAGTATGATGGTCCTCACATGTCCTTTATACAATATGATGGTCCTCCACAGTCCCACATATAGTATGATGGCCCCTCAGAGTCCCAAATACAATAGGACGGTCCCCCACAGTCCCATATATAGTATGATTGTTACTCCACAGCCCCATATATAGTATAATGGTCCCTCTCACAGTGCCAAGACAGTATTACGAGCACCACAGGTTGTGTTTGCTAGAACTTGTGACTAAGGTCAGTATTTGTGTTAACAAGTCCTGCTGATGGTAGCAACAAGAGTTTTGAAATAAGTTTTCTGGTTTCAGCAAATCCCTGTCCCCAGGTGGTTTTATTTAAAAAGAAAAACTGTAGTTTACTCACCCTACCCCAATCTTGTACAGAGTCTTCATTACCTCTCCTGATGTCTGTTATTGTCGTTGACAGGGCTGCAGCTAATCAGTGAGCGTGTAGTGACCAGAAAAAACATTATTAATGTATGGTATATGTAGTGACCTGAAAAACCATTATTAATGTATGTTATATGTCATATGGTAAGTGTGTGCTCTATTTCTTACATGATTACAATTGTGATATCGGCTCCTTGTTTTGCCTTGGAAGGAGGTAAATTATTTATTATGCTGCCCTCTGCTGCCTTAGTTTGGCATTGCAACTTGATTTTCTGATTTGAAACAAGTGGCAGTTGGAGGGTGCGTGAGACTGAAAACGAGAAGTTACGAGCGGTTCCCATGGTGAGAGGTAGGAAATTGAGGCTCCTCGTTTGGGACCATCGGGGAATACAAATAGCACCCGATTCAGAGTGCCCTGCGTTTTCCAGCGACAGAGTGCTGAGACTGCAGAACTGCATAGCAGATTTCCCGGATACTCTGATCAAATTAAGGTCGGTTGATCCTTCCCCTACCCGCAGCACCGTTAGTCTAATGAAATTTACTGCCATCCTCCCAAGGCCGGGATCGAGAAAAGGTTTTGATAGTTGCAGTGAGTAAGAAAAAGTTTATCTGCTACCCATGACTGTTATGTTGGAAAACATAAGAAATGTTACCAATCTTCAGTAAAGTTCAGCTTTCAAGTTTGCACAGGACCCTCGGTGTATGATTATTTTGTCCGCGGCCTCACACCTTGCGGGCAACAACATCACTCACAGTCTCATATATTAGTCATCTTCTCCCTTTATAATTGCCACCTGACCTAGGGGTTGTTAGAGCCATCGGAGTCACCGTGACTGAACCATCCTCCGAGATACTGGGCTTTGCATCTCACAAGGCGGTGCGACAATTGAAATTATGGTGTCACGAACAGGATAATCCTTCTGTGCCTGCATGTACTGTACCTGATTACTAAGCCTGTTTTAACAGAGTTCATTACTCTAAAAGTGAAACTCACAATGGCAGACGAAAATGATTATGAGCCGCTTAGTAACAGCCCCAATTCTTCTGCTAAAGCCTCCACTGCATTTATGCCTCTCACCATGCCATATTATTTGGGAGCTCCCTGGATGCCACATTATAATGGAGAAACCAACACATTACGAGACTTTAGAGAAAAAATGACTGCTTTGTTTCGCCTGTACCCCATGACCAATGACCAAAAAGTGGAAATCCTGAGTGGCCAACTCCAAGGTGCAGCTTTGAGAGAAATTAAATCCTGGCCCAAAGTTCAGAAAAGGACTGTAGAACAAATTCTGGAGCGCTTAGAAAGCATATTTGAGGTACGCTCCGCATCAGAATTAAAAATGCGTTTTTTTTGGGAAAAAAACAAGACGTTAATGAGTCACTAAGACACTATGCTTTATCCTTGCAAGAAGCTTGGCGAGCTATAATACACGTGGAACCCCAGGAGGCCAGATTTACAGATGAAGTCCTGAAAGAGAAGTTTATTGAAAGCTGCCACAGAAACCCTACGCAGTCAACTAAAAATGTTAGCACTCCAGCATGCAGATTGCTCCTTCCAGGAATTCAAAGAACTTACTATTCGGATTTTAGGGAGAGAATTTCGCCCAGAGGCTAAAAAACTTGAACTATCTACTTTTGCTAGTGATGCAGCAGTTCAATCGTTGCATAATTTTCCAAAAAGTAACGTCCTGCTGTCGCAAGCCACCCAAACGCAGGCTCCAAATACTAATGCTATGATAGAATTACAGAAACAGATGGAGGAGTTAGTTAGCGGACTAGCTGAGGTCTGCAAGAAATTAGAAAAGCTAGAGATCCCGCTACTAGAAGCTATGCCCAGAACACAAATGTAATTCCCTGCTGACTGCACTAGCCAGGAATATCAAACCCCATCCGGGAGAAGATCCACCGACCGTTTTGACAAGCAGGGTAGGCCAATCTGCAGATATTGTCATCGAGCTGGACATTTGGAACGTCAATGTTGGCATTTAAAAGAGCAACCCCCAGGCAGAGGACCGCCCCTCGGGAGGACAGACAGTAGGTTCCGAAAATGTTACCTGATTCTCCAGATATGTTGGACCTCGTCCGGAAGTGACCATTCGCAACAATGGAGATCCACTTACCGCACTTTAGACACTGGTTCCCAGGTCACCACCATAACCAAAGACACCTTTGAAAGACATTGGGACCCTAACATACTTAGCAACCTCTAGATCAGTGGTTAGATGTCATAGCCACTAATGGACAGTCTGTACCTATAACAGGGTATTGGGAACCCACCATTTGTGTAGGAGAAACTCAACTTCCACAACAGGGTGTTCTGGTTGTAAATGTCCCAGAAAAGCCAGACATCTCTGTAATTCTAGGCATGAACGTCATGCGCAACTGTTATGGAGAAATGTTAGATGCTCTTCGCAAATCAGTACCCACTGCTTCACAAGAACAGCAAAGAGCCTTGCAGAGAACTATCAAAGTGTTGTCAGCGCAGCAACAGTTCAGTAATCCTCGAGGTGAGAGCTGCCGTGCCCGCATCTGTGATGTACGTCATGTCATTTTGCAACCCAACGCTGAAACTATGCTGTGGTGTCGTGCCCGACCAGGGATCCAAGGGCAAGACTATCAGGCCCTAGTAGAATCCCTACCCATGGCAGAGCATCCTACGCTTACGACCGCAAGGAGTCTTGTTACGGTATCTGCAGGAAGGGTACCAATTCGTCTGTTAAACCTAGGTGACACTGCAGTGGAACTGAAAAGGTACTATCCTGTAGCTAAATTATCCATCATTTCCTACCAAGATGTAGTGAGTTCAACTAAAGTAAAAGCCCAACAAGCGACTCAAGTAGTAGAGGAGGACAGTGTAGCTTCAGAAGCCCTGTGGTGGTCTAACATTCATGTAGGAGAGGTAACCACCCCATCTAAATAAACTGAAGTACTGAACCTTGCTCGAGACTTCCATCAAGCACTTTAGCAAACATCCTATGGATTACGGTAAAGCGCGGGAGATAAAGCATACAATCCCCACTGGTTCTCATCCTCCCATTAAAGAGCGGTACCGACCCATTCCACCGGCCATGTATCAGCCTGTAAAAAAAATTATGCAAGAAATGAAAGATGCTGGTGTAATTCGTGAAAGTCACAGCCCCTGGGCTGCACCTTTAGTGTTGGTGAAGAAAAAAGACGGCAGTATCCGATTCTGCGTGGACTACCGCAAGATAAACAGTATTACTCATAAAGACGCATATCTATTAACACGCATCGAAGAGTCACTAACAGCTCTGGGTCTGCTGCATATTTCTCCACTTTAGATTTAACAAGTGGGTACTGGCAAGTGCCTATGTCAGAGGAAGTTCGGGAGAAAACAGCAATTACCTCCCCAATGGGTCTCTTTGAATTCAATGACATGCCTTTCGGACTCTGCAATACCCCAGGAACTTTTCAAAGGCTAACGGAACGTTGTTTAGGCCACAAAAACTTTAGACTGTTTTGCTTTATCTAGATGATGTCATAGTCTACTCAAAATCTTATGAGGACCACTTACAGCACCTGGCAGAAGTTCTTCAGATTCTCATCAAACACAGCCTCAAAGTCAAACCTTCGAAGTGTCACTTATTGCAGACTCTAGTACGCTACCTAGGACATGTTGTGAGTGCTGAAGGAGTGAGACCCGATCCGGACAAGATCGCTGTGGTGACGAATTGGCCCACACCTACTACCTTGAAGGAAGTCCAGAGTTTCTTAGGATATACAGGCTACTACAGACACTTTATACCTAACTATGCCCAAATCGCTGCACCATTGCAAGAACTTTTACGTGGTCACCCAAAAAAAGGAAAAAGATCTATTATTAGTCATTGGACAGAGGAGCAGGAAGTTGCCTTCCAACATCTCAAGAAAAAGCTTACCACTCCACCTATTCTAGCTTACCCGGATTACAGCCAGCCTTTCAGTCTTTACACCGACGCCAGTCTAAAGGGGCTAGGAGCAGTCCTAAGCTAGAAGCAAGATGGAAAAGAGGGAGTTATTGCTTTTGCTAGCAGATCTCTTAAAGGAGTGGAACGGAACGATCAAAATTACAGTTCTTTTAAACTAGAGTTTCTCGCTCTCGTCTGGGCCGTTACGGAGCGATTCAAGGACTATCTAGCTGCCTCTCCATTTATCGTCTACACTAACAACAATCCTCTTGTTCATTTAAGCACAGCTAGATTGGGAGTTTTAGAGCAGAGATGGGCCTCAAGACTAGCTAACTACGATTTTATCATCAAGTATAGTGCTGGGAAGTCCAATGAAAATGCCGATGCCTTGTCTCGATTACCAACCTCTTCAGATCCCCTACCAGATGAAGATCACTGGGAAGAAGTGGAGATGCCAAACTTTTACGCCCGATTTGCTCAACAAAATGTGGCCAGTGCCCTTTGACAGGAGACTTCCGCCTCCCAGTCCCAGGAAGCCAGTCTAGGCCCTCCGCTAGAGGAAACTAGATGGATACAAGTGCAGACTGAAAGTAGAGTAATTGCAGAAATTTCAAAATTCCTAAACACGGTGAAACCTCCTGGTAGAATTCGCAGAGGCGATGCTGACCCTGAATTACTTAGTCTGTGGAGAAAGTGAAAGCGGTGCTATGTGAAGAAAGGGTTGCTGTATCGCAGTAGCGTGGATCCCATTACCGGTAGTCGTCTCCATCAAATTGTGATCCCAAGGAGAGATGTAGACATGGTCCTCACTGCCTATCATGATCAGTCTGGTCATTTTGGAATGCAAAACACAGAAGCCACAGTCCGTAGGCGATTCTATTGGATTGGCATGAGGGGAGTCATCGAAAATGGTGCCAGGAATGTCACACGTGTGTGACTAGGAAAACTGTGAAAGCTGATAAAAAAGCACCACTGCATCCGATTGAGAATCGACGTCCATTAGAAATAGTAGCCATTGATCATCTGAAGGTAGAGCCCAGCAGGACAGGCCATAGCTATGTCTTAACCATCATCGATCACTTCACCAAATTTTTTAGTGGCCATCCCTGTGAAGGATTTAACTGTCCAGACTACCGCTGCTTTCCTCTGGAAAACCTTCTGGCTACCTTATGGATGTCCGGAGAAGATTTTGACTGACCAAAGCTCCGCCTTTGAATCACAACTCTTCCAAGAATTATGCAAGTACTACAAATGTCAGAAGCTCAGAACTATGGCATACCACCCGCAGTGCAATGGGCTTTGTGAGAAGATGAATCAAACCATCCTGAACTAGCTAAGAGCTATTCCAGCTCACAGAAAAGCTGACTGGCCAACACTACTTTAGGAGCTCATCTATGTGTATAATAATACCCCGCAATGTTCTGCGGGTTACACCCCATATTTTCTAATGTTTGGACGTCAATGTAAACTACCCGCTGACCTTGCTCTAGGAGTGACTGTCTCCGATGAAATTAATCCTCTGCCTGCTACTGAGTGGGTGAGCGATCATCACAGACGCCTAGTGGAAGCCCAAGAAATTGTGGATACCTGTATGGAAGAAGCTCGCAAAAGACAGCAACATGATTTTGATAAACAAGCGAAAGCTACACCTTTGCGTGTAGGTGATAAGATCTGGTTGAGAAAATCATCGTACAGGAAAGCTTGATACACAATGGGAGAGACAGCCTTACATCATCCAAGATATCCCATACCCTGGGAATGATATTTATTGCATCCAGCGAGATACTCAACAACCCAAGGTTGTTCACAGGAATCGACAAACTTTGTAGGTCAGAAAGACTTCCATCCTGATTCAACACCTGTGGACGAGTTATTTGAGTGTGAACCTTTTGCAGAGTCCAAAAGTTCCCACAGTTCATCATCTCCAGAATTCGATATCAATGACCCTTATCTTGGTGTTTTGGTCCTGTGATGCCTACCTGTGGATAAGGACAGACGATTCCTAATCAAGAGTTGCTCCTTGCAAGAACAACTAATAATCTCAGAACTGACCCTGCAGAGATAGATCCTGGCCCTATGGAGGAATTCATGGTTCGACGCTCTCAAAGGATCAACAAAGGTCAGTCACCAGCTAGATATCTAGATTAAAACTTTTAGAATGAACTGTACATTTTTCCCACTGTTTGGAAAAGACTACTTTCATCCCCTGTTAAGCAGAGAGACATTACCTGTAACTTTTTCTCAGTTTTTTAGAGAATTTTTTGGTTAATTTTTGTTGGTTCTAAAATAAAAAAACGGTGCAGCCACGTTGATGGACTGTGTGCTCTGACCCTGCACCAGGGGACCAAAATACACATTTTACGCATTACTTTAAGAATGTTTCTCACGTCTACGAGCAGGAAGATTTGCTACAACAACAAGGTATTCCATCCCTGGAGAGAATCTAGTATTTGCGTTATTTTTTGAGTTATGAAGAAATATTAAGTCTTCCTGTTACAGTGAAACCAAGGTTTGAGTTATAAAGTTTATTGTTGCACTAAAATGCATGTTTATCGGATGTTACGATACTTTCATGATTATTTAGTGCCCCCAAGTTTTACAGGGGGTAGAGAGAATATTGCTCTATTTCTGGTACCTCAACATATACCTCAGTACATATTATGCAGTCATTCGGGTTTCCACCGATATATTTACAGGTCTGCCAATTGGTGTCACACCCCGCTGTTTGGGAATTGTGATTATAAAAGCACTTTGGTTCAAACTAGACATTGACCTGTATTATTTTATAAAATATATGGTGGCAAACGCCGGGGACGGCTCTGTTTAAACTAAGGGGGTATATGTAGTGACAGAAAAACCATTATTAATGTATGTTATATGTCATATGGTAAATGTGTTCTCTATTCCTTACATGATTACAATTGTGATATCGGCTCCTTGTTTTGCCTTGGAAGGAGGTAAATTATTTATATTATGCTGCCCTCTGCTGCCTTAGTTCGGCATTGCAACTTGATTTTCTGATTTGAAACAAGTGGCAGTTGGAGGTGGCGTGAGACTGAAAACGGAGAGTTACGAGCGGTTCCCGTGGTGAGAGGAGGTAGGAAATTGAGGCTCCTCGTTTGGGACCATCGGGGAATACAAATAACACCCGATTCAGAGTGCCCTGCGTTTTCCAGCGACAGAGTGCTGAGACTGCAGAACTGCATAGCAGATTTCCCGGATACTCTGATCAAATTAAGGTCGGTTGATCCTTCCCCTACCCGCAGCACCGTTAGTCTAATGAAATTTACTGCCATCCTCCCAAGGCCGGGACCGAGAAAAGGTTTTGATAGTCGCAGTGAGTAAGAAAAAGTATATCTGCTACCCATGACTGTTATTGTGGAAAACATAAGAAATGTTGCCAATCTTCAGTAAAGTTCAGCTTTCAAGTTTGCACAGGACCCTCAGTGCATGATTCTTTTGTCCGCGGCCTCACACCTTGCGGGCAACAACATCACTCACAGTCTCATATATTAGTCATCTTCTCCCTTTATAATTGCCACCTAACCTAGGGGTTGTTAGAGCCATCGGAGTCACCGTGACTGAACTATCCTCCGAGATACTGAGCTCTGCATCTCACAAGGCGGTGCGACAAGCGCTGCGGCTCTGAGCGGATTGTGCTGTAACGCTCAGGCAGAACTGCTGAGCTCACCGACTGGCTGCGGCGCTGCAGACATAAACAGACATCAGGAGCAGCAGCGGAGACAGACTGGACCTGGGGAAGGCGAGTATGATCCAGTATGTATCTTTACGAAAAACGGCTCCAGGAGACAGAGGTATTCTGAAAACAGAAAACCCCCTTTAAAAGGTAGAAAGATCAGAAGACCTTACTTCTCACCCATATGAATACATTATGCCCAATTATAACTGTCATTGATATATTAAATGAACTAGCAAGTACAATACCATTATTCACTCATGATCAATGCTTAACATGTACAGGTGCTTCTCGCAAAATTAGAATATCATCAAAAAGTTAATTTATTTCAGTTATTCAATACAAAAAATGAAACTTGTATTATATAGAGTCATTACAAACAGAGTGATCTATTTCAAGTATTTATTTCTGTTAATGTTATGTTTAAGGCTTACACCCAATAAAAACCCAAAAGTCATTATCTCAGTAAATTAGAATACTTTAGCTTGAAAAATTATTTTAAAATCCGAAATGTTGGCTGACTGAAATATATGTTCAGTAAATGCACTTGGTCGGGGCTCCTTTTGCATCAATTACTGCATCAATGCGGCGTGGCATGGAGGCGATCAGCCTGTGGCACTGCTGAGGTGTTATGGAAGCCCAGGTTGCTTTGATAGCAGCCTTCAGCTCATCTGCATTATTGGGTCTGGTGTCTAACATCTTCCTCTTGACAATACCCAATAGATTCTCTATGGGGTTAAGGTCAGGCGAGTTTGCTGGCCAATCAAGCACAGTGATACTGTTGTTTTTAAACCAGGTATTGGTACTTTTGGCAGTGTGGACAGGTTCCAAGTCCTGCTGGAGAATTAAATTTCCATCTCCAAAAAGATGAAGTGCTCCAAAATTTCCTGGTAGACGGCTGAGCTGACTTTGGTCTTGATAAAACACAGAGGACTTACACCAGGAGAAGACATGACTCACCAAACCATCACTGAATGTGGAAATTCACACTACACCTCAAGCAGCTTGGATTGTGTGCCTCTCCACTCTTCCTCCAGACTCTGGGACATTGATTTCCAAATGAAATGAAAAATGTACTTTAATCTGAAAACAACACCTTGGACCACTGAGCAACAGTCCAGTTCTTTTTCTCCTTGGCCCAGGTAAGACGCTTCTAGTATTGTCTATTGGTCATGAGCGGCATAAAATAGTAACATAGTATTTAAGGTTGAAGGAAGACCTTAAGTCCATCTAGTTCAACCCATAGCCTAACATGTTGATCCAGAGGAAGGCAAAAAAAACCCATGCGACAAACACTAAGCTCCACATTGGGGAAAAAAAATTTGTTCCCGACTCCACATAAGGCAATCAAACTAGTTCCCTGGAACAATGCCCTATCGAGGAATACATACCCTGTAACATTATACTTTTCAAGAAAGGCATCCTGTCCCTTCTTAAATTTTAGTAAGGAATCACTCATTACAACATTAGAGGCAGAGAGTTCCATAGTCTCACTGCTCTTACAGTAAAGAATCTGCGTCTGTGATTATGGCTAAACCTTCTTTCCTCCAGACGTAGAGGATGTCCCCATGTCCCCGTCATAGTCTAAGAGTAAAAACATCATTAGAAAGGTCTTTGTACTGTCCCCTCATATATTTATACATTGTAATAAAACCCCCCTTAGCCTTCGTTTTTCCAAACTAAATAACCCCAAGTGTAATAACCTGTCTTGGTATTGGAGCCCCCCAGTGCTTTAATAACCTTGGTTGCTCTTTTCTGCACCCGCTCCAGTTCAGCTATGACTTTCTTATACACCGGAGACCAGAACTGTACACAGTATTCTAAGTGTGGTCGCACTAGTGACTTGTATAGAGGTAAAATTATGTTCTCCTCATGAGCATCTATGCCTTTTAATGCATCCCATTATTTTGCCTTTGCAGCAGATGCCTGACACTGGCCACTAAATGTGAGTTTGTCGTCCACCCATACACCCAGGTCTTTTTGAGTGACAGTTTTGCCCAGTGTTTTACAATTAAGCACATTATTATACATCTTATTTCTTCTGCCCAAAAGCATGACCTTACATTTATCCCCATTAAAGCTCATTTGCCATTTATGAGCCCAAGCTTCTAGTTTACATAAATAGTCCTGAAATATTAAATTGTCCTCCTCTGTATTGATTACCCTGCAGAGTTTAGTGTCATCTGCAAATATTGAAATTCTACTCTGTATGCCCCTACAAGGTCATTAATAAATATGTTAAAAGGAAGCGGGCCCAACACCGACCCCCGCGGTACCCCACTGCTAACCGCGACCCAGTCCGAGTGTGCTCCATTAATAACCACCCTTTGTTTCCTATCCCTGAGCCAGCTCTTAACCCACTTACACATATTTTCCCCTATCCCCACTGTTCTCATTTTATGTATCAACCTTTTGTGTGGCACCGTATCAAAAGCTTTTGAAAAGTCCATATAAACCACGTCCACTGTGTTCCCTTGGTCCAGTCCGGAACTTACCCCTTCATAAAAGCTTATCAGATTAGTCTGATAGGAACGGTCCCTCGTAAACCCATGTTGATATTGGGTCATGAGGTTGTTCTTCTTCAGATATTCCAGTATAGCATCTCTTAGAAAACCCTCCATGATTTTACCCACAGTAGAGGTTAAGCTCACTGGCCTATAATTTCCATGTTCAGCTTTTGTCCCTTTTTGAATATTGGCACCACATTTGCTATACGCCAGTACTGTGGTACAGACCCCGCTATTATGGAATCTTTAAAGATTAAAAATAATGGTCTATCAATGACTGTACTTAATTCCTGCAGTACTTGGGGGTGTATTCCATCCGGGCTCGGGATTTGTCAACTTTAGTGATTTTTAGATGCCAACGTACTTCCTGCTGGGTTAAGCAGGTGACATTTAATGGAGAAATTTTTTTATCACTGATCATGTTATCTGTCATGGGATTTTCCCATGGGATTTTCCTGTGTAAATACTGTTGAAAAAAGTTATTAAGCATATTGGCTTTTTCCTCATCCTCATCCACCATTTCACCTAGACTATTTTTAAGGGGTCCAACACTATCATTTTTTAGTTTCTTACTATTTATGTAGTTAAAGAATATTTTGGGATTATTTTTACTCTTTGGCAATGAGTCTCTCTGCCTCAATCTTTGCTGTCTTGATCTGCATTTTATAGAATTTATTTAATTTTCTGTATTTATTTATTAAAGGGAATGTCACCTTCTTTTTCGGATATAAGATGCGGCCACCGCCTCTAGGGGCTTATCTACAGCATTCTGGAAGATAAGCCCCCGATGTAACCTGAAAGATAAGAAAAACAAGTTATATTCTACTCACTTGTGGGGGCGGTCCGGTCCGATGGGTGTCGCAGGTCCGGGTCCTCACATCTTCTTGCGATGTTGTCATCTTCCTTGCTTCCTGTCGCAGCCCCTGCTCAGGCGCACTGATTTGCCCTGTTGAGGGCAGAGCAAAGTACTGCAGTGCGCAGGCGCTGGGCCTCTCTGACCTTTTCCGATGCCTGCACACTGCAGAGAAAAGCACTTCCCTTCCGAGCCCCAACGTATGCCCATACAGTAGTTCTCTCCGACATATGGAGTATCAGCATACTTAGGACAAATTGGACAACAACTTTTGTTGTCCAATTTCTCCTGTTACCCTTGGGAAAATAAAAAATTGGGGTCTAAAAGATAATGTTTGTGGAAAAAATATAATTTTTTTTATTTTCACGCCCGGGCGTTATAAACTTGTGAAACACTTGGGGGTTCAAAGTGCTCACCACACATTTAGATAAATTCCTTGGGGGGGTCTAGTTTCCAAAATGGGGTCACTTGTGGGGGGTTTCCACTGTTTAGGCACATCAGGGGCTCTCCAAACACGACATGACGCCCACAGACCATTCCATCAAAGTCTGCATTCCAAAACGTCACTACTTCCCTTCTGAGCCCCGACGTGTGCCCATACAGTAGCTTTCTGCCACATATGAGGTATTAGTGTAGTCAGGACAAATTGGACAACACCTTTTGGGGTCCAATTTCTCCTGTTACTCCTGGGAAAATAAAAAATTGGGGACTAAAAGATCATGTTTGGGGAAAAAATATATATTTTTTTATTTTCACGCTCGGGCGTTATAAACTTTAGTGAAACACCTGGGGGTTCAAAGTTCTCACCACACATCTAGACAAGTTCCTTGGGGGGTCTAGTTTCCAAAATGGGGTCACTTGTGGGGGGTTTCCAATGTTCAGGCACATCATGGGCTCTCCAAACGCGACATGGCGTCCGATCTCAATTCCAGCCAATTTTGGGTTGAAAAAGTCAAACGGCGCTGCTTCCCTTCCGTGCTCTGCCATGCGTCCAAACAGTGGTTTACCCCCACATATGGGGTATCGGCGTACTCAGGACAAATTGCACAATAACTTTTGTGGTCTTGTTACCCTTGGGAAAATAAAAATTAAGGGTGAAAAGATCATTTTTGTGAAAACATATGATTCTTTAATTTTATGGCTCTAGGTTATAAACTTCTGTGAAGCTCTTGCGGTTTCAAAGTGCTCACCACACATCTAGATAAGTTTCTTTAGGGGTCTAGTTTCCAAAATGGTGTCATTTGTGGGGGTTTCCACTGTTCATGCACATCAGGGGCTCTCCAAACACTACATGGCGTCCAGCCAATTCTGCGTTGAAAAAGTCAAACGGCGCTCCTTCCCTTCCGAAATCTGCCATGCACCCAAATAGTGGTTTACCCCCACATATAGGATATCAGCGTACTCAGGACAAATTGCACAACACCTTTTGGGGTCCAATTTCTCCTGTTACCCTTGGGAACATAAAAAGACGGATTTTGGTAAGAACTTACCTGTAAAATCCTTTTCAGCGAAGGAAGGAAAGGAGACACACTAGTCATAACTAGTGGGTAGGCGGAGCCCAGATGGGATAGACACCTCAGATTAAAAAAGAGTGTTGACCGGCCCCTCCAGCTCGGGCTCCTCCTACTCAGCTCTCCAGTTGTACACAGCTTAAGAAGGCAATATCACCAGCGGAAGCACATAACCCTTCTGAAGGACTTGAGAGACAAAAACACAAGAGTACAGGTTATGCATGCATTTAGGTAAAAACCACACAGTTCCAGGCACTACTCACTGGACCTGACCACTGCAATGAGCTGGCGATGCTGGAACAGAGCCGTAGCGCGCCGACCTCGGCCCAGATAATCGCTATCAGAGAAGGGTCACGCCGCATCTGTAAATACAACAACACACTTCTGCCAAGGGAGGGAGCTGTGTCTCCTTTCCTTCCTTCGCTGAAAAGGATTTTACATGTAAGTTCTTACCAAAATCCGTCTTTCAGCAGCAGAACGGAAGGAAAGGAGACACACTAGTCATAACTAGTGGGACGTCCCAAAGCAGTCCAAAAATATAGGGTGGGAAAAAAACCAGAAACGGCAGAACCCAACAACCTAAGAAAACTGCGCAACTAGCGCTAAAAAACAGGTTAAAGGAAACTTTAAACTACCGCCGCCTGTAGGACTCTACGTCCCAAGGCTGCATCAGCGGAAGCACTAACGTCCACCTTATAAAATTTTGTAAAAGTGTGGACAGAGCGCCAGGTAGCCGCCCTGCAGAGCTGAGCTGCCGAGGCCCCTTGATGGAAAGCCCATGACGAGCCCACAGCCCTCGTGGAGTGAGCTCGAACCTTAATCGTGCAAGGTTCGCCCTTAAGTCGGTACGCTTCCAAAATGGCCGACCGAATCCAACGAGCTATAGAGTCCTTGGAAGCTCGTTGACCATGTCGACGACCTGCTGGAATCACAAACAGAGAGTCCGACTTCCGAAAACCTTGAGTAACAGTCAAATAAAACTTCAAAGCCCGCACCAAATCCAATGCGTGCAAGGCCAGTTCCTTCGCATTCCTTGGACTCGGACAAAGAGAAGGCAACACAATATCCTGGTTAACATGAAATTGCGACACCACCTTAGGTAGGAAGTCGCTCCGTGTGCGTAGTACTACACGATCCGGGTGAAACTCCAGGAAGGGAGGCGAGCAAGAAAGAGCCGCCAACTCAGAAACCCTTCTCAAAGAAGTGACCGCTACTAGGAAGGCAACCTTCCAAGAGAGCAAAGAAAGACTAACAGAGTCCATAGGCTCAAAAGGCCCGTGTTGAAGAGCCTCCAAAACAAGATTGAGACGCCAAGGAGACACAGGCGCCCTACGCGGTGGAAACTGGCGGGTTACTCCGCGAAAAAAGGAACGCACGTCCCTAAGCGAGGCGATAGCCTTTCGGAACAGCAAGGACAGAGCAGAAACCTGACCCCTCAGGGTGCTAACTGCCAAACCTTTGTCCAGTCCAAATTGCAGAGAAAGCCAACAAATTGGGAATGGAAAAAATCCTCGGATTCCTTGAGGAACCCGAACACCACGAAAAGAAGGCTTCCCAAGTCTTGTGGTAAATTCTAGTAGTAGCCGGACCTCTGGCCGCTCGTAAAGTGGCAATGACTTCGGCTGAAAAACCTCGACGGGTCAATATTTCGGTCTCAAGAGCCACGCCGTCAAACGCAGAGACTTCAGGTCCGGATGACGAACGGGCCCTTGGGTTAACAGGTCCGGGCGAAGAGGAAGTGGAACTGGCGGTGACGCCAGGAGTGACACCAGAGTCGAGAACCACGTTCTCCTTGGCCAATCTGGGGCTATCACTATAGCCGAGATTCTCTCCAGTCTGATCCGACGGAGAACCAGAGGCAGTAAGGATATCGGCGGAAACACATAGATCAGCTCGAATTGGTCCAACGGAGCCACCAGAGCATCCACCGCCACAGCCTTCGGATCCTTGTACCTGGACATGAATGTCGGCAACTTGGCATTGAACCTGGATGCCATCAGATCCACTTGAGGAGTTCCCCAACGGGAGCACAGCAGTGCAAAAATCTCCGGATGAAGACTCCATTCTCCGGGATCCATCTTCTCGCGACTTAGAAAGTCCGCCGTGATATTCTGAACTCCTGGAATGTGGATCGCAGAGATAGCTGGCACTCTGGTCTCTGGACATATCAGGATCCGAGATACCTCCACCATGAGTCTGGAACTCCTTGTCCCGCCTTGGTGATTGATATATGCGACCGCCGTCGCATTGTCTGTCTGCACCCGGACAGGCAGACCGCTTAAAGGGACCGTCCAGTGTTGGAGGCAAAGGAAAATCGCCCTCAATTCGAGGATGTTGATCGGCAAAACAGACTCTTCCGACGACCATACTCCCTGAGTCCAGAGATCGTTCCAAACACCCCCCCAGCCTGTCAGGCTGGCATCGGTGGTTATGACAGACCACTTTGGAGGAAGGAAAGACCTCCCCAGGGATAACTCTTTCGGACGGATCCACCATCCTAGAGACTCTCGTACTTTGTGAGAGATGATAACACTGCAATCCAGTGAGGTCTGCGACCGATCCCAGTGGTTCAGAATGAACTTTTGGAGAGCCCTGGAATGAAATTGGGCAAACGGAAGTGCTTCCATTGAAGCCACCATCAACCCCAGAAGGCGCATACATCTCCGAAGGGACATTGTCTTTGAAGACTTCATCACCCGTACATGCCGAAGGAGACATGCTTGCTTGTCTGGAGGCAGGGACACCACTGCTCGTACCGTGTCGAAATGCATCCCCAAAAACAGGATTGATTGTGACGGTTCCAGAGACGACTTCTCCCAATTGACCAGCCACCCGAAGTCCCCCAGGAACTGAAGTGATATGTCGCGAGCCGTCACCGCCTCCTCCTTTGAGGGCGCCACAATCAAAAGGTCGTCCAGATAAGGAAGGATCGTGACTCCCTGTCTTCGTAGAATCGCCATGAGAGGCGCCAGAATTTTTGTAAAAACTCTGGGCGCTGAAGCCAAACCGAAAGGCAGGGCCACAAATTGGTAATGATCTCCCTTATGGCAAAACGAAGGTAACGCTGGTGAGCCCTTCCGATTGGAACGTGTAAATAGGCGTCGCGAATGTCGATTGACACCAAAAAGTCGTTCTGCGACAAGGCTGCCACCACGGAACAAAGCGATTCCATGCGAAACTTTCGGGTGTGGACATGCCGATTCAATCTTTTGAGATCCAGGATGGGGCGAAACTTGTCCTCCTTTTTGGGGACCACAAAAAGATTGGAATAAAATCCTCTTCCCCTGTCCTCTGGTGGAACCGGTACCACCACACCCTTCTGCAGAAGAAATTCGACTTCTTGCAGTAAAGCGGCACATAGCTCGGGCTCTGACGGGATGCGAGATTGGCAATAACTGTTCGG
Organism: Oophaga sylvatica; assembly: GCA_033576555.1. Lineage (NCBI taxonomy): Eukaryota > Metazoa > Chordata > Amphibia > Anura > Dendrobatidae > Oophaga > Oophaga sylvatica. The sequence continues at coordinate 299,145,511 of JARQOD010000002.1, forward strand.
GGGTCGGGAAGAAAACTCTATGAAATAGCCTGCCGACACAACCCGCGTCACCCAGGAGTCTGGAACACGGGAAACCCAGGTCAAATTGAATTGGAGCAGGCGACCCCCCACTCGAGAGCCCTCGAGCGGGACCCTGGTGTCAATCCGCCTTAGCGGGCTTTTTGTCAGATTCCCTCTTGTCATGACGGAAATTTTGTTTCCAGGGAGTGCGGGATTTCTGAGTGGTCTTTTTTCCCGAAAAAGAGGGACGACCCGACCCCAAGAGGGCTGACCGAATCGTCCCCTGGACCGAAAGGACCGTCGACCATTACTGGCACCAGGTCTGCCAGGCGTAGAAGTCACAGTTCTTCGCTGTGGTAAAGCTGCTTCTTTTGCCTTTGCTTTGGCAATCAGCTCCGTGAGGTCAGATCCAAATAGCTGACCGCCCTTGTAAGCTAAAGATAGCAAACCTTGCTTGGAAACCGCATCACCGGTCCACTGTCTAAGCCACAGTGCTCTCCTGACTGAGACTGCCGAGGATTGTGTCCTGGATAGCAATGACACAGTATCCAGGTTTGCATCATGACCATATTGGAATGCACTTTCTAACAATTCGAACAGTTCGTCTACCTCAGGTACTTGAGGTTCACATTTCCTCTGCAAACGGTCCAACCAGACCAGGGAAGCTTTATAAGCACACATGGAGCCTAGTACTGCTCTGAAACCATGACCCGCGGCCTCGTAAATGGATTTTGCCGCCAACTCCGCTTTTCTGTCCAGTGGGTCTTGTAGACTCGCCTTCCCTTTAATAGGAAGTAAAGAAGATTTGCTAAGCTGAGATAAAGGGACATCCACTTCAGGAGAAGGGATCCAATTGTCAATCGATTCCGTAGTACACGGATACAGTGACTCAAATAGACGTGTCCCCTGAAAACGTTTGTCTGGACACAGATGCTCCTTCTCCACTGCTTGATTAAACTCACTCAGGGATGGCAAAGTCGAAAGTGACTTATGCGACTCCTGAAACATCCGGGCCGACTTACCAGGGCGAGTAGTTACTTCCTCCTGTAACTGTAACGCCTCTCTCATAGCTTCAATTAAAGCTTCTACACGGCCCGAAAAAGAGGCAGAGTGCCTTTGCTGATCTTCTTTATCCGAATCGGATATTCCCCCTGAACTTAAAGGGGAACCCTCCATATCAGAACTCTCTGAGTCGCTATATGTGAAAGAAGTCACCGGCCTGTGTCGCTTCCTGCCATGAGGGGGTTTGGCTGACACCCAATAACCCATAAGGTTAGACAGGCTATCAATCGAACGAGTGAGAGCCTCCATCTTTACATCACTGGGTCCTCCGACCACTGCGCTTGACGCGGTCGATGTCTGTGTGTCAGATACACGAGACCGATCTTGTAGCGGAGTCGGGACATGGTCCGCACCTGGGTTCTGATCTGACATGTCTTACCCAGTACAATGGCAGGTTAAACCTGACAGTAACAAGAAACAGTGTGGTTTCTAGAAAAAAATAAGACGAACGCTGAAGGGTTAACTCTTAAAGAAAGGGTTACCCCAGCTGTCCCACCATTAAGGGTTAACCGCCTGATAAGGGGTTAAAGTCACAAGCTCTCCACAACCTGTATTAATGTGACAGATGTGTGAGCCCCAAGTGCCTCTTATGAGGAAGCAAGTGCCTCAAGAAATGCCACACTAAATGAAAAAAAATCGCTAAAATATTGCGTCTTTTTTCACATCTCATAAAAATCCTGCGACTTAAAAAGCGTCGCTAACTTTAGCGACGTTCAGTGTGGCAGAGCCCTGCGCTGCGGGGGAGAGAAGTCTTTAAGCTTCTGCCCTGATAGGCAGAAGCGACTCACAGTTAAACTTCGCGGTGCTGTCTTCTTAATCTTGTGCGGGAGGAACGGAGAGTGAGGAGCCCGGAGCGCTGCAATGGCCGCCGCACTGAGGAGGCAGCCGGAAGGCAGAGGAAAATCGCGCTCAGTGAGCGCTTCCTGCCCGGGAAGCGTGAAGCCACGCCCCCCGCCTTCAAAAACAAAAGCGCGGGACTCCTCCATTCTCCGGTCCCGAGATCCCCGTCCTGCAGGCATCCACCTGCAGACAAAATATAACAGTCACCACATATACTGTAACAGCGGCTGCCGCAGCAGCCGCTGAATCACTCATACACATTATAAAAATGTGGAGTACTCACCCCGCCATGCGCCACAGGGACCCCCAGGGGTTTCTGGCGCGTGCCCATGCTTCCCCCAGGGCGGGGATCGCAGTGACCCCTGCAGCGCGGTTTGCGTCCCCGCCAGGGAAGCCATCCTCATCCCCCCGGGCTAGCAGGGTTCTGCAGGGACCACCATATAGGGTAATACAGATCCGCCAAGGGAGAGGTTGGGGTCCAGCAGCGCTGGGACCCCTGAGACCTCTAGACCACATTTGGTGATCCAAGTCTCTTGTCCGATAAAAAATAATAAAATCTTCTGAGGAGCTGCTTCCAGCAGCGACTATCCTCTGAGACCTCAAATTGAAAAACTGGAGAGCTGAGTAGGAGGAGCCCGAGCTGGAGGGGCCGGTCAACACTCTTTTTTAATCTGAGGTGTCTATCCCATCTGGGCTCCGCCTACCCACTAGTTATGACTAGTGTGTCTCCTTTCCTTCCGTTCTGCTGCTGAAAATTGGGGGCGAGAAGATCCTTTATGTGGAAATTTTTTTTTTTTTTTTTTACAGCTCTATGTTATAAACTTCTGTGAAGCACTTGGGGGTTCAAAGAACTCACCACACATCTAGATAAGTTCCTTAGGGGGTCTACTTTCCAAAATGGTGTCACTTGTGGGGGGTTTCCACTGTTTAGGCGCATCAGGGGCTCAAACAGTGGTTCCCCCCACATATGGGGTATCAGCGTATTCAGGACAAATTGCACAACAACTTTTGCGGTCCAATTTCTCCTGTTACCCTTGGTAAAATAAAAAAAAATTGGATCTGAAGTAAATATTTTGTGAAAAAAAGGTTCATTTTTTTTAAACATTCCAAAAATTCCTGAAGCACCTGAAGGGTTAATAAACTTATTGAATGTCGTTTTGAGCACCTTGAGGGGTGCAGTTTTTAGAATGGTGTCACTTTTGGATATTTTCTATCATATAGACCCCTCAAAGTGACTTCAAATGTGATGTGGTCCCTAAAAAAAAATGGTGTGTAAAAATGAGAAATCGCTGGTCAACTTTTAACCCCTTTAACTTCCTAACAAAAAAATTGTGTTTCCAAAATTGTGCTGATGTAAAGTAGACATGTGGGATATGTTATTTAGTAACTATTGTGTGACATATTTCTCTGTTTTAAAGGCATAAAAATGCAAAGTTTGAAAATTGCAAAATTTCCGCCATATTTCTGTTTTTTCATAAATAAATGCAATTTATATCGAATAAATTTTACCACTGTCATGAAGTACAATATGTCACGAGAAAATCTCAGAATCGCCAAGATCCGTTGAAGCGTTCCAGAGTTATAACCTCATAAAGGGACAGTGGTCAGAATTGTAAAAATTGGCCCGGTCATTAACGTGCAAACCACCCTTGGGGTAAAGGGGTTAATATGCTTGGATACAGCACTCTGAACAGCCAGCTTCTTTAGCAATGACCTTTTGTAGCTTACACTCCTTGTGAAGTGTGTCAATGACTGCCTTCTGGACATCTATCACGTCAGCAGTCTTCCCCATGATTGTGGAGTCTGCTGAAAGAGACTAAGGGACCTTTTTAAATGCTTAGGTAGCCTTTGCAGGTGTTTTGTGTCAATTATTCTAATTTACTGAGATAATGACTTTTGGGTTTTCATTGGCTGTAAGCCATAATCATCAACATTAGCAGAAATAAACACTTGAAATAGATCACTCTGTTTGTAATGACTCTATATATCAGTTTCACTTTTGGTATTGATGAACTGAAATAAATTAACTTTTTGATGATATTCTAATTTTGTGAGAACCACCTGTACTGGAGCTATTCCCTGCTCTATCTTCACATACACATTGCACTTATACCAACAGGCATGCAGGTCCATTTTTTTTTTGTTTGGCTTTAGTTCCTTGGAATTTGTAGATATAGGGGAATGTGCCCCCTTTCTGGGCATTGCAACATTTGGCTTTCCTCAGGCAGGTGTGAAACAGTCAGGTCTAAAGGGTATGCCACACTAAACAACATCGCTAACGGGATCGCTAAAAAACGTCACTATTTAGCGATCCCGTTAGCGATGTTGTTGTGTGCGGCATCTACCAGCGACGAGGCCCCTGCTGTGATGTCGTTCATCACAGCGATCGTTCCGGACCCTATTTTCGTCGCTGGCGCCCCGCTGGTAAGTATCTAATCGCTGAGTGTGGCACCTTTTTTAGCGATTTAGCGGTACTTTTGTACCGCTAAAGTCGTTAAGGAGATCGCTAACCACGATAGCGTCCTAACGACATCGCTAAAATAGGTAGCTACTAGCGATATAGAAACAATCCCGCTAGCGATCTCATTAGTATGCGACGCTAACGAGATCGCTAGCGGGATTGTGTAGTGTGGCAGTGCCTTTAGTCTTACTCTGCCCCTGTCTATTTTGAGGCCTGCTAGCACATAACGAAGGTAAGAAACTAGAGTTAGGGATCATCCTGGGTACAGCTTGTTGAAGTGGGATAGCTTTTATACTCTTTTGATCAAAATAGTGTCAACTAAGTACCCTTTTTTATTTACAGGTACTATTAATATTCATTTTCTTACTGCACAGTATTTGCATATTGATTTTATCCTAGGTTTTGTTTGTTAATGGCCACAGTGTGAATGTGAACTGTAAGACAGTGGCGGTAATGAGGCAGTGACCCAGAGAGTTCAACTTAGATGTCTTTATTTTGGCAACTTACGAAAATAAACTTCGTTATCCTCTGGCTCGCAGTCGGATCGTCCCTAACAGTCATTGCTGTGGACGACTGCACCACCATGTTACTCGTGGGTGAGGCATTGGCTTCTCACTCTCTCTGGCTCTGACCTGTGTTCGGTCTCACACAGACCTGTCCTACACAGAGCCTCCTGCTTGCAAACCAAATACTGATAAACCCAAACCTTAATTGAAAGCTTAAATGGGAATCGTAGACATGGGCCACTCCCAAGACCTGGAGTAGAGGGAGAGATCAGTCCCACTACCTTCCTGCAGATCTCTCCAAAAAGAAAAGCCCATTTCATGTTTTCCTATTTTTGATTTGGTCAAATAGCTTGACCGGGTCCACACTGTCTTATTTTGCACTGTAACCACAGGGGTGGCTGTAATTGCAATGCACTCCAGTGGGTTTATATGTTTGTATGCACATCCTGGGGAACACGTAACGACCCTCGTATATAATCTCCCTCACTGGCTCACAGCACCTGCACATTGCACTTATACTGTACAGACAGATGTGCTGCCCCATTTTTTTCTGTTCTGCTCTATAATCAGTAGCTTAATGTAAAGGTATATGTTTATACTAAAATAATGATTTTTTTTCTTTTGCTACTATTGATTTATTTTCTGTTCATAGTTTAATTTGCTGTTGTTGCTCTGAACATAATAGTGAAAAAATAAATTGTCAAAATCTCCAGCTGTTATATGCTGCCATGTCTAAAGGTCATCACCCATAGAAGGAACAGATGTGTGAAAGCAATGTGTTTTTAAACACATCACATTTCTCTGTAGGCTACTACATATGACACCAAATTAGGAGCATAACACTTACACATCATGACCCTCCTCCAGATCTGCTTGGAGCTGCGTTAAAGAAAATAATTGTGTAAAGTACGGTAGCTTTTTCTCTCCTGTTTTATGCCGAAAGACTGAATAATGACCCACAAAATGTGTGAATACAGTCTCTGTCCACAGCAGACAGACATAAAATGCTGACAGCACATAGGAATAATAAATGCCGAAACTATCGATGGTCAGATTTTTTTTTTCTTAACTAGAATTTTCTCAAAATTTGGGGAAAATCTCTTAAAAAACTGAGATATCTTGAAAATACCAGGAATTTCAAAGACAATACAGTAATTGACAAATCAGCAAAGTTTTACTAATTGTTCTCTTAGACTTATCCATAATAAAAATGTTTGTTTTAAAAAGCTTCATATTTACAGTCAATTTAAAGCTATATTTATGCCATAAGTACAGCTCATTTACCAAAACAGATGGCATTATTGATCAAGTTGCACCTTTACACTATTATACAAGAGTATTTTAAGGAAATCTGTGGGTAAGATCAACCACCCCACCTCCAAACCTCACATATAGTCATGCAGGTCTTTAAAATGTAAATTCATGCACACCTTTATATCCTCTATCTGTTGCTGCATTACAAAGAAATTATCATTTTCATTCAAATGAAAATTAGCCTTCAAGTGCTCTGGGTGCAACAGAGCACTCCCCTCTGACAAGCACTAGCATCTTTAGCTTGATTCATAACTCACTATCTGATTTCCTTGTGTGGTGCCTGACCACACATATAAAGTAAGCAATCAATCAAGCTAAAGAGTCTGGTGCTTTTAAGGAAAAAAAACCTTGGTAGGCAAAAGGAAGCTTAAGTGCTCTGTCACACCCAGAGCCCTGAATACCTCATTGGCATATCAATTAAATGCTACTCAATTGGGAATGCAGCAACAGATAAAAAATATAAAGGTGTTGATAGATTTACATTTCAAGACCAGCATGCCCATAAATGCAGTTTTAGAGGTTTATCTTACTGTCAGGTTTGCCTTAATGTGTCCAACCTTAAGAACAGCACATAACATGTAATATAGAATATTTTTCTCTTTATCAGTTAAGTGACTTCACAAGTGCTACCATATGGTCAACACCACAAGCGACTTCCACTACTTCTCCAGGTACAGTTACCTTCAAGGAAATAAAAAGAATGAAAGGAAAAAAAAAGTAATAGGTAACAAATGATTATGTTCAAAACAATATAAAAAAAGAGTATTGTTGGTACTCACCATAAAATCTCTTTCTCGTAGCCTTCAATGGTGGACACAGGAAACCATGGGTGAAGTCTGCTGCCACCCGTAAGCTGACACTAAGAACACACCTCTATATATAAAAAAAAAAAAAAAAGCCGGCCCCACCCCAGCAGGAAAAACCTGTCTATATTATGGTTTCTTGTGTCCCCCAGTGAGGCATCCGAGAAATGTTTTATTTGTCATGCTCCTGAAACAATACATACAGATATAATGAAACTTGAGTCAATATGATCAAAATTCCTGTCCCTGAAAGGAAAGATCTAAGGCAAGAACATTGGCCCTAATTCAGCAGTGTCTTTGCCAGAAAACTAGGGTAAAACACTTCAAAAAGTTGTTGTGCAAGCTTGAATTGCACATAAATGTTGTGGCTTTTGGTGTTTACGCGCCTCTTTTTCGCAATTCTGACAAAATAAGCGGGGCTGGAGGGGAGTAAGAGCGTGGCTATGCCCGTCCAATCTAATTCAACAATAGTGGTGGCGTTTCTTACACCATGAATGTTAGTCCGGTCTATGAATGAATGAATTTGGCGCATCCTATTCCTGCATGCATCTCATTAAGCCTGGCATACAAAACGCTGGTCTTAATGAACCAGCGCCATTTGTCTTTATTCTCCCCAACTATTGTATTAAAGGGGGTTTCCACCAAATTAAAATAGTTGCTAAATAATCGGTATGTAGTAGATGAGAAGTGTCTCCATCATCCTTGCTACATTCTAGGCCACAGCAAACCCTCGTCCGGTCCTATCCTTCATACAGGGCAGAGTGTTCCATGTCAGAATGAGAGGGGCTGGCTGGCTGCTTATTTCAATAGTTAGGCCAGCCCCCTTCTCCAATGTATAGATAGAGATGGGACTAGCTTGACAATTGAAGTGAGTACTCCGCTCACTCCAGTATCAGGACCCGGAATGCAGTGACTAGAGGACAAAGGGTGAATCTGGCTAATGAATTAGTAAATTACTACATTTACTATGCACAGATCATTTAGCACCTTTTTTTTTAAATTTTTTAGTCCCTTCAATAATAACTCTGTGCTGGATTTTTAGCATATGTGAGTGTACCCTGGATATTTTCGGATCCTTCCAGCCCTTCCCTGATACGATACATGACCCTCAAATCAAACAAAAAGGAAGGAGAAATTCAGACTAAAAGTTTATTGATATGTAGGAAGGTCTCTTACCCGCCAGGGAAAATACTGATCATCATATCTTCCTGTACCCAAGCAGCCTCTCATATTTTTACCCCAAACAAATAGTTCCCCGACATCTGCAAAACAAATAAAAAAAAGTTTTTTAAAAAAGTACAAAGTAATATACAAAAGAAACATGCTCAATGCTAAATTACAGAGCTTACTTAGGCTAGTTTCACACTAGCGCTCGGCAGGGCTGCGTACTTCCTCCGTCAAGCCCCGCCCACTGCCGCACCTCTTCCTTTCAGTACCGTCTACCTCTGCATGCGTCCTGCATACCCTATCTTTAACATTGGGTACGCAGGCCATGCGGATGTATGCAGATGCCTCCGCATGCGTCGTTTTGACGCTGCGTTGAACACATGTTGCGGTCGGCGCGGCATCAAAACAACGCATGCGGGTACGCAGGCCATGTGGATGTATGCGGATGCCTCCGCAGACTACTTAGTAACCTGGATAAGGTCAGTATCATCAAAGAGACCTGTGCATAAATAAATAGAATGGTGGACACAGAAATAATAATACAAGCAAACGGAAAAAAGGGGTCCCCTTTTGAGAAAGCACTGCCGCGAAACGCGTGTCAGGGGGTCTGCAGGGAGGTACACGGACTCGACCTTAAGATATGGGTAAGCGTCAGTAGTAATATGTATGGTGGACAGTAGGATTGCTAATATATTCTATTTACACAGATTTTCCGTTTGCTTGTATTATTATTTCTGTGTCCACCATTCTATTTATTTATGCACATGTCTCTGATGATACTGACCTTATCCAGGTTACTAAGTAGTCTGTTGTATACCCCTATTTATTGCCTGCAGCTTTTCCTCATTCCATCTCCGTTCTGGGCCTTTATTGTTGGCATTTGTAATTATTGATTAATAAAGCTTTTGTAATTTTTTAGTATGGTGTTGTCTACTCCTGTTTCTTGTGTGTATATTATAACTTCTTGGAGTTTTACACTTTTTTCGCTTGGCAATTGTGCCAGTATTTTTGGTGTGAAGCAATTTTGCTTCTTTCGCTACTTATATTTTTTAGTGCTTTTTATGACTATCGTTTCAATTATTTCTGTATTTGCACAAGTATTTGCTAAAGCATTTCCTAGTACCAGCAAAGAGAATGAGAATCCCTACGTCTCATGCACACCGCTTATTTTTGCCCTTGCAGTTTTGAAGCAGTTTCAGATGTGCAGCATGTAACTTCTTTCATCGTTCTACATCTATTCTAATGACTGGAAAAATAACCCCCTCAAAACGCGCATTTTAAATGCAGGATTTTTACTGCTATGAGAGACATTTTTGGTGGGGAAAGGTCTGCAACAAATCCTTAAAGTATGCACATACCCTTTTGGAGAATTCAGACATCCATGAAATAAGGTTTCTCTATGGATGTATGTGATGCACAGACCGGCAGTGCGTTCCCTGACTCAAACTTAACAGCCTTACAGGCATGTATGAGGCTCTTCCATTCTAATCAAGGGACCCGGGCGGCCAGTCTGCTCCCGAGGGACCCGCGGCAGCCGGTCTGCGCCCGAGGGACCCGCGGCAGCCGGTCTGCGCCCGAGGGACCCGCGGCAGCCGGTCTGCGCCCGAGGGACCCGCGGCAGCCGGTCTGCGCCCGAGGGACCCGTGGTGGCCGGTCTGCGCCCGAGGGACCCGTGGTGGCCGGTCTGCGCCCGAGGGACCCGCGGCGGACGGTCTGCGCCTGAGGGACCCGCGGCGGCCGGTCTGCGCCCGAGGGACCCGCGGCGGCCAGTCTGCGCCCGAGGGACCAGTGGCGGCCGGTCTGCGCCCGAGGGACCAGTGGCGGCCGGTCTGCGCCCGAGGGACCAGTGGCGGCCGGTCTGCGCCTGAGGACCCGCAGCGGCCGGTCTGCGCCCGAGGGACCCGCGGCGGCTGGTCTGCGCCCGAGGGACCCGTGGCGGCTGGTCTGCGCCCGAGGGACCCGTGGCGGCTGGTCTGCGCCCGAGGGACCCGTGGCGGCTGTTCTGCGCCCAAGGGACCCGCGGCGGCTGGATTGCGCCCAAGGGACCCGCGGCGGCTGGTCTGCGCCCAAGGGACCTGCGGCGGCTGGTCTGCGCGCAAGGGACCCGCGGCGGCCAGTCTGCGCGCAAGGGACACATGGATATCCCAATTTGGCCCAAAAGTTATAACTGATTCCATCAGCTGGATAGTGACAATCAGTTCACTGTCTGGTGAACATGTTCTATCAGACATGAGAAACAGTATACTTCCAAAAAATAATTTTTAGCTTCTGCCATTCAAAAATGCTTTTCTTTTCCCATATTAACCCACTGTTCTGGAAGAAAGCAATGCCATCAACTAACATGTACACTTCTATTGTAACAAGGGAAGAAGTATATTTGTAAATGATCAGTTTTTGGATGTAGATTTTGTTAAAAAGTTGGCATAACTTACTTGTTACTGCAGCAAAGTGGCCAAGGCCCGAACAGATCATGGACACCCTCACATTTGGGTTGAAGTCATTTAAGCCAAACAGAGTAGGAGGAATTATTTCTGGGATGGAAGACTCTGTAAAGCTTGGTCCTTTTCCAAGAATACCATAACCCCATACAAAGACATTTCCATCCTCTACAATAACAGGGAAAATAATTATTCCACAACAAAACATAACATTCCTAAAAGAATATCATTAACCTCTTCACTACCTGGTGATTTTTTGGTGATTTTCCGTTTTTCCTTCCCTTCTTTCAAGAGCCATAACTTTTAGTTTTCTAGGACTTGTTTTTTGAGGGCAGAATTGGACTTTTGAATGACACCATTCATTTTACCATATAGTGTACTGGACAAGGGAAAAAACCCAAGTCCACTGAAATAGCAAAAAAAGTGAAATTCCACAATAGTATTTAGGGAATATTATTTATCATGTTCACTTAATGGTAAAACTGACCAGGCAAAATGATCCCCAGGTCAGTATGAGTATGCAGATTCCAGACATGTATGGGTTTGTTTTGCTTTTTTATCTAGCTGGTAAAAAAAAAAAAAAAAAATAATAATAATAATTTTGTCGCCATTTTCCAAGACCCGTATCATTTTCATTTTTTGGGATTTGAGGCTGGGTGGTAGCTTATTTTTTTTAGCTCTGAGCTGCCGTTTTTAATTATAGCATTTTGAGGTAGATATGATGTTTTGATTGCACCTTATTGCAATGTGACAACAAAAAAGAAATTCTGGTGCTTTGATTTTTTTCTCGTTACGCTGTTTACCGATCAATTAATTTATTTTATATTTTAATAGATTGGACATTTCTGAATGAAGTGATACCAAATGTGTGTATTTTTGGTACTTAATGACCGGGCCAATTTTTACAATTCTGACCACTGTCACTTTATGAGGTTATAGCTCTGGAACGCTTCAACGGATCTCACTGATTCTGAGACTGTTTTTTCTTTTCTTTGATATGACTTGCGTTTTATTTATAAAAAAAAAAAAAAAGAAATTTGGCAAAAATTTTACAAATTTTGCAATTTTCAAACTTTTAATTTTTGTGCCCTTAAATCAGAGTCATACTGCACAAAATAGTTAATAAATAACATTTCCCACATGTCTACTTTACATCAGCACAATTTTGTAAACATAATTTTTTTTTGTTAGGACATTATAAGGGTTAAAAGTTGACCAGCTATTTCTCATTTTTCCAACAAAATTTACAAATCCATTTTTTTAGGGACCACCTCACATTTGAAGTGGGTTTAGGGGTCAATAAAACAGAAAATGCCCAAAAGTGACACCATTCTAAAAACGGCACCACTGAACCTGCTCAAAACCACATTCAGGAAGTGTACTTCACGAGAACTAAATCAATGTGGAAGGAAAAAAATGAACATTTTCCTTTTTTTCACAAAAAATTTACTTTGGAACCAAACTTTTTTATTTCCCCAAGAGTTACAGGAGAAAATGGACCACAAAATTTGTAGTGCAATTTCTTGAGTACGCAGATACCCTGTATGTGGGGGAATGCCACTGTTTGGGCGCATAACAGGGCTCAGAAGGGAGGGAGCACAGTTTGACTTTTTGAATGCAAAACTGGCTTGAATCAATGGCGGGCGCCATGTCGTGTTTGGAGACCCCCTGATGTACCTAAACAGTGGAAACCCCCAATTCTAACTCCAACAATAACACAGCCCTAACCCCAACACACCCCTAACCCTAATCCCAACCCTAACCATAACCACAACCCTAACTCTAGCTCAACCCCAACCCTAGCTCTAACCCTAGCCCCAACTATAACCCTTGCTATAACCTCAACCATAACCCTAAACCTAAAGGAACAAAATACACTTTTGTTATTTAATTATTTTTATGTAACTAAGGAGGTGATAAAGGTGGGGGGTTGATTTACTATTTTTTTTTATTTTGATCACTGTTATATGTCTATCACAGTAATCAAAATGAACCAATAGGAGAAATCTCCTATTGTTGCAGGTTGCCAGCCAGCAGATCTCGGCAGGTGCACTGTGCATGCTCCCGCCATTTTTTTCACAGAAGACGACGCCCAGGGCCAGGGGGACACAGCCGGAGGGACCGGGGGACACCAGAGGTACGGGGGGGGTTTCGGGGGACCCCATTTCTCTCTCCTTTGATGTGCTAGATCATATCAGAGGAGAGAGAAATAAATAGGAAATTGGACTTTTTTTGAGGGGTCACCGTTATTTCGTGAATAACGGTAATCGCAACACTGGAATCGGTAAAAGCAGACCCAAATCATTGCTCTGGGTCTCAGCTACCCCCGGTAGCCAAAACCCCGGAGATTTTCCGATGCTGCGGGCGCTATAACCTAATTTCTCAGCGACACGAAAAAGCTGCGCAGAGGAATGAGTACCCTTAACTGCTGCCGTTAATAGGTGTATCGGCGGTCGTAAAGGGGTTAAAAAAATTGTTTTTTTTTAAACAGGGCGATTTGAACTTGAGTTTTTTATTTTTTTCATATTTTTAAAAACTTTTTTTTTCTTTTACTGAATTTAATGGTCCCCTTAGGAGACTTGAAGCTGTGATTGTCCGATCACCTGTGCTGTACAAAGCAGTGCTTCAAGACTTGAGACACATGCTCTGTAATTTTACATGATCTTGACTCCGTGGCTGAATTGCTGAAGTTCCCAAAGGCTTCTACTTTTTAAAAATACCAATCAGAGTGAAAGTGAACCTGATATTTGATGCATGCCAATGGGCAGAACGTATCAGACACTGGCTGTGCAATCTCAGCCACCTATGTTTGACTCTGAAATGAAGCGTCGTTTCAGATAAAAGCATACATTTAATAGCTGCTGAGGACAACACCATGCTATGTACTAGTTGGACATGTGGGTCCCCGGCGGCTTTTCCCCACCTGCTAACACTGACTGACATATATCAATCTATTTGCACACGCAGAAAAGACCTGTCAATCACAGTCAGTGGGCAGGGAGAAGCCGCCGGGAACCGACCTGTCTGACTAGTGTGCCACATGGCTTGGTTCCCGGGCGGCTTTTAAATGTACGTTTCAGAGTCAAAAATACCTGGCTGAAATCGCACAGTGTCTGACACATGCTGCCCATAGATTGGGCAGCATGTGTCAAATGTCAGGTTCTCTAAAATAGCGGAATATTTAGGAGGGAGGAAATTTCATGAACTGACTTTTGCAACAATGATTTCCTACTACAGCACCATACTTGAATTAATAACGATACATTCTTTCACAAATGTATGTAAAGGCAGACTGTGCTAGATTTTATACACGGACAATGGCAAAGAATGAAAATCCTGAATACGATCTATAAGAGGGGCATCCCAACACTTTTGTCTATATAGTATGTAAACGTGGACCTTTAAATTTACACCATCATACCTTATACTAACCATTTAAAAGAGCACAACTCGTCCACCACATGCCACGTTTTTCACCTTCCCAACATTTTTGAATGGTAAGAGCCGAGGAACATTGACCTAAAACAAATAAGTAAAATTCATCTGTTACTCTCAGTACATACGACAATACATCATACAAGGAATATAGCACGTATTGGAAAATAAATGGATATAGACATATATTATTATGCAAAAGGTAAAGAAAAACTTTAAATATCTAAGGTTACGACAACAATAAAATATAATGGAAAATAAAATCCATGAAACCAAACCCATCAGTGCTAGTCACAGACAGATCTGCATCTAGCATTTGTACAATTGAGGCTAAATAAATTTACAGGTAATATTTTTAGAAAAAAAACTTTTATATATAAAACGTTGAGAACATATAAAGTCTGATACATTTTTGTTTAGGATGTGTTGTGTCGTAAAGCCTAATGTCTTCAAAAGACTGACAAGAGATCTAGCACAGAGGCTTAACCCCTTAGTGACAGCCAATTTGGTACATAACCCCTTCACCCCCAAGGGTGGTTTGCACGTTAATGACCGGGCAAATTTTTACAATTCTGACCACTGTCTCTTTATGAGGTTATAACTCTGGAACGCTTCAACGGATCTTTACGATTCTCAGAATGTTTTCTCGTGACATATTGTACTTCACGTTAGTGGTAAAATTTCTTCAATAAAACTTGGTTTATTTTTGAAAAAAAAACCCGCAAATATGGCGAAAATTTTGAAAATTTTGCAATTTTCAAACTGAATTTTTATTCCCTTAAAACAGAGAAATATGTCACACAAAATAGTTACTAAATAACATTTCCCACATGTCTACTTTACATCAGCACAATTTTGGAACCAAAATTTTTTTTTGTTAGGAAGTTATAAGGGTTAAAAATTGAACAGCGATTTCTCATTTTTACAACAAAATTTACAAAGCCATTTTTTTACGGACCAACTCACATTTGAAGTCACTTTGAGGGGTCTATATGGCAGAAAATACCCAAAAGTGACACCATTCTTAAAACTGCACCCCTCAAGCTACTCAAAACCACATTCAAGAAGTTTATTAACCCTTCAGGTGCTTCACAGGAACTGAAGCAACGTGGAAGGAAAAAATGAACATTTAACTTTTTAGTCACAAAAATGATCTTTTACAAAAAATTTTTTATTTTCACAAGGGTAAAAGGAGAAAATGGACAGATAAAGTTGTTATACAATTTCTCCTGAGTACGCCAATACCCCATATGTGGGGGAAAACCACTGTTTGGGCGCACGGCAGAGCTCGTAAGGGAAGGAGCGCCATTTGACTTTTTCAAACCAAAATTGGCTGGAATTGAGATTGGACGCCATGTCGCGTTGGGAGAGCCCCTGATGCGCTTAAACAGTGGAAACCCCCCACAAGTGATACCATTTTGGAAACTAGACCCCCTATGGAACTTATCTAGATCTGTTGTGAGCACTTTGAACCCCAAGTGTTTCACTAAAGTTTATAATGCCTGGGTGTGAAAAAAAAAAAAACAATTTACCACAAAAATGATTTTTTAGTCCTCAATTTTTGATTTTTCCCAAGAAAATTGGACCCCAAAAGTTGTTGTCCAACTTGTCCTGAGTACGCTGGTACCCCATATGTGGGGGGGGGGGGGCACGGCAGGGCTTGGAAAGGAAGTAATAAAGTTTTGGAATGCAGACTTTGGTGGGTGTCATGTTCCATCTGCAGTGCCCCAGATGTGCCTAAACAGTGGAAACCCCCCACAAACCCATTTTGGAAACTAGACCCCCTAAGGAACTTATCTAAATCTGTGGTGAGCACTTTGAACCCCCAAGTGCTTCACACAAGTTTATAATGCCAGGGCATGAAAATAAAAATCCTATTTTTTTCCCACAAAAATTATCTTTTAATCACCAATTTTTTATTTTCCCAAGGGTAACAAAAGAAACAGGACTACAAAAGTTTTGTCCAATTTGTCCTGAGTACGCTGATACCCCATATGTGGGGGGGAACCACTGTTTGGGCGCACGGCAGAGCTCGGAATGAAAGGAGCGCCATTTGACTTTTTCCAACCAAAATTGGCTGGAATTGAGATTGGACGCCATGTTGCATTTGGATAGCCCCTGATGTGCCTAAACAAGTGGAAAGTGGAAACCCCTCAAAAGTGACCCCATTTTGGAAGCTAGACCCCCTAAGAACTTATCTAGATCTGTGGTGAGCACGTTGAACCCCCAAGTGCTTCACACAAGTTTACAAAGTAGAGCCGTAAAATTAAAAAATCATATTTTGTCTACAAAAATTATCTTTTCACCCCAATTTTTATTTTCCCAAGGGTAACAAGGCCCCAAAAGTTATTGTGCAATTTGTCCTGAGTACGCTGATACCCTCTATGTGGGAGAAAACTACTGTATAGGCAAACGTCGGGGCTCGGAAGGGAAGTAGTGACGTTTTGGATGCAGACTTTGATGGAAAGGTCTGCAGGCGTCATGTTGCATTTGGAGAGCCCCTGATGTGCCTAAACAGTGGAAAACCCCTCATGTGACCACATTTTGGAAAACAGACCCCTAAAGGAACTTTCTAGATGTGTGGTGAGCGCTATGAACCCCCGAGTGCTTCACAGAAGTTTATAACGTACAGCCGTAAAAACAAAAAAAATCATTTTTTTTTACAGAACTGATTTTTTCACCCCCAATTATTTTATTTATACAAGGGTAACAGATGAAATTGGACCCCAAAAGTTGTTGTCCAATTTGTCCCGAGTACGCTGATACCCCATATGTGGGAGAAAACTACTGCATGGGCACACGTCGGGGCTCGGAAGGGAAGTAGTAATGTTTTGGATTGCAGACTTTGATGGAATGGTTTGCGGGTGTCATGTCGCGTTTGGAGTGCCCCTGATGTGCCTAAATATTGGAAACCAACCACAAATGACCCCATTTTGGAAACTAGACCACCCAAGGAACTTATCTAGATTGATATTTTTGCCCCCAATTTTTTATTTTCCCAAGGGTAACTGAAGAAATTAGACCCCCAAGAGTTATTTTGCAATTTGTCCTGAGTACCTGATACCACATATGTGGGGGTAAACTACTGTTTGGGCTCATGGCAGAGCTCAGAAGGGAAGGAGCACCGCTTGACTTTTTTCGACGCAGAATTGGCTGGAATTGAGATCAGACGCCATGTCACATTTGGAGAGCCCCTGATGTGCCTAAACAGTGGAAACCCCTTAATTCTAACTCCAACCCTAACCCCAACGTACTCCTAAACCTAATCCCAACCCTAATCATAACCCTAACCACAAACCTAACCCTAACACACACCCTAATCCAAACCCTAACCCCTAATTCTAACTTTAGCCCCAACCCTAACCCTAACTTTAGCCCCAACCCTAACGGGAAAATGGAAATAAATACATTTTTTTAATTTTACTATTTTTCCCTAACTAAGAGGGTGATAAAGGGGGGTTTGATTTACTATTTATATCAGGTTTTTATGATTGGCTGCTGTCACATGCTAAAAGACGCTTTTATTGCGAAAAACAGTTTTTTTGCATCACCACATTTTGAGAGCTATAATTTTTGCATATTTTGGCCCACAGAGTCATGTGAGGTCTTATTTTTTGCGGTCGAGTAGACATTTTTATTGGTACCATTTTTGGGCTCGTGACATTTTTTGATCACTTTTTATTACAATTTTTGGGAGATTAGAATGAACAAAAATCAGCAATTCATTAATTTCTTTTTTTGGGGGGGCGTTTATACCGTTCCGCTTGTGTAATTGATAAAGCAGTTTTATTCTTCGGGTTAGTACGATTACGGCGATACCTCATTTGTATATTTTTTTTTATGTTTTGGCGCTTTTATACAATAAACAATTTATATAAAAAATAGTTATTTTTGCATCGCTTTATTCTGCGAGCTATAACTTTTTAATTTTTTCACTGATGACGCTGTATGGCGGCTTGTTTTTTGCGGACAAGATGATGTTTTCAGCAGTACCATGTTTATTTATATCCGTCTTTTTGATCGCGTGTTATTCCACTTTTTGTTTGGGGTATGATGATAAAGCATTGTTTTTTGCTTTGTTTTTATTTTTTTTTTAAGGGGTTCACTAAAGGGTTAACTAGTGGGACAGTTTCATAGGCGGGTCGTTACAGACGCGGCGATACCAATTATGTGTACTTTTATTGTTTATTTTTTTTATTTACATGAAGAAATGAATTTATTGGGAATATTTTTTTTTTCTTTATTTGGGAATTTTTTTTTTTACACATCTGATTTTTATTTTTTTTAACTTTTTTACTTTGTCCCAGGGTGGGACATCACAGTACAGGGTCAGATCGTTGGTGCGACAGTGTGCACAGCACTCTGTCACACCAGCGATGTGACAGGCAGTGCTGCAGGCTTCCTCAGCGCCTGCTCTCAGCAGGCACTGAGGAAGCGCCTCCCTGCAAGACCCGGTGGCCATCTTGGATCCGGGGTCCTGCAGGGAAGAGGCCCTCAGAACAGCGCGGTCACATCGCGCTGTTCTGAGGATCTCAGGGGAGCACGCAGGGAGCCCCCTCCCTGCGCGATGCTCCCCTGTGCCCCAGTACACCGCGATCATGTTTGATCGCGGTGTGCCAGGGGTTATTGTGCCAGGAGCGGTCCGTGACTGCTCCTGGCACATAGTGCCGGGTGTCAGCTGTGATAATCAGCTGACACCCGGCCGCAATCGGCTGCGCTCCCCCCGGGAGCGCGTCCGATCGCATGCGACGTACTATCCCGTCCCTGGTCATACGGGCCCAGGTACCATGGACGAGATAGTACGTCGCATGGCAGAAAGGGGTTAATGACCAGGCCAATTTTTACAATTCTTATCACTGTCACTTTATGAGGTTATAGCTCTGGAACGCTTCAACGTATCCCACTGATTCTGAGACTGCTTTTTCGTGACATATTGTACTTCATATTAGTGGTAAAATTTATTTGATATAACTGGTGTTTATTTATAAAAAAATGGAAATTTGGAAAAAATTGTGAAAATTTTGCAATTTTCAAATTTTTCATTTTTGTACCCTTAAAGGGAACCTGTCAGCAGGATTGTGCGACAAGAAGCCGGCAGCGGCACTTTTGCAGTACCATCTATCGGAACACGATAGATGCTAATGCGCAGGAGCACCCGACAGCGCAATATTGATGGTGATTTTTTTTTTCTTTGAAACACAGGAAGATAATAGGCACTAACCAATAAGAGAAAGTGAGCAGGCGCTGCCATTTTGATTAAGTGACATGCTTTTTTGTCAAATACACACATTAGTATATTCATCATACAAACTAGGGGGCAGGTTAGTGAGGGATCAGTCAGCAATCTGCATTATGAATAGCTAGCTAATCAGACCACCACATACATGAACCCCGCCTTAGGACACGAGCATATCATTAACACAAAACTGAAAATAAAGATTAAGAAACAACCACAAAACAGATTTCATTAACCAAGGTTTCATTTTATTCAGTATAATGGTGCCGACCTGACACTGTGTGTAGGTTACTATGCACAATCCTGCTGACAGATTCCCATTAAATCAGAGTGGTGTCACTCAAAATAGTTAATAAACATATCAACTTTACATCAGCACAATTTTGGAAACTTAATTTTTTTTTTAGGACGTTATAAGGGTTAAAAGTTGACCAGTGATTTCTAATTTTTCCAACAAAATTTACAAAACCATTTTTTTTAGGGACCACCTCACATCTGAAGTGAGTTTGGGGGTCAATATAACAGAAAATACCCAAAAGTGACACTATTTTTAAAACTGTACCCCTCAAGGTACTCAAAACCACATTCAAGAAGTTTATTATCCCTTCTTTACAAGAAGCAAAAGCAATGTGGAAGGAAAAAATTAACATTTTACTTTTTTCACCAAAAAATTACTTTGGAACCAATTTTTTTTATTTTTCACAGGGTATCAGGAGAAAATGGAAACAAAATTTGATGTGCAATTTCTCTTGAGCACGCCAATATCCCGTATGTGGGTGAAAGTCACTGTTTGGGCACATGGCAGGGCTCAGAAGGGTGGGAGCACCAATTGACTTTTTGAACGCAAAATTGGCTGGAATCAATGGCGGCCCATGTCGCGTTTGGAGACCCCCTGATATACCTAAACAGTGGACCCCCCAATTGTAGCCGAGACTCTGGAGAATTTCCGATGCTGGGGGGCGCTATACACTTATTTCTCAGCACTGTTATAAAGCGGCGCTGAGGAATAAGTACTCTTAACTGCCGCCATTAAAAGGAGTATCAGCGGTCGTTAAGGGGTTGATGCCAGGTGAAAAATGTACTAAGCAAGGCATCTGTAAACCCATGGTTCATTATACTTTGTATATATTTTCCTTATAGTTTGCTCTGAATCATCCAAGGGCAGAATCTAAGTGTACTGCAATGAATTGGACCAGAGTTGAACCAGAAGGGAACTGAAGGTAACTAGATAGTCATGGTAAGCAATGTTTCTGTTTGTTTCCACTCTCACCCCCATAATCCTTCCCTTCTAACTAACCTCTCTAATCTGTACACCTGGTAAAGAACTGGCCATTTCTCCCTCCATCCTCCTCATCCATCTCACCACCTCCTCAGATCTGTTGCTCAACATACAATCCTTTGTCTCCAAACACAGACAGCCACCTCAGGCTCATGCACGCTCCCACCTAACCCTTTCTCTACTCCCCCTCACTACCGGTGACATCTCTCCAAATCCAGGCCCTCCTCATCTCATCCCCACAGTCACTTCCGCCTCCTATCCACGATCTATCACAAATTTCCGAAGTTTCTAACTTTATACCCATTCATCACTTGCCCATCCCTCTAACAGGAGTCCTATGGAATGCTTGCTCTGTCTGCAACAAACTTTCATACATGATATTTTCATTACTAAAACTTTCCTTGCTTGGCATCACTGAAACCTGGCTCACCCCCCTCTAACACAGCCTCTCCAGTTGCACTTTCTTACGGTGGATTCCATCTTTCTCACTCCCCCCTGACCCAGCAACAAGCACGGTGAAAGAGTTGGTTCTCTCCTGTCAGGTAACTGTTCCTTCACCCAAATTACACTGCCATCCTATTTTACTTTCCCTTCTTTTGAGGTGCACTCTGTGTGCATCTAATCCCCCTCCAACTGGCTGTCATTTACTGACCCCCAGCGTCAGCCACCACCTTTTGTGACCCCTTCCGTTTGAACTTCCCCATTGACACTTCCCACTCAGCTGTCTATAAGCTTCTATCTCTCACTTATTCCTTCAGCCTTGCTCAATGGTCCTCCACAGCCACTCACAAAGATGGCCATACTGGACCTCATCTTCACCTGCCTGTGTTCCCTATCTAACCTCTAACTCACCTCTCCCCCGTCTGACCACAACCTACTCACATTCTCTTCCCTCTCCCTTACAGGTGCACAATCCCCACTCCACAAACTTGCACATCATTGCAGAAAACTCAAACACCTTGATTTACACTCACTTTGAGTCCCTTCTCCCTCTCGCAGACATAGGTTCCTTACACAATGCAGAAGCTGCCGCCACTTTATAGAACACCACAACAGCCTGACTAAAGAACTGGAGCAGGAATCCAGGTTTGCTGAGCAGAGATGGAAAAGATCCCACTCCAATAAGCACTTCATCACATTCAAACAGTCCCTTACCACTTTCAAGTCCACAGTCACTGCAGCAAAACAAACCTACTTCTCATCCCTCATAACTTCCCAGTCACACAACCCTAAACAGTTATTCAACACTTTCAATTCTCTCCTCTGTCCCCCATCAACTCCTCCCTCTCCTCTCAGCTGAAGACTATGCCTCATTCTTCAAGCAGACGATTGACACCGTCAGAGAAAGCTTTGGCTTACAGTCCCCACAAGCCCTTCTTCACAACTACTCCGCTGTTCTCCTCCAAAATCAGCTTCCTCACCATTACAAAAGACCAAATTTCATCTCTACTCTCCAGATCACATCTAAGCACCTGTTCACGTGACCCAATCCTGTCCCACCTCATGTTAAGCCTGACCCATCTCTTTAAACTATCACTAACAATTGGTGTCTTTCCCTCATGCCTCGATCACACCGATCCTCAAAAAGCCCTCCCTTGACCCATCTTCTGTGTCTAGCTATCATTTCTCCCCTATGCTTCAAAACTACTGGAAGAACAAGACCATCTTGAACTATCCTTCCACTTCTCCTCCAGCTCCCTCTTTGACCGCTACAATCTGCTTTCTGACAGCATCATTCCACTGAAACTGATCTGACTAAAGTCAACCAATGACCTATTAACTGCCAAATCCAAGAGACACTACTCTGTCCTCATCCTCCTCCTCCTGGACATGTCATCTGCCTTCGACACAGTGGACCATTCATTCTTACTACAGATTTGCTAATCTACTGGCATCACAGACTTGGCCCTATCTTAGATTTTTTTATACCTAACAGACCAGACATTCAGTGTGTCCCACTCACACACTACCTCCTCATCTTGTCCCCGATCTGTTGGTGTCTCCTAAGGTTCAGTTCTAGGACCCTGCACTTATCCATCTACCCCTTTGGCCCAGGACAGCTCATATAGTCCAACAGCTTTCAGTATCATCTCTATGCTGATGGCAGACAGATCTACCTCTCTGGACCCGATATCACCTCATTACTAACCATAATCTCACAATGTCTGTCCGCTATTTCATCCTTGTTCCCTGCTAGATTTCCAAAACTTAACATGGACAAAACCAAATTTGTCAACTTTCCCCCATCTCACTCAACCCCCCACAGACCTATCCATCAAAGTCAATGGCTGCTCACTCTCCCCAGTCCCGCAAGCTCGCTGCCTCAGGGTAACCATGGACTCTGATCTCTCCTTCAGACCACATATCCAAGCCCTTTCCACTTCCTGGCGACTACAACTCAATAATATTTCCCGGATCCGTACATTCCTGCAAAAACACTAGTGCATGCCCTCATCATTTCCCACCTCGATTACTACAACCTCCTGCTCTGTGGCCTCCCTTCTAACACTCTCGTACCCCTCCAATCTTTCCTAAATTCTACTGTTAGATTAATCTATCTGTTCCCCAGCCTCTCCTCTCTGTCAGCCCTTTCACTGGTGCCCCATTGCCCGACTCGGGTTAAAAATCCTAACCATGGCATACAAAGCTATCCACAACCTATCTCCTCCATATATTTGTGACCTCGTCTCCCGGCACTCAACTGCACGCAACCTCCGATCCTCATAAGATCTTGTTCTTTACTTCCCTCTTATCTTCTCTTTGCACAATCTCAAGAATTTTCCTGTGCATCCCCCTACTCTGGAACTCTCTACTCCAACCTATCAGACTCTCGCCTACCATGGAAACCTACAAAAGGACCTACCTGAAGGCCTACCTTTTCCGACAAGCCTACAAACTGCAGTAAGCCATGTTTCACTATATCGTTGCACGACCACTTCTACCCTCATCTACTGTATCCTCACCCACTACCCTCATCTACTGTATCCTCACCCATGCCTTGTAGACTGTGAGCCCTCGCAGGCAAGGTCCTCTCTCATTCTGTAGGAGTCGGGGACTTGTATTGTTGAAGATTATTGTGCTTGATTTTTTATTACATATAACCATTTCACATGTAAAGTGCCATGGAATAAATGGCACTATAATAATAAATAATAACAATAATAATACTTTTATCAGTGATTATCTTACCTGTGTGAGATCTGTTATAGACGCAAGCTGCAAATATTCAGAATTTCCCCAGCCGTAAACATCTCCTTCACTTGATACTGCCAGGCAACAATCTCCAAAAGTGGCTACCTGTACAACATTCACACCAGCCAAATCCCCAGAAACTTTGGTAGGTTTACTGCTGATGTTGTAATGCCCATGACCTGTAAAAACATAAAAGTAAAGCGCATTATCTACAAAATGCACTGTTCAGTGAGCAAGAGAGTCTATGTCTGAAGAGGTTAATGGACGTTTGACCCACTATAACAAAGGGATCATATCCACTCACTCCAGTGAAGATAATTTCTTGATTGGTGGGTGTTCGATCAATAGAAAAACCAATTATTTTTATCCCCACTCAGAAAGAAGTGGCTGTGCACATGCCAGATAGCTGTTCTATTAATTCGCTATGGGGGTAAAAGTTCCCTGTTCTGCCAATGCATGTGGCTGAAAGTAGGGAACCCAGTTGACCTCCACTGATCTACAAGTTATCACCTATCCTGTAAAGTAAATGCCAGACAGGAGAACCAGGGAATGGCGCAGTCTTTGCCACCGAGAGAAGTTAAGGTGCAGAAATTTCAGATTGCTTGTAGGTAAAATTTTATTCAAACTGATAAAACATGGGTATTACATACCTGGTAATGTGTTTTTTCATGAGACATGACGGCACCACGAGATAGTGGATCCGCCCTTCAAGGACAGGAAACCTTCAAGATAAAAGGGGCGGCTCCTCTCTCTGCATCAGTTGTTTTACAGAGCACGAGAGGAACTAAGTAGGTTAGTATACATATAAATAATACATCTTTACAATTCTAACTACCAACACCAAAGGAGTGTATAATGTTAATAATGCACCCAACTAATGACGTGATTAAAAAGGGCGGGAATATAAGGGTGCCGTCATGTCTCATGAAAAAACACATTACCAGGTATGTAATACCCGTGTTTTTCCATCATACATGACGGCACCACAAGAGAGTTACAGAGATTTGTACTCTCTTTAGGGAGGGATCACTGCTTGTAACACTCTTCTCCCAAATGCGAGATCAGAGGTAGCAGATAAGTCTAGTCTATAATGTTTGAAAAAGGTGACAGAGAGGACCAAGTGGCCGCCTTACAGATCTGGTCGATTGTGGCGTCTGCTCTCTCCGTCCAAGACGTCGCCATGGCTCTCGAGGAGTGGGCTTTTAGACCCTCTGGAAGAGCCCTGCCTGCACTACTATACGCTAGCATAATGCCTCTCTCACCCATCTAGCTTTGAGGCTTTCAGGTCCTTTCTTGCCCCCTGGTACGAGACAAATAAGGCCCTCTGCTTTCTCCAAGGTCTTGTCACCTCTAAATACTGCAGGTAACATCTCCTAACGCCTAGGCAGTGTAGTTATTCTTCCTTCTTGTTATTAGGGTTAGGGGAAGGATGATATATATGTCACAATTAACAAAAGTAATAATAATAAAATATCAAAAATTGATAATAAAATAATGTGGATATAACTAGTGACAATACCACCAAACGTGTGGATGGCAGACCATCCGGAAATGTGAAAGAAAATATCCAGGAATGGGGGAAGACACCAAGTGGCAGGACAGCAGCAGAAAATCAAAGGAAACACAATGTGAATAATAAAATATAATTTTATTGATTAAAATATGCAAAAATTTAACACTACAAAATTGTATATGTATTAAAATACAAAGAATGTATATATTTTATTATAATAAAAAGAGGCGATGACCCATATTATGATAAAGCTACAAAATGTAAAGTGAGCACTTCAGTATATGACCATATGTACTTTGATAATTCCTGTACAAAATGAAATATATATCAGGTATGTAAACATGTACACATATGGAGAATAGTTTGCTCAATAAAAAAACAGGTGATGAACCCTACATACAAAGGCTGGCGATGTGTGCTGTGCCTACAAAATTCGTTGTGTGTCAACGGATAAAATCTATATATAAAATGTGCAGGAACAAATATGTGCATATAATAGTCAAAAAAAAAAATTTTTTTTTATATATATATATATATATATATATATATATATATTATATATATATATATATATATATATATATATAAACACAAATGTGAGGAAACACATAAATAATAGTGCCAAGTGCAAAAAAGATGAGAGACACTGCACTATTACAAAAGCAATATGTATATGTGTATACACAAAAAAGGTAAAAAGAAAACCTTGCGCTAGTGAAAATTCAATATATATGTGCATCCACACGTGTAAAATAGAAATACCATGCGCCACAGTGAATAAAGTAAATGATGCAAAAAAATATACCGCCAAATATGGGACAATAATTATGTTCACTTATGTAAAGTGCCAGCACCATGCATCGCAGTGAATAAGGTGGAGAGTATAAAAATTACCGCCAAAATAGGCACAATTACCTGGGAGCAAATATCAAAGGTTATGGCCTCTGTAGAACGCGCCCCGACGCGCGTTTCGGAAATGTTTTCCTTCGTCAGGGGGATGTAGACGAAGGAAAACATTTCCGAAACGAGCGTCGGGGCGCGTTCTACAGAGGCCATAACCTTTGATATTTGCTCCCAGGTAATTGTGCCTATTTTGGCGGTAATTTTTATACTCTCCACCTTATTCACTGCGATGCATAGTGCTGGCACTTTACATAAGTGAACATAATTATTGTCCCATATTTGGCGGTATATTTTTTTGCATCATTTACTTTATTCACTGTGGCGCATGGTATTTCTATTTTACACGTGTGGATGCACATATATATTGAATTTTCACTAGCGCAAGGTTTTCTTTTTACCTTTTTTGTGTATACACATATACATATTGCTTTTGTAATAGTGCAGTGTCTCTCATCTTTTTTGCACTTGGCACTATTATTTATGTGTTTCCTCACATTTGTGTTTTATATATATATTATATATATATATATATATATTATATTATATATATATATATAAAAAAAAAATTTTTGACTATTATATGCACATATTTGTTGCTGCACATTTTATATATAGATTTTATCCGTTGACACACAACAAATTTTGTAGGCATAGCACACATTGCCAGCCTTTGTATGTAGGGTTCATCACCTGTTTTTTTATTGAGCAAACTATTCTCCATATGTGTACATGTTTACATACCTGATATATATTTCATTTTGTACAGGAATTATCAAAGTACATATGGTCATATACTGAAGTGCTCACTTTACATTTTGTAGCTTTATCATAATATGGGTCATCGCCTCTTTTTATTATAATAAAATATATACATTCTTTGTATTTTAATACATATACAATTTTGTAGTGTTAAATTTTTGCATATTTGAATCAATAAAATTATATTTTATTATTCACATTGTGTTTCCTTTGATTTTCTGTTGCTGTCCTGCCACTTGGTGTCTTCCCCCATTCCTGGATATTTTCTTTTATTAGGGTTAGGGCAAAAGGATGGTAAAATTATTTCCTGAGCCCTATGGAATTTTGACACCACTTTGGGGAGATATGCCGGATCTAATTTTAACACCACTCTATCATCCATGACCTGAGTGTAAGGAGGGTCTGCCGATAACGCATATAAATCTCCAATTCTACGGGCTGACGTGAGTGCCACTAACAAAGCTGTCTTCAATGTTAGTACTTTATCCGATGTTGTGTTCAAAGGCTCAAAGGGGCTTTCTGTCAAGGCTGATAAGACTAAATTTAAGTCCCATGGTGGAGGAGCAGGGGATGGGACAGAATCAGCTCTATTACAGGCCCGGATAAATCTAGCCACCCATCTATTGTTTGCCAGGTCACAGTTGAACAATGCTGCCAGGGCTGAGACATGCACTTTGAGGGTACTGACAGCTAACCCCAGCTCTAAACCCTTCTGCGGGAACTCCAGTATCGCCACTATCGGGACCTCCCCTTCCCGTATTGGCCCTGAGACAGACAAGAATTTTCTCCATATCCTCCCATAAATTCTCGTAGTCACTGGCTTTCTACAACTGAGTAGGGTGGATATTAACCCAGCTGAGAACCCCTTTTTTTTCTAACAATGACCTTTCAAATTCCAGGCTGTCAAATGCAGCCCGGACTTCTAAGAGTGACTGAAGGGACCCTGTGTTAGAAGGTCCTGGTCTTCCGGAGTACCCATGGGTCTGTTACTGACATCACTCTCAACCAGTAGAACCATGGCCTTTTTGGCCAGAAGGGGGCTATTACAATCACTCTGACCTTGTCCTCCCTGATCTTCCTCAGTACTGCTGGTATAAGGCATATCGGTGGAAAGCCGTACAGGAGTCCTGATGTCCAGTCTATCCTGAAGGCGTCCACTGCCAACGGTCTGTCTGCTGGACTCAGGGAACAGATTTTCTGCACCTTCCTGTTGGCTTTTGAGGCAAAGAGATCTATACTGGGTTTTCCCCACATGTGCACTATTTGTTGAAAAACGGACTCTTTTAGTGACCATTCTCTTTGCCTCAAGTGGTTCCTGCTCAGAAAATCTGTCTTCAGGTTGTCTACACCTCAGATATGCAGGGCCGATAATGAGCGGAAATGATGTTCTGCCAGAGTCATAATCCTCTCTGTTATCCGCATCAGTGACCGAGAACGGGTGCCCCCCTGGTGGTTTACATATGCGACCGCTGTTCGGTTGTCCGATAGGACTCTCACATGATGCCCTGTTAGATGAGGTAGTAGTCCTTTTAGTGCTTTCTCGACCGCCAAGAGCTCCCAGTCGTTTGAGGATAGGTCTCTTTCCTCCTGGGCCCAGGGATTCTGGAGCAATACTGTGTCTAGGTGGGCTCCCCACCCCCAAGGGCTGGTGTCCGTTGTGACCACCTTGGAGGCTGTGAATGTCCACGGGACTCCTCTCGGACATGACTATCTGTAACCACCACCTGAGCGATTGGAGTACAGAGACCGAGAGGGTGATCTTCCGGTCTAATTGTCCCTGAAGATCCAGGTCTTCCTGTAGCACACACCACTGTAGTTACCTTGCATGGAACTGGGCCCATTTCACTGCTGGTATGCATGCGGTCAGAGACCCTAATACTGACATAGCCCTTCTTAGCGTGACTTCTGGCTTCCTTATTGTCGTTATAATCATTTGTTTTATTTTGTCCCCCTTTTCTTCTGGGAGGCGACATTCCTGTGCCACCGAGTCTATTGTTATCCCCAAGATTTTCTGGGTCGTTGCTGGTTCCAGCCTGGATTTCTTGAGGTTGAGCTGCCATCCCAGTATTTGTAATGTCTCCATTACTACTCTGACTTGTTCTTGACAGTGACAAAAACTCTTCCCCACTATCAAGAAGTCGTCCAGATAAGGTATTATTAAAGTATCTTTTTCTCTGTGATGCGCTGTGACCTCTGCCATCAACTTTGTAAAGACTCGCGGGGCTATCGCTATCCCAAAGGGCAGAGCCCTGTACTGAAGATGACGTAACTGTGACCCCACTTGGAAAGCCACCATGAGATATTTGCGATCTTGCTGCCGGATTGGGATGTGGTAGTAAGCGTCCTTGAGGTCCAGGACTGCCATGTAGCACTGAGGAAAGAGGAGTTTCACTGCCGTTCTTATTGTTTCCATCTTGAAAGATGGGATTATCAGATATTTGTTGAGGCCTTTCAGATTTATAATTGTCCTCCAAGAATCGTCCGGCTTCTTCACAAGAAATAGAGGGGAGTAAAACCCCTCGTTTCTCTCCTCCACTGGAACCTCTTCCAGAACCTGCTTGTGAAAGAGCGATATTATCTCCCCTTAGAGACTCTTCTGCTTTTCCTGTGAGGACTGTACCGGAGTTTGCATGTACCTTCTCGGTGGCCAATGGTGGAACCTTAACTCCAGACCTGATCCCACAATTTGCAGGATCCAAGCGCTGGATGAGATCCTCTCCCAGGCTGGGAGGAAGTGAGAGAGCCTTCCTCCCACCTGAGAGGGCCTGTCACTGGGAAGATTTCTTGCCATCTTTGGAGAGCTTGCCGAAATAGAAGCCTTTCCCTCCTCTGGATCGCTTGTCCGAGTTGTTCCTGTCGCGATCCCTGTACTGCTGCCTTCTGAACTTCTGGCCCTTTTGAAAGGAACGCCGAAAGGCCTGAAATGGCTGCCTCGGAAAATTCTTCTTAGTATCGCCGGCTTTCTCCAGCACCTCGTCTAACGCCGGTCCAAACAAGAAATTTCCCTCGCATAGCAAAGAACAAAGTTTCATTTTTGCTTGTGTGTCCCCTGGCCAACATTTGAGCCACACCGCACGGCACCCCATATTGGCCAATGCTGCAGATTTTGCTGCTAATCTTGCTTAATCTGCTGAAGCCTTAGCTAGAAATACTGCCGCAGCTCTTATGGCCGGTATTGCCTCTAGGATAGTCTCCCTGGGGACTCTTTGCTCTAGCTGATCCTCCAGGTTATCCACCCACACTTTTAGGGATCTAGCCACACAAGTGGCCGCGATGGCTGGTCTTAGTGCCCCCGCTGAGGCCTCCCAGGCCGTTTTCAGACAACTATCTCTTTCTGTCCAGAGGTTCTTTTAAAGAACCTAGATCCTCAAAGGGCAGAGAGGACTTCCTAGCGACCTTTGAGACCGCTACATCAATTTTTGGAGCCCTATCCCAGGACGAGGATGCCTCCTCATCAAAGGGGTACTTTCTCTTCATGGAATTGACTATGTGGGACTTCTTTTCTGGTTTTTCCCATTCCCTTCTAATGAGTCCTTGCAGCTGTTCGTTAACAGGGAATGATCTCCGCTTTGTCTTTTGTAAGCCAGAGAACATAAGTTCTTGGGTTGTTCTTTTCGCTTTTTCATCTATCAACCCCATGGTAGAATGGACAGATTTTATGAGTCTATCTGTAGCTTCCACAGGATATATATCCTCTTCCTCCGAACTACTCCTCCTCTGCTCCTGAGGAGTCCTCTTGAGACACCCCTGAGGGGCTGGATCTGTCTCTAGATCTGCCATCTGAATCCGTTGTTTGCAACGCTTTTACGGACTTACAGACCTCTGCCTGAATTAATGATTTCAGTTTCTCAGCAAAGGAGGGTGTCTCTTCCGCTACTGCCCTATCGATACAGTCCTGACACAATTTCTTGTTCCAGGACGCTCCTAAGGGACACTTGTATAAGGGGCATTCCTTATTCTTAGAGTTAGACTTATTCTTCTTAGGGACCCCCTACACTCCACCCCACCAATGTATGTAAAAGAGGGGAGAGTTGGACACAAGAGAGAGAAAGAGAACAGACATTAGCATGCTGGACTTTCTCAAAGCTCACTCACCACTCGGACGCTTCAAAGGACGGGTACCGGCTCTGGAGGCTGACTGGTCTTTTCAGTGTCTCCCGGCGAGACTATGGACCCCTCCTTGCCACGATGATCCGTCCGCACGTTACCCGAACGGCTATCGCTGCTGCTACGGCGCGTCAGGCTCTTCTCACTTGAGTGAGACCGCCTCACCTGCACCTCCTGGTGCGGCTGTAAATGCTCCGGTGAAAAGCTCTCCATCATGCTTACTACCACCTGATGAGAGCAGTCACGTCTGACCTGAACTAGCTTAGTGACACTCACTAGTGTTTCTGCCAGCCTTTAATAGCAGCTTCCCCTTTTTTTTTTCCTTGTAATTAATTAATTAACTTCACCTGGTTGATCCTGCACCTGCTGGCCGCCTAGTGCCCCGACGCATGCGCGCTGCCTGTGCGCATACCCGACACCTCCGAGTGCACGCTGATTTTTCCCCCAGTGAGCTAGCACTGCCTCCGCGAGTGCGCCCGGGATTCCATCCTGGAGCGTGCCTCCGACGCTCCCTGTCGGCCAGCTGCTGGTGCGTGCGTCATTTCCAGTGCACGCGCTGCTCCGGCCTATTCTCAGCGCCCTGACATCCGGCTCTCCTCACTTCCGGTGCGCGCACCGTGCCAACCCGGCGTTCCAGCGCCATGTCCCACACCTGAGTGCGCCGATACCTATGTGGGGAGGGGGACCCACTTGTCTGCGCACACTGCAGGGCTTGCTCACCGCCGAGACCGCCAGCCTGTCCATCATACTTGCGGTACTGGTCAAAGAGCACTGACGACTCCGTTTTGCAGGTATTTCTCCTCAGGCTCTATACACTCAACAGGGAGGGCACACAGACATGTCCTCCGAGGAGCTTCGCTCTGCTCAGGCACCAATGTGCCTCACGGGCTGCATGGCCACTTGTCTACAGGGAGGGCACACTAATGTGGCCTCCGAGGACCCCCCTTAGCGCATGGGATACCGGCATCAGGGAAGGTGCACTACCGTGACCTCTGAGGCTCCAACTTCACCCGGGCATACACCTCACGTGCAGTGGCCATGCTTCGCTCAGGGGGGGCATGGTAAAACATGGCCCCCGAGGCGACTACCGGCACCTGGTGACGGATGTAGCAGACCAACATCTGCCAATATTCATCCGACCCAGGCCCGGGCATCCTCTTCACCCAAGAGTCTTCATCTTGAGGGTTCCCCATCAAGGACAGGAAACCAACTGATGCGGAGAGAGGAGCCGCCCCTTTTATCTTGAAGGTTTCCTGTCCTTGAAGGGCGGATCCCCTCTCTCGTGGTGCCGTCATGTATGATGGAAAAAAAACAAATAAAAATTATATACACACAATACATTCGAGAGAATGGATGAAAAAAAGAGAAGGAAAAATATATATCTACGAGATGGTGGCCTGATTCTAACGCATCGGGTATTCGAGAATATGTATGTAATTTATTTATGAAGATTTAAGAATAATGCAATGAATACACAGGATTTTTCGGGTAAAATATAAAAATCATCATTAAATGTTATTGCTCATAGAACTTAATACAACTGAACAAAATTATTAAACAGATCATCCAAATATATAAACTATTACATGAATATCTAACTAAATCATCGGACAAAAGAAGTACATCGACACTATAATATATTTGTTAACAATATCAGCCCAAAATATTTTTGTACACTACATTTTACCTCATGTTACGTATATTACCTCATTTTACTGTGTATTACCTTATGTTACTTATGTATTACCTCAAGTCACCTGTGTATTATCACCCGGTTGTTCAGTAAACGTGACAGAAGTACATCAGACACTGACAAAACATATTCAGTACATCATGGGCAGTTGGTGAGCCACATGGGCAGAGTTAACCCTGCGTCGTTAATTGGCCGCGGCCGGACCAATCAGCGACGCGGGATTTCCTGGACAGACAGACAGGATAAGACAATTATATAAAAAGATATTTTTTCCCCATGCTTTTCTTTCCAAGTTTTTTTTTTCCTCAAAAAGTTTTTTACATCCGTTTTTTTAAAGAACAGAAGAGTATTTATTGTGATACATTTTAGTTTTCAATTGGATTGACATGTACCTTCATTATTATTGTTTTTTTTTTAAACATTTTAAATTTCATGTATATATATATATGTATATAATATATATATATTATATATATATATATATATATAATAATAATATATAAATACTTTATATATATGTATATATATATATATATATATATACACACACAAGAACGATGTAGGATGAATCACTCCTCCTCTTCTTCGACTTTAACACTGTTCACCTATCCTGTAGATAAGTGATAATTTATTTTCACTGGAAAACCCCTTTAAGTATTACTAATCTATAATATAGTGGACACAGGCTATTAGGGGTCCATAATAATTGGATGCAAGTGGCATGGCATCAAAAGAAATGAAAGCACGTGTAGAAAAAAAAATCTCCAACTTGAATAGATAATAGTATACAACAAACTGTGTGTCCGGTGTGTTTTTCTCCCTGGGAGACAGAAACGCGCATCGGGGAGCTGCACTACTGCTGTCAGGTCATATGTCCTCTCTTTACTTACTTAATTTTTGCACTTTTATATGTTTGTCACCTATTGCCCGTGTACTTACCAGTTACTAGTTGATATTCATGTACACATGTACCATATCTTGACTTAATTTTTTTACTGGCTATTTGGCAATTAATTGTTCACACACATCTACACTTGTGGTTGGAAGTATTTGTCACTATGCAGTCTTATACTTTTTGGACTGCAAATTTTAGTGCCTTCCATCTCAGTGAATTTTTGGATATTAAATCTTTTATTTATTATTATTGAGGGTGATAACATTTATTGCATATCTGTTATTTACAGAAATTTTTTGGTCCATTGCTAGGACATTTAGGCCAGTGTGGCATTCATGGGAATCTATCTTCTGTTATATTGTTTTAACTTTTTGTGTGTCAATAAAGTTTGGTAATTTTATGGCAATACTTCTAGTAGCTCTTTTGATTTACTATTCACTTGTTTGAAGTGCCATTTCTTTAGGCCTTATACAGGTTTGGATTAGTTACTATTTGACAATAAACTGACTAAGAGCTGACCTAGGAATTACAAAGGTCAGCTGGCGTTGAGTGGGGGCACCATAGTCGCATTAACTTTAGGGTGCCAACCACTGTGGTCAGAGAGATTACAGAAATCAGGCATATTGGGGTCCAGTAGTTTCTGCATGACTAATTACCCTTAATATAATTATTGTCATTAGAGGAATTTTTACCCTTTCTTATGTAGACTTCTATTCTTTTCCACTATTTCTATTATTATAAAATGATCCCCAATTTTTTTTATGCACTTCTTTTGTCCTTCTCATGGGACCACTTCTTTTGGTCCTTCTTCTTACATATCTAATAAGTTATTTTTAGGTGGTTTTTGTTAGGTGACAAGTCTCCAAGCCTACCTGGGGTGATTGACAGGTGCTGTGTATACACGTGTGCACGAGAGGGACAGGCGGAGCCCACCCATCATGATTTCACCTGGCTCAAATTATGTGTCTGGTGTTTTCACTTTTGTGTGCAGTTTTGGCAACTGGCAGTATAAACCTGTAGCTGTAGTAAGCTATACTTACAAAGAACTGACAGATTTGCTTTGAGACAAAATTACCGGTAGACATTTTTTAAAGATTTTTTTTACTGAAAGATTTTTGCTTTTTCCAAAAACACAAACAAAACAAACTCCCCACATCCAAAACAAAATACTCATGGTGCACCATGCAGAAAACTGCATTATGCATACAGTATGTCTCCTGCATGATCATTGTTCCCCTCGTTCTTCCCCTTTGAACCACCTAGAATATTTGGTGGGCCACATAGGTATCAGAAAATATATATCAAGCCTACCCCTCCAAGATGCGGTCTTTGCCCTCTGTTTGTAGACCCCAAGAAATAAAATGCCTTAGTAGTGTTCACTCTGGCTGCACCATCATAAAATGAAGAGCACTGAGATGGGAGCTCCCTTTAACATGTCTGTGAATGCCATAAAATACATTACACATGTACCTGACCAGACACAACACTACACAGCCAACAAGATGTAAACCCATTCTGAAGTTACCCGTTTGCCCATCAGCTCCCCAGCCACAGGAATAAACTTCTCCTTGCTCTGTCCTGAAGAGAGAATGATCTTGTCCGCAAGCAACCTGCAAACACAAACATGAAGCTTTGGACATGTGGATTTTGCTATGGAATTGTAGCAGAATTTCGCTGTGGAGCTATCCCGAAGTATGTGAACTGATCCTTAGGCTATTGTTCACATGTTGCGCTTTTGCGTTTTTTATGCAAATTTTAAGCTGTGTTTTACAGTACCAGCAAAGTCTGAGATTTCAGAAATCTCATGCACACACATTGTTTTTTTTCCCTGACTGATTTGGAAAACTGCTGCGTTTTTGGTGCAAAAACCTAAGGAAGTTATATCATTTTTTTTTTGGGCCACTAAAATTTATCAACATGCACAAGAGACAACAAAAACGCAGCAATAAAAATGGAGCACAAAAGCAGCAAATACATAGGCAGCTTCTTTACTGCCAAAAGAGCAGGTTTTGCCAGTGGAAAAAAACGCAGCAAAAACGCAAGATGTGGACGTAGCCTTACAGTCTAGCAGACAATACTATAAGACTTGTTACAGAACACCTTTTTACTTAGTTGCAATAATTATAAGCCTGCAACTTTAAAAGGACTATGAACATTTTTAAAAATGGGAAAAAAAATGTATTTTTTTTTATATATGTTAGTAGTTATCTTTAGATAATAAAATTACACTAAGTTTCAGTCTGATAACTTTATGTTTTCATTCATTTTCAGACCCCAGATATGCAGATTTTTCTCTTGTGGGAGTGACACTGCCTGTAATACAGGATGGATGTGGTGTTTGTGTGTATCCAGGGTGCTGCAGTCTTCACTTGCTTTCATGTATCAGCATATCTCTAATCCTCCACTTATTTTCTGACAATGTGCTTGCCTCCTTGTCTACAGCCCGTTTTCTCTGCCCTCAGAGATACTTTCCCCACTCTTGACTGTAGAGCTATGCACAACCCCTCTGTCTTGTTATCTCTAACATGGAGAAAAAGGAGAGGGAGCAGAAAGAGCTGTCAGAGCCAGGATCAGAAGGAGCAGAAGTTCTGATCGATTTGTAGAATTTTTGCAAAAGCAAAGCACTGAGTTATATAAAGAACTTACAGAAACACCGCAGCAGTAAAATCATGGAAAACCTTTAGAGAACACTAATTAAAAGAATGCTTAACTTTGCATTTTAGAAATAATAACAAAATTCTGTATGAAGCAGTATGTAGAATTTTAGCACATCAGTACTGTGCCTTACCTGAACAACTGTGCTGTCAAGCTGCATAACTCGGTGAATCAAATGGCTTTCACTAGCATGAAAAAAATAGAATGGTTAGTGTTTCCTGCATTCATTTTACTTAGCTTTACCCAAAATGTGGCTGGTCATGCCTTATGCAAAGAACTTTTAAGAACGAGTTCAGCTTTTTATTGTTCTTAAAGAAAAATGCAACCATAATTTTCATATTAGCTATAAGGCTATGTTTCCACGGGGCGTATTACATCAATATTTACTGTGGATTGGACGCTGCGTACAGCCGCAGCGTCCAATCCGCAGCGTCCAGATGTTACAACATAGTGGAAGGGATTTTATGAAATCTCGTCTCCACTATGCGTACAAACACGTAGGCGGCAGACCTGCGCATACGCACATGCAGCGCGTCTTTCCAGACTGCAACATGTCCATTTATCTTGCGGATACGCTCAGTCGCCGCAAGATAAATAGCACAGTCCATGGATAGAATGCGGTGATTCCAGGTTTCAGTTTGGCATTCAAGTGCATTTAAAGGATGAAGAATAGTGAACTCATTATTACACTGCTCAACAATGAAAGTATTGATGGACATATTAAAATGAATGTTATATGAAAAATTATTTTTACTGTGTGATAACAGCAAAACATTTAAAAAAATACCGTATACACTTGATTATAAGCCGAGTTTTTCAGCACATTTTTTTGTATTGAAAACGCCCCCCTCTCAGCTTATACTCGAGTGAGGGTCCCAGAAGATGGAGGGGGAGCGGCAGCGGTGGAGCAGTTGGTCACAGGAGGCAAGAGCCAGCTGCTGCAGCTAAAGCCTGTGCCCGCTACTAAAGAGAAATGAACATTCACTACACTGACAATGAATATTAATTTCTCTTTAATAGTGGGTACAGTAGTTGCAGCCGCCAGCTTCCTGCAGCTGCCGGGCGATCACGTGTGCTCACTACTTAAGAGAAATGAATATTCCCTTCTCTCCACTCCCATGGGAGTGGAGAGAAGGAAATATTCATTTCTCTTAAGTAGCGGACACACGTGATCGCCTGGCCGCTGCAAGAAGCCAGCGGTTGACACTGTGCGTGCTACTAAATAGCAATGAATACTCGCTGCTCTCCATGCACATAGTCCCAGCATGGAGAGCAGTGAGCATTCCGGCACCTATGCTCTGCTTGTAAGCATTGCATGATGTCACTGCCATACGCTGCTTACAAGCATAAAGCAGCTGCTGGCACCGGAACAAGACGCTGCGAGGGAAGGTAGGAAGGTAAGTAGGATGTTTTTTTTTATGGGGGCCATACATACCAGGATAGGGATAAGGAGCCATGCATACATGGAGAGGGATAAAGAGCCATGCATAGAAGGATAGGGATGAGGAGCCATGCATAAAAGGATGGG
Organism: Oophaga sylvatica; assembly: GCA_033576555.1. NCBI lineage: Eukaryota > Metazoa > Chordata > Amphibia > Anura > Dendrobatidae > Oophaga > Oophaga sylvatica. The sequence goes on from JARQOD010000002.1 coordinate 299,183,297, forward strand.
GATGAGGAGCCGTGCATAAAAGGATGGGGATGAGGAGCCGTGCATAAAATACGGATTTTTGTGTTACTCACCGTAAAATCCTTTTCTCCGAGACGCTCATTGGGGGACACAGGACTGTGGGTGTATGCTACTGCCGCTAGGAGGCTGACACTAAGTAAACATAAAAAAAGGTTAGCTCCTCCTCCGCCGTATACACCTCAGCACTGGCCGCAGGCAAACCCAGTTTAGTGCAAAAGCAGTAGGAGGCTAAAGAAAAATTAATGTTAATACAGGTACAATATATCCAGAAGTAAATCTACTGATATAGACCCAATCAAATAAAATTAACTTAGAAAACAAAGCCATCTGGCTATAAGGGAGGGAGCTGTGTCCCCCAATGAGCGTCTCGGAGAAAAGGATTTTACGGTGAGTAACACAAAAATCCGTATTTCTCCTTCGTCTCATTGGGGGACACAGGACTGTGGGACGTCCCAAAGCAGTCCCCTTGGGTGGGAAACTGACTCTACAGTGTAATTATACATAGGCATTGCTCATAGGTGCGCTACCGCGCCCTGAAGAATCCTTCTACCCAGGCTAGCATCCGCTGACGCCTGAGTATGGACATTATAATGTTTTGAAAAAGTATGCAAGCTGGACCAGGTTGCAGCCTTACAAACCTGTTCCGCCGAAGCCTGATGCCGAAGAGCCCAGGAGGCACCCACTGCCCTGGTGGAGTGTGCCTTGATTCCTGCGGGAACCACAGCGCCCCTGATACGGTAGGCCTCCTGAATGGTTAACCGTATCCATCTGGCTAAAGTTGACCTAGAGGCAGCGAGTCCCTTCCTGCGACCCTCGGGAAGGATAAACAGCGTGTCCGTCTGCCGAAAGGATGCCGTCCGAGATACATATCTCCTGAGTGCTCTCACCAGATCCAGCGTATGGAGAGCCTTCTCCACTCGGTGCGTCGGAGCTGGACAAAATGAGGGCAAAACAATGTCCTCATTAATATGGAATGAGACACGACCTTAGGCAAAAAAGGTGGTGCTGGTCTGAGCACCACCTTATCATGATGGAAAAGTAAATACGGAGCTCGACAAGACAGTGCTGCCAGCTCCGAAACCCGCCTTATAGATGTTATAGCTACCAAAAACACCACTTTCCATGACAGGTATGTCAGGGAAACCTCCTGAAGAGGCTCAAATGGAGATTCCTGCAGGACTCCTAGGACCAGATTGAGATCCCAAACCTCTAAGGGAGCCCTGTAGGGGGGTACTATATGGACAACCCCTTGAATAAAGGTCTTAACCTGCAAATTAGACGCGATTCTTCTTTGAAAAAGAGCCGACAAGGCTGATATCTGTCGTCTAAGAGTACTTGGAGCTAGACCTGAATCCAGGCCCGCTTGGAGAAAAGACAGAATATTTGGGATTGAAAACAGAAGCGGAGAACAACCCTGTTCCCTGCACCATGCAAAAAAGACCTTCCAAGTACCATGGTAGATACGAGACGAGGTGGGTTTCCGAGCGCTAGCCATTGTAGCAGCGACTTTTTTGGAGAATCCAGCCCTGGTAAGTATCCAAGATTCAACGGCCAGGCCGTCAAACACAGGACCGCTGAGCTCTGGTGGTAGACTGGGCCCTGGGAGAGAAGATCCACGCGTTCTGGTAGACGCCAGGGAGCGTCGGCGAGCAATTGTACCAGCTCTGCGTACCATGGACGACGCGGCCAATCCGGAGCGATTAATATCGCTGGGACCCCCTCTAATTTGATCTTTCTGATCACCCTTGGGAGCAGAGCTATCGGTGGAAACAAGTATGGAAGGTGAAACTGATTCCACGGTAGAACCAGGGCGTCCACTGCAATTGCCTGCGGATCCCGGTACCGGAGACGAAGTTGGGCACCTTGGCGTTTATCCTGGAGGCCATCAGGTCCACATCTGGGGTTCCCCAGCGTAGGCATATCTGCCGAAAAACCTCGGGATGTAGCGACCATTCCCCTGATGCTATCCCTTGACGGCTGAGGAAATCCGCTGCCCAGTTCTCCTTGCCCGGAATGTGGACCGCTGATATCACAGAGTGATTTCTCTCTGCCCAGATCAGAATATGTTTTACCTCGTGCATGGCCGCCCTGCTGCGGGTACCCCCCTGATGATTTATGTATGCCACCGCCGTGGCATTGTCCGATTGAATCCGGACAGGGCAGCCAGCCAGATGATGGTGAAAACTCTTCAGGGCCAGCCGAACGGCTCGGATCTCTAGAACATTGATCGGGAGGGTTGATTCCTGCCGACACCATGTCCCCTGGGCTGTATAGTGACGAAACACTGCTCCCCATCCGAGAAGGCTGGCGTCCGTTGTGACTACCAGCCATTGGACTGGAGGAAAAAAATCGCCCTTGGAGGAGAGTGGTGCTGTTCGTCCACCATGTGAGAGTTTGTCTGACCCGCCGGGACAGACGGCACCGAAGATTGAGCGAGTAAGGGCTCCTGTTCCATATCGCCAGAATTGCGTGCTGGAGAGAGCGGAGATGGAACTGGGCAAATGGAATGGCTTCGATTGCCGCCACCATCCTTCCTAGGACCCTCATGCAAAACCGGATGGTGTGAGGAATTGGTTGGCGAAGGACCCGTACCTCCTGACGGAGAACTAGGGCCTTGTCTCGAGGAAGAGTTGTCAACCCCTGAGCAGTGTTGAATATCATCCCCAAAAAGGTGATTTTTCGAGATGGCACGAGAGACGACTTTTTTAGATTCACCAGCCACCCTAGTCGAGCAAGGGTGTCTAGCGTGATGTTGACACTTTCCTCGCAGGCCTGAAAAGACGGACCTTTGATGAGAAGATCGTCTAAGTATGGCAAGATGACTATCCCTCGGGAGTGCAGAATGGACACAACAGCAGCCATAACCTTTGTGAACACCCTGGGAGCCATGGCTAGTCCGAAGGGCAAGGCTGCGAACTGAAAATGAAGGTCGCCAATGGCAAACCGAAGAAACCTTTGATGAGGAGGGAATATAGGAATATGAAGATATGCATCCTGAATGTCTATTGACGCTAGAAATTCCCCCTTTTCCATGGCTGCTATGACCGAGCGGAGAGACTCCATTCGGAAATGTCGAATCCTGACAAATTGGTTCAGATGTTTTAGATCCAGAATAGGCCTTACAGTGCCGTCCTTCTTGGGTACTATAAACAGATTGGAATAGAACCCTTGACCCTTTTCGACCTCTGGTACCGGAACAATGACCCCGCTGCGCCGAAGAGATTCGACCGCCTTGAATAAGGCGTGAACCTGGGAATCTCTTTTGGGAAGACGGGAGGGAAAAAAATGATTTGACGGAAGACAGATGAATTCTATTTTGTACCCCGAGGAGACTAACTCTCTGACCCACTCGTCGTGAGTAATTGATAGCCAAGTAGGGCGAAACCAGAGTAAGCGGCCGCCTACTCTGGATGAATTGACCGGATTCTGCCTCCAGTCATTTGTCCGAATATCTTTGGGGTTTAGACCCTCTAGATCTTGGCTGTTGAGATCGCATTCTTCCCAAAGGGTTGGTCTTATAGGAGACCTGGCGATCTCTGGCCTGATTAGGTCGACCTGTGCTGCTGGAGGTGGCTGTCGTGGCCCACCCTGGGTTACGAAAAGCCCTGAACCGAGGCTGAAATTGACGGCGAAAAGGCTGTCTCATCTTTTGCTGAGGAAGGAAACTGCTTTTCCTCCCTGTAGCATCAGATATAAGCTGATCCAGTTTTTTGCCAAATAAACGGCCACTCTGATACGGTAAAGATGTGAGTGACTTTTTTGAGGTTGAGTCTGCTCGCCAAGTTCTTAACCACAAGGATCTCCTGATAGCAATCGCATTAGCAGCAGCTAGAGCTGCGCAATTTGCCGCATCCATGGAAGCGTTAATTAAGAAGTCTCCTGCAAGAGCTATCTGATTAGAAATCTCAGTTACCTCAGACGGCACTTCTATACCGTGGAGAGCTCTATTGAGAGACTCCGACCAGGATATCATGGCCTTAGCAACCCAAGTTGCTGCAAAAGAAGGAGAGAGAGAAGAACCTGATGCCTCAAACACTGAGCGAGCCAAGCTCTCAATTAGACGGTCCGTTGGATCCTTGATCGAGGAACCGTTGGGAATAGAGAGAAGCGTTTTAGACGCCAAACGCGACACAGGAGGGTCGACCGCAGGAGATTCCGCCCACTTCTTCAGAAGCTCGGGAGCAAAAGGATATCTGGTATTAAGGGCCTTTTGTCCTGCAAAGCGCTTGTCCGGTTTTTCTCGGTGGCGCTGCACTAGCTCCTCAAACTCAGGATGAGCGCCAAAAACCTTATGAGTTTGTCTGGCTCGTTTGAAGGACACCTTATGACCGGAGGCCAAGGTGGATTCATCGTCTACTCCCAGGGATTGATTGACAGCTTCAATAAGACTGTCAATTGTCTCCTGACAATTCGGTGCCTCTAAATTGAGGGACCCTTCAGAATCGGAATCTGAATATTGCTCACTTGCCTCCAAAGGTGAGGGAGAGCGAGAAACTGAGCTAAAGGATGCCGAGGCCCCGGACGGCATAGGCGACGCAGTGTGGGTTCGCTTCCCATGCGTCTGCCTGGTAAGAGCGCGGCCCCTGCAGGCCGGAGGTTCCTGAGGCGTAGTCAAGCCAGTTGAACCACTGTCCCTGCTCCTATCGGGAGCTTGAAGGGACTCGATTGCTCTTGTTAATGATGCCACAGATTGAGACAGAGACAGGGCCCACTCCGGGGGACCTGACGCACTGGGCACGGCTATAGGTGAGGGCTCCTGAGCCCGTTCGGAATCACAGGCTTCACAGACACGATTAGTCTGGGCGTGCGGAAAAGGGGACCTACAGGCAATGCATGCTGTATACAGCACCGTGTGAATCTTAGCCCTTCTGGACATACTGGATCTGTCACAGATTGCCTGCCGCAATGATTTGGATGTGGCGGTACGGTCAGTGGAGCGGAGTGCAGGGGAGCGCAGTGGAGAAGAACAACCAGGCTGGAGGTAGTAGCACTTACCCCAGTCCTGTACCCCAAGCGTCCTTAAACAGCGTAATGGTACGTAAACAAAAAACGCCCAAGCTCCAGATTTCAAAAAGAGCGCTTCCCTATCAGGGAGGCGTCTTCATATAGTCGAGCCTCAGGGTGAAGGGTCGAGAGGCGCGGCCTAATCAGCTGTCCACTTCCGGCCGCGGCCTAGTCTCCGGCAGAAGCCGGGGACTAAATTTGCGGCCGCGGCCTAGCGCCGGCCGAAGCCGCGGCCTAAATTTTTGGCGGTGGCCGCCCGAGAGTCGGGGGGCGGGCCCGCCGGGAAATGACGCTGCCGGGGGCGGAGTCCTAAGACCGCGGCCTACCTTCCGGCCGAAACCGGGTACCAAATTACAGGCCGCGGCCTAGTCTCCGGCAGAAGCCGGGGACTAAATTATCGCCAGAGGCCTAGCGCCGGCAAAAGCCGGGAGCTAAATTTTCGGCGGAGGCCGCCCAGGAGTCGGGGGGCGGGCCGCCGGAAGCTGATGCACCCTTTAGGGGGCGGACTTGAGCCGGGGACTTGCCTGTTCCTGGCTGAAGCCAAGCTGCGTGACCACCTCACAAGAAAACGCCGGCTCCCAGTTTCCAGCAACTTTCCTGGCCCCCTCCATGTTCTATGGTAATCTTCGGCCGGAGATTGTTTCTCTATGCATGCTTGCAGTAGATGTGAAGATTAGAGGGGGGCTTGCAGGAAAAAAAGTGGGACGGTGCAGGCACCCTAACTCCATCACCCCTTCAGGGGGTGAGGAGAGGGACCGTCCGCCTCCTTGCAGCACCGCAGTCTAGCATTGGTGGTGCAGTGGGGGCCGCACGGACTATCTCCTGCCTCTGTACAGCCTAGGGTTTCAATACCTTAGGGTGGTCAGGGCTGAGTCCGGCATTTATGTCCCACGTTGCGGGAGAGGATACGTTGGAGGCTTTACTCCACGTGCTCGCCCGTTGATGGTTTGGGGAGATCGGACCCTTTCAATAGGATCCGTCGCCCCTATCTCATCTTCGTGGGAAGAGAAAAAAAAAAAAAAATGGTCTGGAGAAAACCAGACGTGTGCCTCCATCAGACACTAAGCATGAACTGGGTTTGCCTGCGGCCAGTGCTGAGGTGTATACGGCGGAGGAGGAGCTAACCTTTTTTTATGTTTACTTAGTGTCAGCCTCCTAGCGGCAGTAGCATACACCCACAGTCCTGTGTCCCCCAATGAGACGAAGGAGAAAGGATGGTGATGAGGAGCCATGCAGACCAGGATAGGGATGAGGAGCCATGCAGACCAGGATAGGGATGAGGAGCCATGCATACAAGGATAGGGATGAGGAGCCATGCATACAAGGATAGGGATGAGGAGCCATGCATACAAGGATAGGGATGAATAGCCATGCATATAAGGATAGGGATGAAGAGCCATGCATACAAGGATAGGGATGAAGAGCCATGAATACAAGATAGGGATGAAGAGCCATGCATACCAGGATAGCGATGAAGAGCCATGCATACAAGGATAGGGATGAAGAGCCATGCATACAAGGATAGGGATGAGAAGCCATGCAAACCAGGATAGGAATGAGGAGCCATGCATACAAGGATAGGGATGAGGAGCCATGCATACAAGGATACGGATGAAGAGCCATGCATACAAGGATAGGGATGAGGAGTCATGCATACCAGGATAGGGATAAGATGATGACAATGCATACCTGGCTTACACTTGAGTCAATAGGTTTTCCCAGTTTTTTGTGGTAAAATTAGGTGCCTCGGCTTATACTCGAGTTGACTTATACTCAAATATATACGGTATATAAATCTGGTATCGCTGAAATTGCACTGAACCGAAGAAGAAAGTTGTCTAATCACTTATACCACATGAGAAACAGGGTAAAATATAAAAATAAGGACTATACTTGTATTGCTATTTGTTTATTCATGATACTGGTAGAACAAACATTCTGGAAAAGCGACATGGCTACCACTCCTATAAATAAAATCCAGTGAATTTTGTGCTCCCAAATCCAAATGCCCACCTCCTCCGTTCCACTGTGCCTAAATTACAGTTAAGTAGCCACATGTTTAGCACGATTGTAGTGGTGAGAGAGCACTTAATTTATGGGGTGCGTGTTGCCAGAAGCACAAGCTGGGCATAATGTATGGAGGCGCTACAATATTTGGGGGCGCTACACTGTATGGTGACACAATGTTTCGGTACTAAACTGGCAGATTTGCAATTAGCCAGAAATTACTTGACATGGATGTTACAAAATGGTCACTGTAGCTGTTATGATTCGGTAACCGTGGAGGATAAAAGGAAAAATAGACTAGGCAACCAGACACCAGAGAGGTTGGTAACTTAGCGGATTGCAGACCCCTAAACTGACAACACAACTACAATTAGCGTGAGACGTACCTACGATGACCTAGACGCCTCGGCACAGCCAAAGAGTTAACCAAGCCTAAAGAGAGAAAGGGGAAAGCTAAACTGCCCCGGAGTAGAGCCCCAAAGGAATAGATAGCCCCCGAACATGTATTGACGGTGAGGCAGATGAGGCACAAACACAGGCAGAAAACAGTGTAAGCAAACACAAAGGCCCAGGCTGTCTAGACAGAACAGGACAGGAAAGGATACTGTCTGCAATCCAGCAAAAAACTAAGAAAAACTCCAACACGTCTGATATGCAAAAATCCTGAGGCCACACGATCTCGCCCCCGCTAAATCAGAACTCTGGTGTTACTGGAAGCAAAACAACAGATACTGAAATAACAGGGAACTAAAACCACAGAAAAGACTGAAGCAGGCTGTGGCAAATGAACAGAGTCCAGCACGGGTCCCCGCAGGGAATCCCGGCTGAACTAACTCAAGCAAGGCAGAAAACTGAGAAAAGCAAAAAGTAAACAAAAGCCACAGATTTAAACAGCGAAATAACTTATCTTAAAAAAAGAAGCAGGACACAGCAGGGAGCAAGCAGACTTCCAAGAGGCTAGGAAGAAACAAATCACCGGCAAGAATCATGGGAAGGCTGCTCACTTAAATCTCCTCAGTCAGTAACACCTGATTGCCAATCAGGCTCCTCAGGTGATTTACTTCTGTCAACCAGACCAGCTCCATTACCAGCAGCAACCACCAGAGGAAGCCCAAACTCAGAAGCCGGATTTAAAGTGTTCAAAACAGTAGCTGTAGATGAATTCATTGAGAGGTGCAGTTTCTACAATGGGGTCACCTGTTCTGGCACGTTAGGGGCTCCACAAATGTTGCCCGCAAACTATTCTAGCAAAATCTGTGCTTCAAAAGCCAAATAGTGCTCCGTTCTTCTTAGCCCTGATGTGTGGAATAACCATAAATTCTGACAACATATGGGGTATCGCCATGTTCGGGAGAAATTGTGCAATAAATTGTGGAGTCTGTTTCACCTATTAACCCTTGTGTAATTGACATATTTGCGGCAAATACAAAAATGACATGACTACAACTAAAATGCTATATTTCTATGTGCCAACGTTATAAAATTATGTGATGTCCCTATGGGTTCAAAATACTCACAATACCCTTAGATGAATTTCTTTAGGCAGTGAAGTTTTCAATATGCGATCACCGGGGGGGGGTTCTGCTGATTCTGCTGATCTGCTCATGGAGCACACAATGTATTCAAATGGTGTCTGGGTACTAAATGCCAAGAAGCCCTCCTTCCCAACTGATCCCTGCCATGTGCTCAAACAGTAGTATGCAACCACATATGGGGTACTGCCACGTTCGGTAAAATTGCATAACAAATTATGTGGTCCATTTCCTCCTCATGAAAATGATAAATTTGGTGATAAAACAGTATTTTGTGTAATTTTTTCTTTTCACATCTAAATGTTATAAAGTTCTATGAATCGCCTGTAGGTTACAAATGCTGAATACCCTCCTAGATTAATTCCTCGAGAGGTCTAGTTTCCAAAATGGGAGTCACTTGTGGGGGTTCCTGCTGATCAGGCACCTCAGCAAATGGAGCTGAAAATCTGTTCAAATGGAATTTGCATTCTAAAAGCCAAGTAGCGCTCCTTCCAATCCGATCTCTGCTGTGTGCTCAAACAGTAGAGTACAACCACATATGGGGTACTGCCACATTCAGTAAAAATGGCAGAATAAACTATGTGGTCCACTTCCTTCTATTATCCCTCAAGGAAATTATAAATATGGTGCTAAAACAGTATTTTAGTGGAAAAATATATATTTTTTGTTTTCACATCTAAATGTTATAAAGTTTTGTGAATCACTTGCAGGTTAAAAGTGCTCACTACACCCCTAGATGAATTCATTCAGGGGTCTACTTTCCAAAATGCTGTCACTTGTGGGGGGATTTCTGCTATTTTGGCATGTCAGGGGCTCTGCAAACATGACATGAAATTCACAATCTATTCCAGACAATTTTATGGTCCACACATCAAATAGCGCTCTTTCCTTTCCGAAACCCTGCCATGTCCCCATATGGAGTATCTTTGTGTTCTGAAGATATTGCATATCAAGATATGGGGCCGCTTTTTTCCCATTATCCATTGTGAAAATTACAAATTTGGGGCTAAAACAACATTTTAGCAGAAAAAAATAAACAATTATCATTTTCACATTCACATTTTAAAAAGTTTTGTGAAGCATCTACAGATTCAACAAGCTCAACACCCTCTTAGATGAATTCTTTGATGAATCTAGTTTCCAAAACTGGGTCCCTAGTGGTGGTTTCTGCTGTTTTGGTACCTCTGGGGCTCTGCAAATGAAACATGGTGTCTGCAATCTATTCCAACCAAATTTACGGTCCAAATACCAAATGTCGCTTCTACCCTCCCAAGCCTTGCCATATGTCCAAACAGAAATTACTGACTACATGTGGGGTATCGCCAAGCTCAGAAGAAAGTGGGTAACAAACTTTGAGGTCCACTTTTTTCATGCTACAACTTGCAAAAGAGACAAATTGGGGACTTAGGCAACATTTTCGTAAAAAAAAAAAAGAATTTTCAATATGACGACCTAATGTTATCAAATTCTGTATAGTACCTGTAAGTTCAAAATTCTCACTATACCACTGGATAAAGTGATTTAGAGGTGTAGTTTGCTAAAAGTGAGGTCACTTGTGGGGGGGGGGGAGTGGGTTCTGCTGTTTTGGTGTCTTAGGAGCCCGGCAAATGCAAAGTGGTGAGCGCAATCTATTTCAGCCAAAATTGTGTTCCAAAATTCAAATGGTGCTCCTTACCTTCCAAGCCCTGCCATAACAGACTGGTTTAAGGATAAAAAGATTGAACGTTTTCAAAATTTTCTGCAAAATTCCAATATTTTCACAAATAAATGCAAAACATACAGACCTACAGTCATGGTCAAAAGTTTTGAGAATGACACAAATATTATATTTTCACATGATCTGCTGCCCTCTGGTTTTTATGTGTGTTTGACAGATGTTTTTATCACAGACAGAAATATAATAATTGCAAACATATGAGTAACAAAAGCTTATATTGACAGTTAGAATGAGTTAATGCAGCAAGTCAATATTTGCAGTGTTGACCCTTCTTCTTCAGGACCTCTACAATTCTCCCTGGCATGCTCTCAATCAACTTCTGGACCAAATCCTGACTGATAGCAGTCCATTCTTGCACAATCAATGCTTTCATTTTGTCAGAATTTTTAGGTTTTTGTTTGTCCACCCGTCTCTTGATGATTGACCACAAGTTCTCAATGGGATTAAGATCTGGGGAGTTTCCAGGCCATGGACCCAAAATCTCTATGTTTTGTTCCCTGAGCCATTTAGTTATCACCTTTGCTTTATGGCAAGGTGCTCCATCATGCTGGAAAAGGCATTGTTGATCGCCAAACTGCTCTTGGAGGGTTGGAAGAAGTTGCTCTTGGAGGACATTCTGGTACCATTCTTTATTCATGGCTGAGTTTTTAGGCAAGACTGTGAGAGAGCCGATTCCCTTGGCTGAGAAGCAACCCCACACATGAATGGTTTCAGGATGCTTAACAGTTGGCATGAGACAAGACTGATGGTAGCGCTCACCTTGTCTTCTCCGAATGAGGCGTTTTCCTGATGTCCTAAACAATCGAAAAGGGGATTCATCAGAGAAAATAACTTAACCCCAGTCCTCAGCAGTCCACTGACTGTACCTTTTGCAGAATATCAGTCTGTCCATGATGTTTTTTCTGGAGAGAAGTGGCTTCTTTGCTGCCCTCCTTGAGACCAGGCCTTGCTCAAGAGTCTCCGCCTCACAGTGCGTGCAGATGCACTCACACCTGTCTGCTGCCATTCCTGAGCAAGCGCTGCACTGCTGGTAGCCCGATCCCGCAGCTGAAACACTTTTAAGAGACGGTCCTGGCACTTGCTGGTCTTTCTTGGGCGTCCTGGAGCCTTTTTGGCAACAATGGAACCTCTCTCCTTGAAGTTCTTGATGATGCGATAGATTGTTGACTGAGGTGCAATCTTTCTAGCTGCGATACTCTTCCCTGTTAGGCCATTTTTGTGCATTGCAATGATGACTGCACGTGTTTCTTTAGAGATAACCATAGTTAACAGAAGAGAAACAATGATGCCAAGCACCAGCCTCCTTTTAAAGTGTCCAGTGGTGTCATTCTTACTTAATCATGACAGATTGATCTCCAGCCATGTCCTCATCAACACCCACACCTGTGTTAATGGAGCAATCACTGAAAAGAGATTAGCTGGTCCTTTTAAGGCAGGGCTGCAATGATGTTGAAATGTGTTTGGGGGATAAAGTTCATTTTCTAGCCAAATATTGACTTTGCAAGTAATTGCTGTTAAGCTGATCACTCTTTATAACATTCTGGAGTATATGCAAATTGCCATTAGAAAAAGTGAAGCAGTAGACTTTGTAAAAATTAATATTTGTGTCATTCTCAAAACTTTTGGCCATGACTGTAAATTTACCACTAAAAGTACAATGTGTCATGAACAAAATCTCACAATCATTGGGATTCGTTGAAGCGTTACAGAGTTGTTACCACATGAAGTGACACTGGTCAAAGTTCACATTTTAGATTATTCCGTTAAAACAGGTGAAACTATCATTTACTTATAATAAATTATACTGAGCTGCACAATATATGTGGATAATTTAGGCTTTAGGGGGTTAATATGCTTTCAATATATCTTACCTGTAAATCTCACCTTCAACAATACGTCTCGCACACTGTCCATATGAATTATTCCCAATACTGAAAACTGAAACAACAATGCATATTAGTGCTTGCATGCTGACTTACAGCCCAGAGCCAACATAAATTCAGCCCTGCACTTTCATGTGGGCATACTCCAGTATAGAAGAGATCAGGTTTTCTTCACACAATGGGTCAAGATGCCTTGTATTCATTGTTGTGATTTTGGGAATTCTTCCACTGTAGATTTGATTCAGACATACTAAACCTCACGCAGCCATATTTATTATAGGTGTACCATATGAGTAACTTCTTACAACAGTGTTATTAAACCTTATCACGTTTTTATAATTTATTAGATCAGTAGTGATATTGGCGATCAGATAAGAAAATCTATCATGACATGTTTATTTCTAATAAGATTTCATAGCGTATTTAAAGGGTTTCCCCACGAACAAAATTGATTTTAATCAATAGATCTTGGAATAATAATAACTTACACAATTAGATGTGTTTAAATAAAATGTTCCTGTGCTGAGATAATCTTATACATGTGCCCCTGCTGTGTACTGTGTAATGGCTGTGTCTGACCGTACAGAGACATGGTCTGATCATACGACAGCTCCTGGGCAGGGGAGAAAGCAAAAGAGAGTATACAGAGACTGTAATGTCTGGAGAAATGCAGTGTGAAACCACCCCAATACATCCATATGCCCTATATGTGGAAATGCTAAGAGGCAGGCTAAAGGAGGCAACATTTTTAATGATAGGCTGATTTCACAAGACTGCCTTCTCTCGGTACAGACTGCAATGTCTGAAATACCCGCAGGATCTCCTGGCATGAACTTAACAGACTCATAGGCATACAAGAGGCTGGTAAGTTTAGGACAGAAGACCTGCGGCGGTCCTGTCATTGCGATCTGTACTCAGACCGTGAATGTCATACATGAAACCAAGTTTGCCCAAACAAAGCTTCTTGATGTTCACACTTTATTTACCTCCTTCATTGTCTGTCAAAATAAGGGAGTGTGCTCTGCCACAAGACACTTGCAAAACCCGTGTAGACTGCGGTTTGTCCAGCGGTAAGGGACAGGTGATGGCTCTAGGATGTATTCATAACCTTTAGCTTTAAGGAAAGAAACATCATTATATAAACCTCCTTCAGTGACATAATGGAGAAAAGGATGAGGCATAGAAATAATAATAATAATAATCTGTATTTTTATATAGCGCTAACATATTCCGCAGCGCTTTACAGTTTACAGTGGGAGGAAATCGGAGTACCCGGAGGAAACCCACGCAAACGCGGGAGCACATACAAACTCCTTGCAGATGTTGTCCTTGGTGGGATTTGAACCCAGGACTCCAGCGCTGCAAGGCTGTAGTGCTATCCACTGAGCCACAACTCTGCCTTCTTCACAAAGGAATGTGCACAAATTCGATGAAAGAAGAGGACTGGAACTCTACTGTCACCTATTAGAGGTAGCAATTGTAAAAGTCAATATCGATCCTTTAACGAGCATTGCCACATGACTTAGGAACAAAGGCAAGCCAGATATGCCATTCACACTACCCAGCGCTGTTTGATGAGTCGCAGCCGCTGCAGAGTACTGCAGAAGAGCTCTCTTTCTAGAAGACCCTCGATCAATTTGATATAGATGATCTATTACAAGGATAGGTCAAGAATATCAAATAACCAAAGAGTCCCTTAAATGCCAAATTATCTGCATAATGTGATAACCTGCTGATTCCCCGTGAAGACCATACTGTGCAATAGGAAGGAACAACATTTTGGCCCATTTTTTTCCAACAGTCTAAATCTAATCATAGTTGGCACAAACAATTTTGGACTTTATTGAGATAACACAGGTCTACAAAAAAAAAAATTAATATTTCAAGTACCGAGGTTTCTTGAATGGATTTATGGTATTTTGAGGGGTCTGAATTCAAAAATCCCATTTGTTGTGCTCAATTGGGTCTAGTTTTTTAGAGAATTCTTCCATGAAAATAACGCATTCTTCCAATGCGACTTGTGTCGGATAAGAAATGCAACAGCGTTTGGTCTTTTGACTCTAACAGTGTCTTAGGTAATGAAATATCCCATATACGGTAATTATTTTGTATTTATATTTGTAGACTTACAATGCTATAAAAGTTACTTTTTGAAGCCAGAATTCTACTGTAATTATTAAATATTACAGAAACTAGAGCCAATCTGGCAAAACCTAAGTCATATTCTTAATGCTACTTCCAATAGGTGGCGCTATAGAGTACAAGTCCCTCTTTGTTTGAAGAGGCAATTTGCATATTAAATTTCCCAGAGGAGCATTGCACGGCGAATAAGCCTCCTTACCTCAACACGCCAGAGCTGGTATGTCACTCTCCACAAGGAGAAACCTTACCCCCCAGACCCCAGTCCAGAGCCTCTCATCTAGCCAAATCAGATCTCTCCTACTTTGCACTGACGAGGACCAACAGTCCGAAACACCGTGTCTGCAAATGGAGAATCTGATTTGGCTTTTATCCTAAGTCATATTACAAGACTCGTTAAAGGGTTGATTGTGACTTGTAGGATCGCTACTTCCAATAGGTGGCGCTATAGAGTACAAGTCCTCTTTGTTTGAAGAGGCAATTTGCATAATCAGACCCAGAAACTTAATAAACGGTTCAGACATCTTTGGCACCAAAATCACTGTATACCAGTGATCATCAATCCCAATTGCAACAAATGTTTATTTTAAAGGATTTACAATTTTGAAAAACTCATGTCCTCAGTTTGTTGAAAAAATAAATAAATAAAAATCTGGGTTTAACTAACCCTTCCTGGATCCAGTTCAGAGTTTATGCTGCTACTCCTTATGTCTGTTATTGTCCCCTGGACCAAGCATTTCATCGCGAAACGCACGTCGGGAGTGGAGGGTCCCCAGCTCTCATCTCCTAAGGTATAGTACCTTTCACCATGTACTCCTTTACCATTTTAAACTGTTTGTACTCCCCTGGATACCATTTTTCTTTATACACAATTGGCAACTCTGCACTTTATTCATAGCAATCTGTGTAATGGCAACTTTGCCCTTTATTACTGCAATCCAACACTGATATGCAGCTGGCAGTTTTGCATAAATATACTATTAAACTACCAGTCTACTGACAGCATTTTTTTACAGGGCAAATTTTCCCTATATTACTGCACTTTAACAATGATGTGCAGCTGCTAGTCTTCTATAAATATACTATCAAACGGTTGCTATATATGGTTTACATTGTGTATTTTTTATATGTCTTACCAAATAGTAGCAATTGTTGCACTTTAAATGTGACTACTCCCTGGTATTTGTGTATATGCATGGGGGGTCCTACATTAATACGACAATAATTGATTAAGTACTTTCTTATACATTATCTGGGTGTTCCTACCTTTTTCCTGTTTACCTGCGGTGCTTTCTCTCAACTGTTTTACCTACTGCTTTTATGCATGGTTTTAATGTATTGAATAATATTTATGTTTTAACCATTTACACCCTGGCCTCCATTGTAAAGTTCTTGTTGGCGCTTCTATGTCTTTTCCTTTACAGCCACAGTATAGGATAATTAATTGGTGTACTCCTCCTTATGTCTGTTATTATCTGCAGCGCTGATGTCACTGCAGGCCAATCAGTGTGCTCGGCGACTTGTGCCATATATTTGGGGCAGAGCTGCTGAGTTCAAGGTTTGGCTGCTGCGTTCATCATAGTCAGCGATAGCGACAATAATAGACACTGGGAGCAGTGGTAGGACCCAGATCTGGACCCATGGATGGCGAGTTAAGCAGTTTTTTTTTTAACAAACTGTAGTGGGAGAGTGGCTTTCCGAAACCAGAAAATCCTTATAAATCATGGCACATAATATATTAGGATACAGGAATGACTGGCAACTATTAGACATATATCACCACTAACCTGAGATAAAGTATAAATTGGAAAAAAACAGCTTGTACTAAATTTCTTCCTAGCAGAAACAGCCACTAGATTACTAGGCCACACATTGTGACTGAATGCTTATGTATCATGTCATAGAATCAGTGGCGTAACTAGAGTCCGATGCGCTCCTGTGCCAGATTTGGATCGGGGCCCTCCCTGCATCCTGGTAAATATGTCCAATATCCTGGTATATGTCCCTTATCCTTGGCCACATGCTGGTATATATATTCTCCATCCTGGTATATGTCCCTCTATCTATCACAGTTTTTTTATGCACATAAAAACTATAAACCATTATACTCACCATCCCTCTGCTCTCCCGCCACGAGGCGTCCTCTTCTGAAGCCAGCAGCTGACTTCCCCTTGCAAGCATCAGGAGCGCATGACGTCATTGCCATGCACCCCCAGTCATGTGCACGCCAATGTCAACTGCTGGCCTCTGATTGGCCAGCAGTGTGTATTGCAGTGCACAGACCTAACGGATCTGTGCGCCGCAATACACTTCAATTGGCTATATGTCTGAGGATGCACATCCAGTTGAAGTTCAACCACACAGATCCGGTCGCAACATCTGTGATCGTGGTCGTTACGCCCCTGCATTGCATAACGTGTATGAGTAAATGCTTACTTCGATCACGACGGCTTCTATGGAATCCTATTTGTGAATCCTTATTTAATCCCATTCCCCACACTTTTGTGACATCGCTTGTCTTGGACGATAGCAGTGTAAAGCCGTAACCACAGGCTGCAGATGAGATCTGAGAGACGATACAATGGAGAAAAATACAGATATCTGTACAGCTAAAGTGTAAAAAATCTTACGAATCAAGAGGATTAAAAATATCATTATCATTTCACCTCATAACACGATCATTCTTTTTTAAGGCTATGTTCTGATGATGAGATTTTGGTGTCACAAATTTTCGGTAGGATTTTTGAATATATTATGTAAATTAGGTTCCTTGAGTTTTTATGGCGTTTTTGATGCTGCAGTTTTTATCTCTTTTTGATGATTCATATTTTAAATAAATCAGTTTTATTTTTGTTTTTGGCTTTGACAAAACGTCATGTTCAGATTCCATGCGTTTTTAGTACGTTTCCGATGTGGAAATGCACTAAAAACTCTTAGGCGGCTTTTATTTGTAGATTTTCTACATCAAATGCAATTCAATGGGGAAATCAAGCACATAAAACTTGGAATATTCACAAGAGAAATTGACGATATGTGTATTTGAAACACGCACCACAGGTCAGATTATGCCGAGTCACAAAAGCACAGTGGGCACAAGATTTCTATAAATCCCTAGATCTGTAAGATACTGTGTTAATACACAATGTCAAAAACGCACATCATGGGGACACAGCCTTACAGATTCTTTAACAATTTCTTCATATTAAATATTTTGTATTCCGCCTTTAAGTGATAAGCATCAGAGGTAGATGCACAAAGTCGAGCACAGTGTCCGGCTGCTTCCATCTGTCCCATAAAGGAGGAGCAACAGCCACATACTCATTAAACATCTAACATGGTTGTTTGGTGAGAAGGAAAGAAAACACTTGGGACCCAAATGAATAGTGAATTACAAGGGTCATCTAAACCATTCATTTTTGCATCGGAGGTGAGCAGTGCTGATGACATTACATCTTGCTGAGACGAGTGCATGATTGACAGGTATCATGCAGGAAATCAAAAGAAAGGAGCCGGAATTTATGTTGGTATAAATGCAATCAAGGGGTGCAAATTCACACTGTGGATATTTAACAGACAAAAGAAGATAAAAAATGAGCAAATACCCTGCAGTAAGTAAACTGTAATAGTACATGTAAATTAAATAGGACACTTAGATAACACCATTTTGATAAAAATAAAGCATAAAAGTCATCCCACCACGACAAGGTGTACCCAATCGGGATGGCACCTAGCTTGTAGTTCACCTCACTATGTGTCAGCAAAAGTCAAAATAGATGGGGGCAGATGTCTGAACAGTCGGGTCTGGGTCATGCTCTGCCCTCATCTTTTTAGAAATCTGCTGACACATAATAAAGGGAACTACAAGAGTTAGGTACCATCCCGACTGGGTACACCTTGTCGTGGTGGGATGACTTTTACACTTTTTTGATCAAAATAGTGTCAACTAAGTACCCCATGTTATTCACATATACTTACGGCAGGGTTTTTGCTTATTTTGTTTTTATCGTAGGTATCTTCTGTGAGTGCCGACAGTTGGATGGTGTTGTAACTACCTTGGCACTGCTCACCTCTGATGCAGAAGTGAGAGGTGCTGGATGACCGATTTAATAAGAAAAAAAATGCGTATTCTGCAGAATACAGTGACTTGTATATATAGTGTGCAAACACACGGGAAATATTCACACAGCTTTCCTATGTGTATGAGCCCCTACATCAGGGGTGGGGAACCTTTTTCCAGCCGGGGGCAATTTGAAAATTTCTACAATCATTTGGGGGCCACACTAAAATGATCACCTTGAAAATTACCCTGGCATATTTAGTCAAACAATTAATTATGGTAACTCTCCCTTAATGCAGGGGTCGACAAAGTTGTTCAGAATCTAGGAGCCAGCCAAAAAATTTAGGAGCCAGAATTTTTTTTTTCATTTCATCATCATCGTCTCCCCATCATCATCACTGACTCCTCATCATCATCATTGCCTCCCCATCATCATCATGGCCTCCCCATCATCATCAATGCCTGCCCATCATCATCATCACCTCCTCATCATATCATCGCCTCCCCATCATCATCAATGCCTCCCCATCATCATCATCGCCTCCCCATCATCATCGCCTCCCATCATCATCATCGCCTCCCCATCATCATCATCGCCTCCCCATCATCATCATCATCGCCTCCCCATCATCATCATCATCGCCTCCCCATCATCATCATCGCCTCCCCATCATCATCATTGCCTCCCCATCATCATCATCGCCTCCCCATCATCATCAATTCCTCCCCATCATCATCAATGCCTCCCTATCATCATCAATGCCTCCCCATTATCATCAATGCCTGCCCATCATCTTCAATGCCTCCCCATCATTATCTCCCCATTATCATCAATGCCTCCCCATTATCATCAATGCCTCCCCATTATCATCAATGCCTCCCCATCATCATCAATTCCTCCCCATCATCATCAATTCCTCCCCATTATCATCAATGCCTCCCCATTATCATCAATGCCTCCCCATTATCATCAATGCCTCCCCATTATCATCAATGCCTCCCCATTATCATCAATGCCTCCCCATTATCATCAATCTCTCCCCATCATCATCAATGCCTCCCCATTATCATCAATGCCTCCCCATCATCACTGCCCTCCCCCCACCACCATCACACATGCAGCACACAAGCACTCTCTCACATACACACACACACTGATGCACACAGACAGACACACACACACACATCACATCTCACCTGCCGGCGTTCGTGCTCTCTGCCACAGCCGGCCGCTGAATGATGACGTCATTCAGCGGCGCTGCTGTGAGAGGAAGCGCCGGCGCCCCCTGGAGCCCGGAGCTGCGGCAGCAGAGGCACGGGAGAGGTAAGTATTGTGCCAGCTGCTGCCGGGGCGCTGAGCAGGCGGGGGCGGGTGGCAGCGCTGACACCGCTCTCCTCCGCTAACAGGCGCCCGCCCGTCGGCGAGTGGGCCCCCCGCCTGCTCAGGGCCCCGACAAACCCGGGCGCCAGGCATGATTTTCTAGGCGCCACTGGCGACCTGGCGCCCGGGTTTGTCGAACCCTGCCTTAATGTGACGGCAGGAGCTGCTTCTCTTTGGTGCAGCTGTGATGTTAGGTGATGCTGATCATGTTGCTTCTCAAAGCTGCTTTTCCAGGTTTGTGTCGGCCAGGAGAGCCGTCAACTTTTAGTCATAAGTTTTGTAAATCATATACATCACATAGGAGATGCTGGGACTATTGTATATACATCACATAGGAGACGCTGAAACAGCTGTATATACACCACATAGGAGATGATGGGACTGCTGTATAAGCATCACATAGGAGACGCTGAGACTGCTGTATCTATATCATATAGAGGACGCTGAGACAGCTGTATATTCATCACATAGGAGACACAGGGACTGCTGTATATACATCACACAGGAGACGCTGGGACTGCTGTATATACACCATATAGGAGACGCTGGGACTGCTGTATACACATCACATAGGAGACGCTGGGACTGCTGTACATAAATAACATAGGAAACATTGATAGTACTGTATATGTATCACAGGAGATTCTGGGTCATATAAATTACAGGAGGTGCTGGGGGGGCATAGACATCACTGAGGGGCTATATACATAACTAGGAAGCACAGACAGCACTGAAGGTACATATGTTCCTGAGGGGAATTTACATCACTGGTGGGGTCACATACAACACTGGGGGCTCTATACAGCACTGGGAGCTATATAAATCACAGGTGGGGGGATATACAGCACTGGTGGGGTAAACGCAGCACTGGGGAATATACACATCACTTGGGGGCACATACAGAACTGGGGGAGAGAAATATACAGCACTGGGGGCACAGAGATCGCATGGGAGCACAAATATCACAGGGGGTAAATAGCAGGGGGCACAAAGCTGGGCGCCACAGAGATAACAGGGGGGCATATAGCTGGAGGGCACAGAAATCACAGGGGGTACATAGCTGGGGGGCACAGAAATCACGGGGTGGGTCACAAAGATCACAGGAGGGCACATAGATCACGGAGGGGCACATAGCTGGAGGGGACAGAGATCACAGGGGGCATAGAGATCACAGGGGCTACATAGCAGGGGGGCACATGGATCACAGGGGGGCACAAAGTAAGGAGCCAGAGAGATGCACATAGCTGAGGGGCACAGATCACCAGCAGACAGGCACAGAGATAGCTCTGGACTCTATGGCAGCAGCTCCTCTTCAGGGACAAGAGGAAGGGAGCACAACCATGCCCACCCTGATGACATCATCATTCATGTGCAGGTAGCATTCTGTAATGAACGCTGCCTACAATGCACTTGGGAGTTAAAGGGCCGGCAGCTGGCAGGATACGGCTGCTGCCCGAGCATAGCGGACTCAGGGGACCTGCCCACGGGTTGCATGCGGCCCATGGGCCGGAGGTTCCCCACCCCTGCCCTACAGCAAAAGCATTTATTTCTTTACATTTAAGCAGTCATAAATTTTTTTTTTTGCATTGTCTATGAACACTTTTATTTTGGACTGAAAGCATCAAAAATTGATTGTGGAAAACGTACACTGATGAGATACATAGTGCTACCTTAAAATATCACATCTATATGGTATTTCACGAGTATTTGATGATTTGAGGTAACAATTTACCTTTTCATCCACATCAAGCCGATAGGGAGTTAGCTGATATTGTTTAGGTTTTTTCTTTCCGTTATCAGGTACTACAAAGCTTGGGATCCCCAACGCTCCGGTGTAAGAGAAGCCCCATACAAAAACCCGGTCCTTTCTTCTAAGTTTGTGCCCAACGTACTGAAAGGTCGGAAGATCATCTCCTTGTTTGCTTCTCCCCACGGCCGTTGCCAAGTGGCGCACGGAGAGGAACTTTGGCTTCAAGATGTTCAGGCAGAAATGTAAAGATGAAGGCCGCATTATACCATATAGCTGAAGAGAAAAACATACGCAGTATTAATGATCTACAGCTACAGTAACACTCTACAACTCCGTACATGCACAACATTAGAGATGATGGGCACAGACCATGGCCGGCTCCAGGGTTATGTGGGCCTTCGGGCGAAAGAATCCCAGTGGTCCCCTCTTCGCTTTCAAAATTTCGTCCTAACCTTTTAGAACTTTTTATATTTTCGGTGGATAGACTTGTGTCAGGTCTTGTTATTCTGCAGTACAAGCTGTAGTTCTTGTTATCACCATTTTGAAATCTTTTATTATTTCATTTTTTGAGAGGCGAAGCGACCAAAAACATTAGCGATTCTGCCATCTGTGTTTTTTTTTCTGCTTTGACGTTTACTATTTGGGATAAATATTATGTTCTCTGTTTTCACAGCTTTTGTCCCTGTGTGGTGTCTCATGTAGATGCATCAGGACTGGCTCAGCCATTATATGCTTATGGGGGAGACAGTCATGTATACCACAGCACGCAGCATTATATACAGTGGATATGAAAAGTATTCAGACCTCTTTAAATTTTTCACTCTGTTTCATTGCAGCCATTTGGTAAATTCAAAAAAGTTCATTTTTTCTCATTAATGTACACTCTGAACCCCATCTTGACTGAAAAAAATTATTAAAAAAGAAAAACTGAAATATCACATGGTCATAAGTATTCAGACCCTTTGCTCAGACACTCATATTGAAGTCACGTGCTGTCCATTTCCTTATGATCCTCCTTGAGATGGTTCTACTCCTTCATTGGAGTCCAGCTATGTTTAATTAAACTGATAGGACTTGAGTTGTAAAGGCACACACCTGTCTATATAAGACCTCACAGTGCATGTCAGACCAAATGAGAAACATAAGGTCAAAGGAACTGGACAAGGAGCTCAGAGACAGAATTGTGGCAAGGCACAGATCTGGCCAAGGTTACAAAAGAATTTCTTCAGTACTCAAGGTTCCTAAGAGCACAGTGGCCTCCAATACAATGTATTGGACGTGGTGATTCTGCACGGTTCAGTGAACACATGCGGAATCACCTGCGTTCAAGAGCCGGCAGCGCTTTGGATGGAGCGGACAGGTGCTGCATTCAAAGCGCTGCCGGTTACTGACCGTGTGGACTTAGCCTAAGGGTGAGTTTCCACGGTCAGGAAACGCTGCGTGTTTGGCGCTGTGCGCTGGCGCAGCGCCAAACACGCAGCGTCCAGATGTTACAGCATAGTGGAGGGGATTTCAAGAAATCCCGTCTCCACTATGCATAAAAACACGCAGGCGGAAGACCTGCGTATCCGGACATGCTGCGCGTCTTTTCAGACCGCAGCATGTCCTAGCGTATTGTCCCCGCTGCGTCGCCGCAACGGAATTTATCACAGGGCTATGTAGGGCTGCGTTCTTTCCAGAGGTGTTCCGGAGGTGTCCTGAACACCTCCGGAAAGAACGCGCGTCAGAAAGGGGGCGGGGCTTAGACGGAGCGGAGTTTCCGCTCCATCATATACGCTGTGTTTCCTGATGGTGGAAACACAGCCTAACACGGCCGAGTGCTATGTGATGCTTCATTGGATAACACTCGGCACAATGTTATTCTATGGGCAGCGCAGACCTGTGATTTTTTTCCACAGATCGAATTGGTCTGTGGAAAAATAATCTGCAGCATGCTGTGAGTGGCTCTGGAATTCGGATTACAAGCACCCACTGAAATCTATGGATGCGTGTGAAACATCGGCCTGCACTCAGCTGTCATCTGAGTGCAGTCCGACATCCACGGCCTCAGACAATGGAGAAGACGTAGAAATTAAGTTCTCCGTCTTCTGAATGTGCTCCTGTTCTCTCATCCAAGAGAATCGGAGCACACTAAGATGACACTCGGATGAGAGTTTGAGTCGAGCTGTCAGGAGCATAATTGAGCTGATCGTCTCGTATGAGAGAAACATCACTCGTGTGACCCCGGCCTTACAATTTGATTAATGATTAAGGGCGGTCAGAGAAATCTGGATGACTCGACAGAACTGTTTTTTATGGATCTGAAATAAAATATCTATTTTATAACTGGTATATATCTATTTTGTAAGTGGTAGTCAAAAAGCAGGAACAGAACACCGTTTTCTTGTGAAGGGTAGAGCTAATTTATTAAGCCCATAGTGGATGTACCTGCTTTTTCTCCAAAAAAGCTTTTATGCATACCTCACCACCCGCTCATTGTATAAAGGCAGGCTTCACTAACGCCAGGTGACGTATGTGCCACTGTTGCAACAGAGAAACCCCCAATAATGATGACAAAGCATCTCAGACTGTAAAGGAAAGGCGCCATGTATGAAGGTTGGGGACAACAAATTATTATGTATTGAGGGTGGGGGAGCAAATAATGATTAATTGGGGGCGGGGAGAACAAATTATGCTGTTTTGAAGGTGGGGAAGAGCAAAATATGAATTGAGGGTGAGGGACAGCAAATGATGAATTGAAGGTGAGTAGAGCAAATGGTGAATTGAGGTGGTAGAGCATGTGAATGAGTGAGTAGCAAATGGTGAATTGGAGGTGAGTAGAGCGAATGGTGAATTGAGGATGGAGGAGGGAAAATAATAATGAATTGAAAGTGGAGAAGAGCAAATAATGATAATTTGAGGGTGGTGGGGAGCAAATAATAATGAAATGGAGCAGGGGGAAAAGTAAATGATGTATTGAAGGTGAGGGACAGCAAATGATGCTGTATTGGGGTGGGGGAGAGCAAATGATTATGAATTGAGATTGGGGATGTGCAACAGCAAATAATCCTATATTGAAGGTGGGTGAGGGAAAATGATGGATTGAGGGGGGAGTTCCGGTTACTGTGCAAGGCAGCACTTTGTCACTTTTTTCTGTAGTGGACGTAGTGTAGAAGCTGGGGAATGTCCTCTGGAAGTGGTGCTCTAGATAACTGTGTGTTATTTTATACAGACGCGAGTTCTGGCTAAAAAAATTATGGCGGTCTGCGATAGACAAGAAAAAAAGCGAAGATGAAGAACTTCAACTAGAGATGTCACTGGTGAGTCAGTATATTCTGTATTCTGGCACTGTACACTATGTACATAGGTCCTATGTATGTCACTTGTGATCACTGTATTACCTGTACACTATACACTATATACAGAGCTCTGTGTATAATGTCACTCACAATATATATATTTTTTATGAATGATCAGTATTGTAGTATTCAGTCGATATGTGATCTGGTCATGGTGTGGCTGTATTTGTTCCTTGAATGTGGCATTATTTGGTTACTATGTGATGGTAATATGTGGTCTGAAAATGGCGTGACGGTATTTGTTTCTTCTATGTGGTATTATTCGGTCACTATGTGGTGGTAATGTTGTCTGGTCATGGTTGTAACAGTATTTGTTCCTTGTATGTGGCATTATTCGGTCACTAAGTGGTGGTAATATGTGATTTGGTCAAGGAGTGGCGGTATTTCTCCCTTGTATGTGGTATTATTTGGTCACTATGTGGTGGTAATATGTGGTCCGGCCATGGTGTGAGGGTATTTGTGGTATTATTGATCATTTTAAAAAATGTATGTGACACATTCGCTTAAACAAAAATAAATAAAATATACCTAAAAAGAGTATCGGATATTTCAAAAAATGTCTAATAGGTTATAGCCCTTCCAAAAGAATCTACCTTGTCGTGATGGCGGCTTAAAATTTTTTTGGCTAAAACAAAAGCTGATGCCTATGTATGAGATATGGGGTTTGATGGGAACCGTTAATGTATGATTAGTGAGAATGTGGGGCAAAAGTGGAGTTTTTCCTAGAGTGGACAGTTGGACTGTGGAAGGTACGAGGGGTGGAGGTGGAGATGGGAAGAGCATGGGTGGAGTCTCAAGGGGGCCCAAAATTTTTGCCAGTATGGGACCCTGGTGGCAGCCCTGAAGGCAATACAGGAATTGAGAAGGGGTTGTCCGAGTAGTGAATAACCCCTTTAATATTATATGTTGGTTGATATTTGTATGATTGTGGCTCCACGCATGTTTTAAAATGCTTTTATTTCTTTATAAGAAAGGTTTATTCTTCTAAACTATTTACGGTATGTGTAGACTTTGTTTATAGGTTTAATATCATGATTAACAGTGGTGTGTATAAGGTTAAATCGTTTCGATCAGATCTACCTCCTGTGGATGATTGTTAAAGGCAGATGACAGCTGCGCAATACAACGTGACATCCGCACTGTGGGAGAGCGCAGCTTCTGAGCCTGCCCCATACATGTAGTGCGAACATCAACCAGAACATATAACGCAAACAATCAGCCACAAAAGGTTCGCAATAAATAGCCAAAAATATTCAAATAACAGCTATATGTGTAATAGAATAAGAATTTAAGCTCAACGAATTGGCAGTAAGTAGTGTGGCCACACTATGGAAAACAGGGAGCCAATTCACACGAGAAGTACAACCACATAAAATAGAAATTTTTAATAAATGAAAATATAAATGTTTATTAATGTAAGGTTAAAATAAAATGAGTACACACTAGGGGGCGACAAACAGCAGGAGGAGATGTGAACATAATCCAATAGACACTTATTTACCATTTAATCCATATAGAGTTAATTTACATAAAGTGCATAGTGCCAAACTGAATAGATATTAGTAAATAATTAAATATTTAGTATTATACATAAATATGTTCATTCAGTAGGCAGAATGCACCAATAGATTGATGGGAATATATTTATATGTACACAGGAATAGCAGCAGAGCTCATAGTATGATTACACACAGGCATGTAAAAGTTTGTACACACCCTGGTCAAACGTCCTGTTAGCTGAAGATGCAATGATCTGTGACAGGCCTGTGTCTCATTGTATTAATAAACATTTATAGTTCTCTCTATGTTATGTGGTTGTCAGTCTGTGAATCGGCTCTATATCTACCAGCACATACATGGCGAATTGGTAAATGTGAGGTATTCGCGCTGTGTGTCTCTTAGGTCTCTTTCACACATCCGTTTTTTGCCGTCAGGCACGATCCGGCGCTTTTGTAAAAAAACGGATCCGTTTTTTTAATCCGCCGATCCATTTTTTTGTCATTGACTATCATCAGCGCCGGGTCGCGCCGGATGTCATTGCGCTGCGTATGTTTTTTTGCAGGCGGAAATGTACATTCCGGCGGCTGGACGAAACGGTCACTGCAACGTTTTTTTTTTTTCCTGACGGACCCGCCTGATAGCGCCTGAAGCGGCGCATCAGGCGGCCGGAATCAATGCAAGTCTATGGTGCCGGATCAGTCTTTTGTGCATTTCGCCCGAAAAACTGATCCGGATTCTGGAAACCAAGGTCTCTCTCTCTCTCCTCGGTCAGAACATGCGTACCTGCATTTTCCGGGTTGAAAAGTTCAGGACGGATCAGGTTTTTTTGCCTGATCCGTCCTGAACTTTTCAACCCGGAAAATGCAGGTACGCATGTTCTGACCGAGGAGAGAGAGAGAGACCTTGGTTTCCAGAATCCGGATCAGTTTTTTCACAATCAGCGCCAGATCTGTCCTTTCCGGTTTTGGACGGATTGTGCCTGACGGCACAAAATGGATGTGTGAAAGAGGCCTTATAACGCAGGAGATATAGAGATAACTATCCTGACATTACCACTGTATCATAACCTAGTTGAAAAGAACACTCCATTCAGCGTGGAAGATGAATGTGTCATATAGTGCCGTTCTTACCTTGCTGGCAGAGATGGAGAGAAGTGCTGAGTCCAGCCGAGATACACTGGCAAGCATCAGCTTGCTAGCAGAGAGGATTTCCAATGTCCGTGTCCACTTGAAAGGGCAGAGGCTGCTACTTCCAATGCTTGGGGTTTACTAGATCCACTGTAGTCTTCACAGGCACTGTTCAGGCCGGTAACAGATGCCCATGTGTACCGCTGATGTTAATCCACGCCGTGTGAGAGCTGACTGCCAACGGTAAGGGAAGAGGAAAGCGGTGAGTTCGTAGGACCTTTGGTGACGTCAACCATCACGTGACCGCCCACGTGACAGACTAAGGAGCGCTCCAGAGACCAAAAAATATCCAACGCGTTTCAGAATCTTGCGGATTCCTTCGTCAGGGATCTTCCACGCTGAATGGAGTGTTCTTTTCAACTAGGTGATGATACAGTGGTAATTTGACTCTGTATCCCCCGCTGATATATGCCAGTATACCCTGGCTAGACTCAGTGCTCTTTTTAATATGACATGCACACCACACTGAAATACGTTTTAATGGTAATTTTACATTTATCTAATCTCATATTTTGCTACTCTTGCATCTATTTTTAAGATGCAGTATACCAACTTGGTTCTGTCAGGATAGTTATCTCTATATCTCCTGCATTGTAAGAGACACACAGCGCGAATACCTCACATTTATCAACTTATCTTTACTTTTTGAGGCTGAGTGGTAGTGCTGCCTCACTATTCGCAGCAGTCTGTTCTCTACATACACCAGCGCCCTGGTAATCTAGTTACCATATAAGGCAAATGTCTGCACTGGGCCCCTGGGCCGAGGGGGCACTTGCCCCAGCGCTGGCCCTGGTGGTCTCCGCAGTGGTCACATTCTCTTCAGTATATGCACAGGAGACATGGCTGGTTAGTCTCACAGGGCAGTAATAGAAATACAGGGGATGAGGGACCTGGGCCCCTGAACTGCCCCTAAGGCTAAGGGAGGGCCCTGTCTTTCCTTAACTTGGGGGTACACTTGAAGGTAGTGAGGCCCAAGTCACTGACCTGTCCCTATCTCCTGTTTAGCCCTGAACTAAAGGAAGGAAAGAAAGACACCTAGGGGTTAAATCAACTAAACAACAAACACTTAGCTTTCTCTGCTGCAATGCACCGCACAGCAGAGTAAGGCACCAGATCAGGGAAACAGCAGTAGTACCACTGCGCTCAGCAAGCTCCTGACTCCAGCTGGGTTGGTCTCCAAAAGCAGAAGTATCAACAACAGAAAGCTGATGCCTCAGGTGACCTTTTAAAGGATGGTGGGAGTGGTAACCCCCTTGCTCTAACAAGTCAGCAGCAATGCAATTACACCAGCGGCCACCGTGGAAAAAGACTGACATTAACCCCCGATGGCCTGAAAGGAAAAAGGTTTTAATATGCAAAGAAAAATCTGCCACAGATCCAAAAGTGGATCGTGACAGTTAGGCTCTGTTCACACTTGGGTTAGTCCCTCCTCGCAGACACAGGCAATGATAACATAGGCGTACTCACAGTGGGGCGGGGGGGGCAGCTGCAGGGGCGCACAATGAAAAAAAACCTCCGGGGCGCGGTAGTGGAGAGCAGGCGTCTACACACAGCTGACAGCGGGGCGGGCAGGACTCACTGCAGGGCATGCTGAGACGGTGGGCATTGCTATGGCACCCGGCGGCGCGCTGGGATTGGATCCGGCCGGGGTTCAGAGGCGTGTCATGTACAGCATGCTACGTAAGCACACCTCTGAAACCCTGTCTAAACGCTCCGGGTTCATTGTGTGATCGCAGGATTGTTCCAGTCCTCGTAGCCGCTGGCTGCCTGTGGAGCTGCGCGTCTTCTGCCCTGTATGGAGAGTGGAGAATGGCTCCTTTCCCGGACGAGGTGGATGTGTTTACCAGTCCGCACTGGCGGATGAAGCAGTCTGGTGGGGAGGTACTGTGATAAGGTAAATGTGGTGTGAACCGGACAGAGACGGTGCGGGCTGGGACCACTGACCCCAACAGGACGGCACACAGTTTGCACGGAGCCTGTGCTAGGAGGAGGTGTAGTTTTATATACAGTATATAGTGTAATATGGTGTACACAGGGTCATACACATCGTGTGCGGTATATAGAGTGTAATGTATGGTGTATACAGGGTCATACACATCGTGTGCGGTATATAGAGTGTAGTGTATGGTGTATGCAGGGTCATACACATCATGTGCAGTATAAAGAGTGTAGTGTATGGTGTATGCAGGGTCATACACATCGTGTGCGGTATATACAGTATGCAGGGTCATACACATCGTGTACGGTATATAGAGTGTAGTGTATGGTGCATACAGGGTCATACACATCGTGTACGGTATATAGAATGTAGTGTATGGTGTATACAGGGTCATACACATCGTGTGCGGTATATAGAGTGTAGTGTATGGTGTATACAGGGTCATACACATCGTGTGCGGTATATAGAGTGTAGTGTATGGTGTATGCAGGGTCATACACATCGTGTGCGGTATATACAGTAAGCAGGGTCATACACATCGTGTACGGTATATAGAGTGTAGTGTATGGTGTATACAGGGTCATACACATCATGTACAGTATATAGAATGTAGTGTATGGTGTATACAGGGTCATACACATCGTGTGCGGTATATAGAGTGTAGTGTATGGTGTATACAGGGTCATACACATCGTGTGCGGTATATAGAGTGTAGTGTATGGTGTATACAGGGTCACACACATCGTGTGGGGTATAGAGTGTAGTGTATGGTGTATGCAGGGTCATACACATAGTGTGCGGTATATAGAGTGTAGTATATGGTGTATACAGGGTCATATACATTGTGTGCGGTATATAGAGTGTAGTATATGGTGTATACAGGGTCATACATAGTGTGTGGTATATAGAGTGTAGTGTATGTTGTATACAGGGTCAACACATCGTGTGCGGGATATAGAGTGTAGTGTATGGTGTATACAGGGTCATACACATCGTGTGCGGTATATAGAGTGTAGTGTATGGTGTATACAGGGTCATACACATCGTGTGCGGTATATAGAGTGTAGTGTATGGTGTATACAGGGTCACACACATCGTGTGGGGTATATAGAGTGTAGTGTATGGTGTATGCAGGGTCATACACATAGTGTGCAGTATATAGAATGTAGTGTATGGTGTATCAGGGTCATACACATCGTGTGCGGTATATAGAGTGTAGTGTATGGTGTATACAGGGTCATACACATCGTGTGCGGTATATAGAGTGTAGTGTATGGTGTATACAGGGTCACACACATCGTGTGGGGTATATAGAGTGTAGTGTATGGTGTATGCAGGGTCATACACATAGTGTGCAGTATATAGAATGTAGTGTATGGTGTATACAGGGTCATACACATCGTGTGCGGTATATAGAGTGTAGTGTATGGTTATGCAGGGTCATACACATCGTGTGCGGTATATAGAGTGTAGTGTATGGTGTATACAGGGTCATACACATCGTGTGCGGTATATAGAGTGTAGTGATGGTGTATACAGGGTCATACACATCGTGTGCGGTATATAGAGTGTAGTGTATGGTGTATACAGGGTCATACACATCGTGTGCGGTATATAGAGTGTAGTGTATGGTGTATACAGGGTCATACACATCGTGTGCGGTATATAGAGTGTAGTGTATGGTGTATACAGGGTCATACACATCGTGTGCGGTATATAGATGTAGTGATGGTGTATACAGGGTCACACACATCGTGTGCGGTATATAGAGTGTAGTATATGGTGTATGCAGGGTCATACACATCGTGTCGGTATATAGAGTGTAGTGTATGGTGTATACAGGGTCAACACATGTGTGCG
>JARQOD010000002.1:299214708-299364580 GCA_033576555.1 Oophaga sylvatica
GAAGCTTGGGCTCATAAATGGCAAATGAGCTTTAATGGGGATAAATGTAAGGTCATGCTTTTGGGCAAGAAGAAATAAGATGTATAATAATGTGCTTAATTGTAAAACACTGGGCAAAACTGTCACTCAAAAAGACCTGGGTGTATGGGTGGACGACAAACTCACATTTAGTGGCCAGTGTCAGGCATCTGCTGCAAAGGCAAAATAATGGGATGCATTAAAAGGCATAGATGCTCATGAGGAGAACATAATTTTACCTCTATACAAGTCACTAGTGCGACCACACTTAGAATACTGTGTACAGTTCTGGTCTCCGGTGTATTAAGAAAGTCATAGCTGAACTGGAGCGGGTGCAGAAAAGAGCAACCAAGGTTATTAAAGCACTGGGGGGGCTCCAATACCAAGACAGGTTATTACACTTGGGGTTATTTAGTTTGGAAAAAACGAAGGCTAAGGGGGGTTTTATTACAATGTATAAATATATGAGGGGACAGTACAAAGACCTTTCTAATGATGTTTTTACTCTTAGATCTATGACGGGGACATGGGGACATCCTCTACGTCTGGAGGAAAGAAGGTTTAGTCATAATCACAGACGCAGATTCTTTACTGTAAGAGCAGTGGGGACTATGGAACTCTCTGCCTCTAATGTTGTAATGAGTGATTCCTTACTAAAATTTAAGAAGGGACAGGATGCCTTTCTTGAAAAGTATAATGTTACAGGGTATGTATTCCTCGATAGGGCATTGTTCCAGGGAACTAGTTTGATTGCCTTATGTGGATCGGGAACAAATTTTTTTTCCCCAATGTGGAGCTTAGTGTTTGTCGCATGGGTTTTTTTTGCCTTCCTCTGGATCAACATGTTAGGCTATGGGTTGAACTAGATGGACTTAAGGTCTTCCTTCAACCTTAAATACTATGTTACTATTTTATGCCGCTCATGACCAATAGACAATACTAGAAGCGTCTTACCTGGGCCAAGGAGAAAAAGAACTGGACTGTTGCTCAGTGGTCCAAGGTGTTGTTTTCAGATTAAAGTACATTTTTCATTTCATTTGGAAATCAATGTCCCAGAGTCTGGAGGAAGAGTGGAGAGGCACACAATCCAAGCTGCTTGAGGTGTAGTGTGAGATTTCCACATTCAGTGATGGTTTGGTGAGTCATGTCTTCTCCTGGTGTAAGTCCTCTGTGTTTTATCAAGCCCAAAGTCAGCTCAGCCGTCTACCAGGAAATTTTGGAGCACTTCATCTTTTTGGAGATGGAAATTTAATTCTCCAGCAGGACTTGGAACCTGTCCACACTGCCAAAAGTACCAATACCTGGTTTAAAAACAACAGTATCACTGTGCTTGATTGGCCAGCAAACTCGCCTGACCTTAACCCATAGAGAATCTATTGGGTATTGTCAAGAGGAAGATGTTAGACACCAGACCCAATAATGCAGATGAGCTGAAGGCTGCTATCAAAGCAACCTGGGCTTCCATAACACCTCAGCAGTGCCACAGGCTGATCGCCTCCATGCCACGCCGCATTGATGCAGTAATTGATGCAAAAGGAGCCCCGACCAAGTGCATTTACTGAACATATATTTCAGTCAGCCAACATTTCGGATTTTAAAATAATTTTTCAAGCTAAAGTATTCTAATTTACTGAGATAATGACTTTTGGGTTTTTATTGGGTGTAAGCCTTAAACATCAACATTAACAGAAATAAATACTTGAAATAGATCACTCTGTTTGTAATGACTCTATATAATACAAGTTTCATTTTTTGTATTGAATAACTGAAATAAATTAACTTTTTGATGATATTCTAATTTTGCGAGAAGCACCTGTACATGTTAAGCATTGATCATGAGTGAATAATGGTATTGTACTTGCTAGTTCATTTAATATATCAATGACAGTTATAATTGGGCATAATGTATTCATATGGGTGAGAAGTAAGGTCTTCTGATCTTTCTACCTTTTAAAGGGGGTTTTCTGTTTTCAGAATACCTCTGTCTCCTGGAGCCGTTTTTCGTAAAGATACATACTGGATCATACTCGCCTTCCCCAGGTCCAGTTCTGTCTCCGCTGCTGCTCCTGATGTCTGTTTATGTCTGCAGCGCCGCAGCCAGTCGGTGAGCTCAGCAGTTCTGCCTGAGCGTTACAGCACAATCCGCTCAGAGCCGCAGCGCTTGTCGCACCGCCTTGTGAGATGCAGAGCTCAGTATCTCAGAGGATAGTTCAGTCACGGTGACTCCGATGGCTCTAACAACCCCTAGGTTAGGTGGCAATTATAAAGGGAGAAGATGACTAATATATGAGACTGTGAGTGATGTTGTTGCCCGCAAGGTGTGAGGCCGCGGACAAAAGAATCATGCACTGAGGGTCCTGTGCAAACTTGAAAGCTGAACTTTACTGAAGATTGGCAACATTTCTTATGTTTTCCAAGATAACAGTCATGGGTAGCAGATATACTTTTTCTTACTCACTGCGACTATCAAAACCTTTTCTCGGTCCCGGCCTTGGGAGGATGGCAGTAAATTTCATTAGACTAACGGTGCTGCGGGTAGGGGAAGGATCAACCGACCTTAATTTGATCAGAGTATCCGGGAAATCTGCTATGCAGTTCTGCAGTCTCAGCACTCTGTCGCTGGAAAACGCAGGGCACTCTGAATCGGGTGTTATTTGTATTCCCCGATGGTCCCAAACGAGGAGCCTCAATTTTCCTACCTCCTCTCACCACGGGAACCGCTCGTAACTCTCCGTTTTCAGTCTCACGCCACCTCCAACTGCCACTTGTTTCAAATCAGAAAATCAAGTTGCAATGCCGAACTAAGGCAGCAGAGGGCAGCATAATATTAAATAATTTACCTCCTTCCAAGGCAAAACAAGGAGCCGATATCACAATTGTAATCATGTAAGGAATAGAGAACACATTTACCATATGACATATAACATACATTAATAATGGTTTTTCTGGTCACTACATATACCCCCTTAGTTTAAACAGAGCCGTCCCGGCGTTTGCCACCATATATTTTATATAAATAATACAGGTCAATGTCTAGTTTGAACCAAAGTGCTTTTTATAATCACAATTCCCAAACAGCGGGGTGTGACACCAATTGGCAGACCTGTAAATATATCGGTGGAAACCCGAATGACTGCATAATATGTACTGAGGTATATGTTGAGGTACCAGAAATAGAGCAATATTCTCTCTACCCCCTGTACAAACTTGGGGGCACTAAATAATCATGAAAGTATCGTAACATCCGATAAACATGCATTTTAGTGCAACAATAAACTTTATAACTCAAACCTTGGTTTCACTGTAACAGGAAGACTTAATATTTCTTCATAACTCAAAAAATAACGCAAATACTAGATTCTCTCCAGGGATGGAATACCTTGTTGTTGTAGCAAATCTTCCTGCTCGTAGACGTGAGAAACATTCTTAAAGTAATGCGTAAAATGTGTATTTTGGTCCCCTGGTGCAGGGTCAGAGCACACAGTCCATCAACGTGGCTGCACCGTTTTTTTATTTTAGAACCAACAAAAATTAACCAAAAAATTCTCTAAAAAACTGAGAAAAAGTTACAGGTAATGTCTCTCTGCTTAACAGGGGATGAAAGTAGTCTTTTCCAAACAGTGGGAAAAATGTACAGTTCATTCTACAAGTTTTAATCTAGATATCTAGCTGGTGACTGACCTTTGTTGATCCTTTGAGAGCGTCGAACCATGAATTCCTCCATAGGGCCAGGATCTATCTCTGCAGGGTCAGTTCTGAGATTATTAGTTGTTCTTGCAAGGAGCAACTCTTGATTAGGAATCGTCTGTCCTTATCCACAGGTAGGCATCACAGGACCAAAACACCAAGATAATGGGTCATTGATATCGAATTCTGGAGATGATGAACTGTGGGAACTTTTGGACTCCGCAAAAGGTTCACACTCAAATAACTCGTCCACAGGTGTTGAATCAGGATGGAAGTCTTTCTGACCTACAAAGTTTGTCGATTCCTGTGAACAACCTTGGGTTGTTGAGTATCTCGCTGGATGCAATAAATATCATTCCCAGGGTATGGGATATCTTGGATGATGTAAGGCTGTCTCTCCCATTGTGTATCAAGCTTTCCTGTACGATGATTTTCTCCAACCAGATCTTATCACCTACACGCAAAGGTGTAGCTTTCGCTTGTTTATCAAAATCATGTTGCTGTCTTTTGCGAGCTTCTTCCATACAGGTATCCACAATTTCTTGGGCTTCCACTAGGCGTCTGTGATGATCGCTCACCCACTCAGTAGCAGGCAGAGGATTAATTTCATCGGAGACAGTCACTCCTAGAGCAAGGTCAGCGGGTAGTTTACCTTGACGTCCAACATTAGAAAATATGGGGTGTAACCCGCAGAACATTGCGGGGTATTATTATACACATAGATGAGCTCCTAAAGTAGTGTTGGCCAGTCAGCTTTTCTGTGAGCTGGAATAGCTCTTAGCTAGTTCAGGATGGTTTGATTCATCTTCTCACAAAGCCCATTGCACTGCGGGTGGTATGCCATAGTTCTGAGCTTCTGACATTTGTAGTACTTGCATAATTCTTGGAAGAGTTGTGATTCAAAGGCGGAGCTTTGGTCAGTCAAAATCTTCTCCGGACATCCATAAGGTAGCCAGAAGGTTTTCCAGAGGAAAGCAGCGGTAGTCTGGACAGTTAAATCCTTCACAGGGATGGCCACTAAAAAATTTGGTGAAGTGATCGATGATGGTTAAGACATAGCTATGGCCTGTCCTGCTGGGCTCTACCTTCAGATGATCAATGGCTACTATTTCTAATGGACGTCGATTCTCAATTGGATGCAGTGGTGCTTTTTTATCAGCTTTCACAGTTTTCCTAGTCACACACGTGTGACATTCCTGGCACCAATTTTCGATGACTCCCCTCATGCCAATCCAATAGAATCGCCTACGGACTGTGGCTTCTGTGTTTTGCATTCCAAAATGACCAGACTGATCATGATAGGCAGTGAGGACCATGTCTACATCTCTCCTTGGGATCACAATTTGATGGAGACGACTACCGGTAATGGGATCCACGCTACTGCGATACAGCAACCCTTTCTTCACATAGCACCGCTTTCACTTTCTCCACAGACTAAGTAATTCAGGGTCAGCATCGCCTCTGCGAATTCTACCAGGAGGTTTCACCGTGTTTAGGAATTTTGAAATTTCTGCAATTACTCTACTTTCAGTCTGCACTTGTATCCATCTAGTTTCCTCTAGCGGAGGGCCTAGACTGGCTTCCTGGGACTGGGAGGCGGAAGTCTCCTGTCAAAGGGCACTGGCCACATTTTGTTGAGCAAATCGGGCGTAAAAGTTTGGCATCTCCACTTCTTCCCAGTGATCTTCATCTGGTAGGGGATCTGAAGAGGTTGGTAATCGAGACAAGGCATCGGCATTTTCATTGGACTTCCCAGCACTATACTTGATGATAAAATCGTAGTTAGCTAGTCTTGAGGCCCATCTCTGCTCTAAAACTCCCAATCTAGCTGTGCTTAATGAACAAGAGGATTGTTGTTAGTGTAGACGATAAATGGAGAGGCAGCTAGATAGTCCTTGAATCGCTCCGTAACGGCCCAGACGAGAGCGAGAAACTCTAGTTTAAAAGAACTGTAATTTTGATCGTTCCGTTCCACTCCTTTAAGAGATCTGCTAGCAAAAGCAATAACTCCCTCTTTTCCATCTTGCTTCTAGCTTAGGACTGCTCCTAGCCCCTTTAGACTGGCGTCGGTGTAAAGACTGAAAGGCTGGCTGTAATCCGGGTAAGCTAGAATAGGTGGAGTGGTAAGCTTTTTCTTGAGATGTTGGAAGGCAACTTCCTGCTCCTCTGTCCAATGACTAATAATAGATCTTTTTCCTTTTTTTGGGTGACCACGTAAAAGTTCTTGCAATGGTGCAGCGATTTGGGCATAGTTAGGTATAAAGTGTCTGTAGTAGCCTGTATATCCTAAGAAACTCTGGACTTCCTTCAAGGTAGTAGGTGTGGGCCAATTCGTCACCACAGCGATCTTGTCCGGATCGGGTCTCACTCCTTCAGCACTCACAACATGTCCTAGGTAGCGTACTAGAGTCTGCAATAAGTGACACTTCGAAGGTTTGACTTTGAGGCTGTGTTTGATGAGAATCTGAAGAACTTCTGCCAGGTGCTGTAAGTGGTCCTCATAAGATTTTGAGTAGACTATGACATCATCTAGATAAAGCAAAACAGTCTAAAAGTTTTTGTGGCCTAAACAACGTTCCGTTAGCCTTTGAAAAGTTCCTGGGGTATTGCAGAGTCCGAAAGGCATGTCATTGAATTCAAAGAGACCCATTGGGGAGGTAATTGCTGTTTTCCCGAACTTCCTCTGACATAGGCACTTGCCAGTACCCACTTGTTAAATCTAAAGTGGAGAAATATGCAGCAGACCCCAGAGCTGTTAGTGACTCTTCGATGCGTGTTAATAGATATGCGTCTTTATGAGTAATACTGTTTATCTTGCGGTAGTCCACGCAGAATCGGATACTGCCGTCTTTTTTCTTCACCAACACTAAAGGTGCAGCCCAGGGGCTGTGACTTTCACGAATTACACCAGCATCTTTCATTTCTTGCATAATTTTTTTTACAGGCTGATACATGGCCGGTGGAATGGGTCGGTACCGCTCTTTAATGGGAGGATGAGAACCAGTGGGGATTGTATGCTTTATCTCCCGCGCTTTACCGTAAT
This sequence comes from Oophaga sylvatica, assembly GCA_033576555.1. NCBI lineage: Eukaryota > Metazoa > Chordata > Amphibia > Anura > Dendrobatidae > Oophaga > Oophaga sylvatica. The sequence continues at coordinate 299,221,457 of JARQOD010000002.1, forward strand.
CCATAGGATGTTTGCTAAAGTGCTTGATGGAAGTCTCGAGCAAGGTTCAGTACTTCAGTTTATTTAGATGGGGTGGTTACCTCTCCTACATGAATGTTAGACCACCACAGGGCTTCTGAAGCTACACTGTCCTCCTCTACTACTTGAGTCGCTTGTTGGGCTTTTACTTTAGTTGAACTCACTACATCTTGGTAGGAAATGATGGATAATTTAGCTACAGGATAGTACCTTTTCAGTTCCACTGCAGTGTCACCTAGGTTTAACAGACGAATTGGTACCCTTCCTGCAGATACCGTAACAAGACTCCTTGCGGTCGTAAGCGTAGGATGCTCTGCCATGGGTAGGGATTCTACTAGGGCCTGATAGTCTTGCCCTTGGATCCCTGGTCGGGCACGACACCACAGCATAGTTTCAGCGTTGGGTTGCAAAATGACATGACGTACATCACAGATGCGGGCACGGCAGCTCTCACCTCGAGGATTACTGAACTGTTGCTGCGCTGACAACACTTTGATAGTTCTCTGCAAGGCTCTTTGCTGTTCTTGTGAAGCAGTGGGTACTGATTTGCGAAGAGCATCTAACATTTCTCCATAACAGTTGCGCATGACGTTCATGCCTAGAATTACAGAGATGTCTGGCTTTTCTGGGACATTTACAACCAGAACACCCTGTTGTGGAAGTTGAGTTTCTCCTACACAAATGGTGGGTTCCCAATACCCTGTTATAGGTACAGACTGTCCATTAGTGGCTATGACATCTAACCACTGATCTAGAGGTTGCTAAGTATGTTAGGGTCCCAATGTCTTTCAAAGGTGTCTTTGGTTATGGTGGTGACCTGGGAACCAGTGTCTAACAGTGCGGTAAGTGGATCTCCATTGTTGCGAATGGTCACTTCCGGACGAGGTCCAACATATCTGGAGAATCAGGTAACATTTTCGGAACCTACTGTCTGTCCTCCCGAGGGCGGTCCTCTGCCTCGGGGGTTGCTCTTTTAAATGCCAACATTGACGTTCCAAATGTCCAGCTCGATGACAATATCTGCAGATTGGCCTACCCTGCTTGTCAAAACGGTCGGTGGATCTTCTCCCGGATGGGGTTTGATATTCCTGGCTAGTGCAGTCAGCAGGGAATTACATTTGTGTTCTGGGCATAGCTTCTAGTAGCGGGATCTCTAGCTTTTCTAATTTCTTGCAGACCTCAGCTAGTCCGCTAACTAACTCCTCCATCTGTTTCTGTAATTCTATCATAGCATTAGTATTTGGAGCCTGCGTTTGGGTGGCTTGCGACAGCAGGACGTTACTTTTTGGAAAATTATGCAACAATTGAACTGCTGCATCACTAGCAAAAGTAGATAGTTCAAGTTTTTTAGCCTCTGGGCGAAATTCTCTCCCTAAAATCCGAATAGTAAGTTCTTTGAATTCCTGGAAGGAGCAATCTGCATGCTGGAGTGCTAACATTTTTAGTTGACTGCGTAGGGTTTCTGTGGCAGCTTTCAATAAACTTCTCTTTCAGGACTTCATCTGTAAATCTGGCCTCCTGGGGTTCCACGTGTATTATAGCTCGCCAAGCTTCTTGCAAGGATAAAGCATAGTGTCTTAGTGACTCATTAACGTCTTGTTTTTTTCCCAAAAAAAACGCATTTTTAATTCTGATGCGGAGCGTACCTCAAATATGCTTTCTAAGCGCTCCAGAATTTGTTCTACAGTCCTTTTCTGAACTTTGGGCCAGGATTTAATTTCTCTCAAAGCTGCACCTTGGAGTTGGCCACTCAGGATTTCCACTTTTTGGTCATTGGTCATGGGGTACAGGCGAAACAAAGCAGTCATTTTTTCTCTAAAGTCTCGTAATGTGTTGGTTTCTCCATTATAATGTGGCATCCAGGGAGCTCCCAAATAATATGGCATGGTGAGAAGCATAAATGCAGTGGAGGCTTTAGCAGAAGAATTGGGGCTGTTACTAAGCGGCTCATATTCATTTTCGTCTGCCATTGTGAGTTTCACTTTTAGAGTAATGAACTCTGTTAAAACAGGCTTAGTAATCAGGTACAGTACATGCAGGCACAGAAGGATTATCCTGTTCGTGACACCATAATTTCAATTGTCGCACCGCCTTGTGAGATGCAAAGCCCAGTATCTCGGAGGATGGTTCAGTCACGGTGACTCCGATGGCTCTAACAACCCCTAGGTCAGGTGGCAATTATAAAGGGAGAAGATGACTAATATATGAGACTGTGAGTGATGTTGTTGCCCGCAAGGTGTGAGGCCGCGGACAAAATAATCATACACCGAGGGTCCTGTGCAAACTTGAAAGCTGAACTTAAAGGGTATGCCACACTAAACAATATCGCTAAAAAACGTCACTATTTAGCGATCCCGTTAGCGATATTGTTCAGTGCGGCAGCTTCCAGCGACGAGCTTCCTGCTGTGATCTCGCTCGTCGCTGGAATCGTTCCGGACCCTATTTCATCGCTGGCGCTCCCGCTGGGTAAGTATCTTATCGCTGTGTGGCACCTTTTCTTAGCGATTTAGCGGTACTTTTGTACCGCTAAAGTCGTTAAGAAGATCGCTAACGGCGATAGCGTCGTTAACTATATCGCTAAATGCGGTAGCAGGTCACTACATATACCATACATTAATAATGTTTTTTCTGGTCACTACACGCTCACTGATTAGCTGCAGCCCTGTCAACGACAATAACAGACATCAGGAGAGGTAATGAAGACTCTGTACAAGATTGGGGTAGGGTGAGTAAACTACAGTTTTTCTTTTTAAATAAAACCACCTGGGGACAGGGATTTGCTGAAACCAGAAAACTTATTTCAAAACTCTTGTTGCTACCATCAGCAGGACTTGTTAACACAAATACTGACCTTAGTCACAAGTTCTAGCAATCACAACCTGTGGTGCTCGTAATACTGTCTTGGCACTGTGAGAGGGACCATTATACTATATATGGGGCTGTGGAGTAACAATCATACTATATATGGGACTGTGGGGGACCATCCTATTGTATTTGGGACTCTGAGGGGCCATCATACTATATGTGGGACTGTGGAGGACCATCATATTGTATAAAGGACATGTGAGGACCATCATACTGTATAGGGTGTGTGGGGGAACATCATACTGTATTGGGGCTGTGGGAGACCATCATACTGTTTGTGATGACTGTTATACTTTGTAAGGGTCTGGACTTAACGATTATACTGTGGGGTAACCTTCATAATGTGTGGGGGCTGCGGATACCATCATGCTGTGAATGAACCATCATATGTGGGGCTATGGTGGACATTATACTATGTGGGGATGAGTGGTGGCAATGATATGTGTGGGGCATTGGTGATCATTCTATTGTGTGGGGGGCTATGCTGACGATTATACTGTGTGGAGTCGGGTTGCCAACATACTGGTGTGGGGGATGGGTTGACAATATTGCTATGTTGGATTTGTTGGGCCATCATGCTGTGTAGGTAGAGGCATGTGATAACATTATTTTGTGTGGTGGCATTTTTTGGGGACATCATACTCTATGGGGCCACGGAAGGGGTGTGATCGTGGGTAAGAACACTAAAGCGCTTCACTAGGGGCTAAATACCTGTGTAAGTGCCACAATACATATCTCGCTATCTTGAGGTATGACCTTTTATGACTGCCCCTATGTGCCATGACAGAAATTTTGCAAAGGGGTCCTGTGATTTCTATATACGCCCCTGATAAGGGGATATCCTAAGAAGGCACAATGGAGAATCATTATAGAGAGAGCACAGGGGCTGTTTGTAGTATTATGACTAGGTTTGTGGTCATTATTGTACGGGGTCAAGGGGGTTACTATTAAAGGTGGCACATGGGGACATTATTTCTAGGAGGGAGAGTACAGATGGAACAGTATTAATGTTTAGGGGCACATAAGGGCACTGTTAATGTGTGGGGCACAAAAGGAGGGTGCCATTACTATACAGGACACAGAGAGCATTATTACTGTCTAGGGCACTAGTTATATCGCTATATGGTTTGTGTACAGGTGGGGATTGAGAATAGCGTCCTGTAAAAACAGGAAGCCAAAGATGTCTCTGTTACATTTTGCAGGAACAAGATATGGATGGAAGAAGAGGTCATGGCCATCTGGGATAAATAAAGAAAAGCGAAAATGAATGATGGCAAACAGCAAGAATGTCACTGGTGAGAACCTGCACAGTACACGTATATATGGTCTGCAGAGCACTGGTGTAAAACTGATATTACCATTATATTTTCACTGTATGGTGGTAAAATCAATATTTGTACAGTGGTTTTGGTTAAAGAAGCACTTCATCTATATTGTATACTACACTATATGTACTAAGACTATATGTAGTGTAAGTGTATGCACTACTCACCTACCGCCACTTTCTCCAGGATCCAGTGTTCGTTTTGCGTTGCTCTTTGGTGACGTCATTGTATTCCAACTATTCGGGTCACTGTGCTTTCCTTGTGAGACGGAAGTTTTTTTTACAATGTAAGCCTATGTATCCCTGTTCTGATGCACCGTAGTGTTACAATGTCTTGTGAAGTATTTGTCCCCATTGGCCTTTTACCTCTTTTGTTACATTACAAAAATATTTAAACACAAGTTGTAATCCGATTTGTGTGCGATGCATCAGCACTAAATAGTCTAAGTTGGTGAAGTGAGAAGAATATAGGCATAGATAAAATTTATGGGATTAAAGAACGAAAAATTGGCATGTACTTATGTATTTACCCTTTTTGCTCTGAAGACCCTAAAAATTTCAGGTGCAAGCAGTTACCTTCATAAGTCACATGCTTAGTGATTGGAAGTCCACCTGTGTGCAGTATAAGTATCACATGGTCTGTCGGTATATGCACACCTTTTCTGAAAGGCCACCGAGGCTGCAACACCATTATCCCCTTCACACCGCAGCTCATTTTTGTTTGTTTTTTGCTCCCCTTCTTCCCAGAGTCATAACTTTTTTATTTTTCCGTCAATATGGCCATGTGAGGGCTTGCTTTTGCGGGACGAGTTGTACTTTTAACCGACACCATTGGTTTTAACCTATCGTGTACAGGAAAACGGGAAAAAAAATTCACGTACGGTGAAATTGCTAAAAAAAGTGCAATTCCACAACTTTTTTTTAATTATTTTTTTACCATGTTCACCAAATGCTAAAACTGACATGCCATTATCATTCTTAAGGTCATTACGAGTTCGTATAGGTTCTTTTTTATTTAAGTGAAAAAAAAAATTCAAGGTTTGTTAAAAAAAAAATTGTCATTTTTCGAGACCCATAGGGTCTCCATTTTTCGTGATCTAGGCCAAGGTGAGTGCTTACGTTTTGCGTGCCGAGCTGACATTTTTTAATGATACCATTTTGGTGTGGATACGATCTTTTGATCACCCATTATTGCATGTTAATGCAATGTTGCGGCGATCAAAAAAATTAATTCTGGCGTTTTGACTTTTTATTTTGCCACGTTGTTTACAAATTGGATTAATTCTTTTTAGATCTTGATAGATCGGGTGATTCTGAATGCGGTGATACCAAATATGTATTTTTTTATTATTGTTTTATTTTGAATTGGGCGAATGAGGGTGATTCTTATTTTTTGTATATTTTTTAATTTTTCTTTTTACTTTCAATAGTCTACATGGTAGACTAGAAGTTGTGATCATCCAATCGCTCGTGCTACAAGCCCTGCTCTATGTAACTAAAATGATGATCACTTGCTATGAGTGCCGACCGCTGGGTGGCATTCATAGCTAGCACACAATGACAACCACGGGGGTCTGCTGCAGACCCCAGGTTATCATGCCAACCCATCGGTGACCCACGGTCATGTGACACGGGTGCCAATGGTCAGGATTATTGACGCGCTTCCGGCACATTCATGTTAAATGCTGCTATTAGAGATTGACAGCGGCATTTAACATGTTAGCAGCCGCTGGTGGATCGCGATTTCACCCGCGACTGTTAGGGGCACATGTCAGCTGTTCAAATCAGCTGACATGTGCCGAAAAAGTTATAGGCTCATCGCCAGAGCTCACAGCAATCAGTGGAAGCCCACCTTGGACGTACCTATACGCCAAGGTGGTAAAGGGGTTAAATAACGCTTTAATCAATAGATCTTGGAATAAAAATACGTTTCACAATTCGATATCTATTGATATCTATTTTTTGGTAAATTGTGATAAATTGGTTCACCATTGTGCTGCCATGTTAACCCTGCTCGTTCATCTTTATATGGGATACTTTTTGAGGTATTAGAGTGGTTGGGGGTAGTGGTTTTTGCATTTATCACTGGTACTGATTGTGTGTTGTGTTTTTCTACTAATAACTAATAAAATTGAATTTTTATCTATCTTTGAGGACATTGGTTCCATTTTTCTCTTATATTTTTCAGTTCTTTTGGAGCTGGTGCACTTAGTCTGGATGTGGTGACATGACTGCATGCCACATTTTGGCCTTTCAAATATGTATTTGGGATTTGATGCTCTATTTTCTGAGACTTGTAGCGTCTCCATTTTTCATGATCTGGGACTGGGTGAGGTCTTATTTTCTGCGTGCCGAGCTGACTTTTTTATTGATACCATTTTGGTGTAGATACAATCTTTTGATTGCATTAAAATGCAATAATGGACAATATTGCAGCGAAAAAAAAAAATGTATTCTGGTATTTTGATTTTTTTTTTCGTTACACCATTTACTGATCAGATAATAATAATAATCTTTATATAGCGCCAACATATTCCGCAGCGCTTTACAGTTTAACAGTTTCAAAACACAAGTCAGAAGTAACAACGTTAACAATACAATAATTAAAGCAAAATAAGACGACCCTACTCGTGAGAGCTTACAATCTACAATGAGGTGGGGGAGATACAAAGTACAGGTGTGTATTTACAATGATGGTCCAGTCATATTGAGGGAGTGAGGGATGGATGGAGATAGTGAATGGGCTGCACATGCACACTTACACATAGAATGACTTTGATTAGTGAACGTGATAGGCTGCTCTGAACAAATGTGTTTTGAGGGAGCGCCTGAAACTATGCAAATTGTGGATAGTCTGTTGTGAATACTCTGGAGGCGACTTCTGAGCTGGGGCTCCCTCCGGTGGTTGCTGAGGGTAATGAACTAATTGCGGAATGGCCTTCAGCTGGCTCTGAATGGTCTGATATAAGTGACCTGAGTTCCCATCAGAAGTGTTGGTATTTTTGTCAGGGTTTTTTTGGGTTGCAGTCAGAATTCTTTCCTATACTTTTCTATCTAGACAGATTGGGCCCCAGCGTTTGCTCATTCTATTTTCTGTCTGTGTCCGTATTTTCTTCTTGTCTAACCACCATTACATGTTTGGGGGCTTCCTATTTCTTTGGGGGATCTGCTCCGGGGCAGATAGCTTTCATCTTTCTGCCTTTAGGTGTAGTTATCTCTCCGGCTGTGACGAGGCGTCTAGGATCACCGTAGGTACGCTCCACGGCTACTTCTAGTGTGGCGGTTAGTTTAGGGTACTGCAATCCAATAGTTTCCAGCCTCTCTGGTGTATTACTACTTCTGCTATTTTTGCAAATTCTCAGCTACCGAAACATAACAATAGTCCTAATTTCTTGGGGTAGAGCATTCCAGAGGATTGGCGCAGCGCAGAAGAAGTCTTGGAGTCTGGAGTGAGAGGTACGGATTTGTGCAGAGGTTAGTCGAAAGTCGTTTACAGAGCGCAGCAGTCGGTTTGGCCGATAGAAATGAGAGAGGAGATGTAGGAGGGTGCTGCACTTTGGAGAGCTTTGTGGGTGAGAACAAGTACTTTGAATTGGATCCTATAATGAATGGGCAGCCAATGTAAGGACTAGCGAAGAGTGGACGCGTCTGAGTACTGATTAGCCAGATGAATGGCCCTGGCTGCTGCATTAAGTATGGACTGGAGAGGGGATAGTCGAGTAATGGGGAGGCCAATTAATAGAGCGTTGCAGTAGTCCAGGCGGGAGTGGATCAATGCTACAGTGAGGGTTTTTGTTGTTTCAATGGTGAGAAAAGGGCGGATTCTAGAGATGTTCTTTAGGTGTAAGCAGCAAGAGGTGGCAAGAGATTGTGTATGGGATGTGAAGGAGAGATTGGTGTCAAACATAACACCCAGACAGTGCGACTGCTGCCACGGTGTTGTTATGGTGCTGCCCACAGAGAGGGAAATGTCAGATTTAGGGAGGTTAATAGACTTGGGGAGCAGAAGAAGTTCAGTTTTGGAGAGATTGAGTTTCAGATAGAGAGTGGACATGATGTTGGAGACTGGACAGTCACTGGCATTCTGTAGTACAGCGGGGGTAAGGTCTGGGGATGACGTGTATAGTTGTGTGTCATCAGCATAAAGATGGTACTGAAAGCCAAATCTGCTGATGGTCTGTCCAATTGGGGCCGTGTAGAGTGAGAAGAGAAGGGGGCCAAGGACTGAGCCCTGAGGTACCCCAACAGCGAGAGGAAGAGGAGATGACGTGGAGCCAGAGAACAGAACACTGAAGGAGCGGTCAGAAAGATAGGAAGTGAACCAGGAGAGAGCAGTGTCCTTAATGCCTAGTGACTGGAGCCTAGAGAGAAGAAGACGGTGGTCAACAGTGTCGAAAGCTGCAGAAAGGTAGAGAAGAATGAGCAGAGAGTAGTCACCGTTACGTTTTGCTGTCAGAAGGTGATTGGTCACTTTGATGAGTGCAGTTTATCGAATGTAGGAGGCGGAAGCCGGACTGTGAAGGGTCTTGGAGGAAGTGAGTGGAGAGGTAACGGGTAAGGCGGGAGTAGACTAGGCGCTCCAAAAGTTTAGAGATGAAGAGGAGATTGGAGACTGGTCTGTAGTTGTTTGTGCAAGATGGGTCGAGAGCGGGTTTCTTTAGTAATGGAGTAATGCTGGAGTGTTTGAAGGGGATGGGAAAATGCCCGAGGAGAGGGAGAGATTAAGGCTAAGTGCACACATTCAGGAATGTTTGCAGAAAATTCCTGAGCAAAAACGGACTTTTTCAGCGGTAAAAACGCATGCGTTTTACCGCGGATTTTGCGTGTTTTTACCGCAAATTTTTCATGAACATTCTAGCTCAATAATATAGCGGGAAAAACGCTAGTTTTCCACAAAATTAATGAACATGCTGCTTTTCTTTCCGCGATGCGTTTTTTTTGTTGAAAAAAACGCACCATGTGCACAAGAATAACAGAATTCATTCTAAATAATAGGATGCTGAATTCATGTGTTTTTTAAGCGTTTTTGCAGCGAAAAAAACGTGAAAAAAACGCGAATAATCCTGAACGTGTGCACTTAGCCTAAAAATGCACCCGGGACGAAACCACCCCCCATTACGTCCAAAAATGCACCCGGGACGAAACCAACCCCCTTATGTCCAAAAGTGCGCACGGGACAAAACCACCCGCCATTACGTCCAAAAATGCACCCGGAACGAAACCCCCCCCCATTACATCTAAAAATGAACCCGGGACAAAACCACCCCGTTACGTCCAAAAATTCACCGGGACTAAACCACCCCATTACGTCCAAAAATGCACCCGGGACGAAAACACCCCCATTACGTCCAAAAATTCACCCGGGACTAAACCACCCCATTACGTCAAAAAATGCACCCGGGACGAATCCACCCCCCATTACGTCCAAAAATGCACCCGGGACGAAACCACCCCCTATTACGTCCAAAAATGCACCTGGGACGAAACCACCCCCCATTACGTCCAAAAATGCACCCGAGACGAAAACACCCCCATTACGTCCAAAAATGCACTCGGGACGAAACCACCCCCTATTACGTCCAAAAATGCACCCGGGCGAAACCATCCTCAATTGCGTCCAAAAATGCACCCGGTACAAAAACACCCCCCATTACGTCCAAAAATGCACCGGGACGAAACCACCCCCCATTACTTCCAAAAATGCACCCGGGATAAAAATACCCCCCATTACGTCCAACAATGCACCTGGGACGAAATCACGCCCCATTACGTCCAAAAATGCACCCGGGACGAAACCACCCCCCATTACATCCAAAAATGCACCCGGAACGAAACCACCCCCCATTACGTCCAAAAATGCATCAGGGACGAAACCACCCCCCATTACGCCCAAAAATGAACCCGGGACGAAACCACTCCCCTTTACGTCCAAAAATGCACCCGGGACGAAAATACCCCCCATTGCGTCCAAAAATGCACCCGGGACAAAACCACCCCACATTACGTCCAATGCACCGAAAACACCCCCATTCGTCCAAAATGACCCGGGACGAAACCACTCCCCGTTACGTCCAAAAATGCACTCGGGACAAACCACACTCCCCGATTACGTCCAAAAATGCACCGGGACAAAACCACCCCCATTACGTTCAAAAATGCACCCGGACGAAATCACCCCCATTACGTCCAAAAATGCACCCGGGACAAACCACCCCCATTACGTCCAAAAATGCACCCGGGACAAACCACCCCCATTACATCCAAAAATGCACCCGGGACGAAACACCCCCAATACCGCCAAAAATGCACCCGGGACGAAACCTCCACCTATTACATCAAAAATACACCCGGGACGAAACCACCCCCCATTACATCCAAGAATGCACGTGGGACGAAACCACCCCCATTACATCCAAAAATGCACGCGACAAAACCACTCCCAATACCGCCAAAAATACACTCGGGATGAAACCACCTCCCATTACGTACAAAAATGCACCCAGGACGAAACCACCCCCCATTACGTCCAAAAATGCCCCCGGGACGAAACCTCCCCATGTACCCCTATATGTCTACTACATGCCCACCAAGTTTGTGTCTCTAGCTATTTTTGTCGCAAAGTTATGGGGGTGCAAACAAGGGGTAGCCCCTAAAATGGGCAGGGATGCCCACTTTGGGGGGTCATAGCTCTGCCCCCTTTTGTCAGATCACCCTCAAACTTGCTGTGCCCCTTAGTTATGACCCCCACAACAATGCTGGGGTGTCAGTTCGAATTCTTAAAAAATTGCGAAAAATGACATAAGGGCCGGGGTTATCGATTTTGTCAAAAGTGAAATTTTGGGGGGAATTCAAACTAAGAGGCACAGCAAGTTTTAGGGTGATCTGACAAAAGGGGGCGGAGCTATGACCCCCAAAGTGGGTACCCTGCCCTATTTAAGGGGATACCCCTCGTTTGCACCCCCATAACTTTGCGATGGGTGGGCATGTACCCCTATATGTCTACTACATGCCCATCAAGTTTTGTGTCTAGCTATTTTTCTCGCAAAATTATGGGGGTGCAAATGAGGGGTATCCACTAAAATGGGGCAAGGGTGCCCACTTTGGGGGGTCATAGCTCCACCCCCTTTTGTCAAATCACCCTCAAACTTGCTGTGCCCCTTAGTTATGACCCCCACAACAATGCTGGGATGTCAGTTTGAATTCCCCAAAAAATTTCATTTTTGACAAAATCGATAACCCCCGGCTCTTATGTCATTTTTGCCAATTTTTAAGAATTAGAACTGACACCCAGGCATTGTTGTTGGGGTCATAACTAAGGGGCACAGCAAGTTTGAGGGTGATCTGACAAAAGGGGCGGAGCTATGACCCCCCTAAGTGGGCACCCTGCCCCATTTTAGGGGATACCCCTCATTTGCACCCCCTTAATTTTGTGAGAAAAACAGCTAGATACTTGAAAATGGGTAAGCATGTACCCCTATATGTCTACTACATGCCACCAAGTTTTGTGTCTCTAGCTATTTTTCTCGCAAAGTTATGGGGGTGCAAACGAGGGGTATTCCCTAAAATGGGGCAGTGGTGCCCACTTTGGGGGGTCATAGCTCCGCCCCCTTTTGTCAGATCACCCTCAAACAGGCTGTGCCCCTTAGTTATGACCCCCACAACAATGCTGGGGTGTCAGTTTGAATTCCCCAAAAATTTCATTTTTGACAAAATCGATAAAACCCCGGCCGTTATGTCATTTTTGGCAATTTTTAAGAATTCGAACTGACCCCAGCATTGTTGTGGGGGTCATAACTAAGGGCACAGCAAGTTTGAGGGTGATCTGACCAAAGGGGGCAGAACTATGACCCCCAAAGTGGGCACCCCTTCCCATTTTAGGGGATACCCCTCGTTTGCACCCCTTAACTTTTGCGAGAAAATCAGCTAGAGACTTGAAAATGGGTGGCATGTACCCCTATATGTCCCCCTTGCTACTATTCGCCACAAGGTTCTAATGTGTGTATGGGCACAGGGGGCTGAACGGCACCCCACAAAGCCCCCAAAGTGGCCCTTAATTGCCTCCCAGGGGGGCTTATATCTCGCTTTTGACCTTTTGACCCCAAAAACGCCTCCCAAGCACAATCCAGGCATATCTGCATTGTTATTTTTCACACGAATCCAATGGACACCATTCAAGTCTTAGCCCGTATTGTTGTGGGGGTCATAACTAAGGGGACACAGCAAGTTTGAGGGTGATCTGACAAAAGGGTGCAGAGCTATGACCCCCCAAATGGGCACCCCTGCCCCATTTTAGGGGATATCCCTCGTTTGCACCCCCATAACTTTGCGAGAAAAATAGCTAGAGACACAAAACTTGGTGGGCATGTAGTAGATATATAGGAGTACATGCTTACCCATTTTCAAGTCTCTAGCTGTTTTTCTCGCAAAGTTATGGGGTGCAAACGAGGGGTTTTCCACTAAAATGGGGCAGGGGTGCCCACTTTGGGGGTCATAGCTCCACCCCTTTTGTCAGATCACCCTCAAACTTCTGTGCCCCTTAGTTATGACCCCCACAACAATGCTGGTGTCAGTTTGAATTCCCCAAAAAATTTCACTTTTGACAAAATCGATAACCCCGCCTTATGTCAATTTTTGCAATTTTAAGAATTCGAACTGACACCCCCGCATGTTGTGGGGGTCATAACTAAGCGGCACAGCAAGTTTGAGGGTGATCTGACAAAAGGGGGCGGAGCTATGACCCCCAAAGTGGGCACCCTGCCCCATTTTAGGGGATACCCCTCATTTGCACCCCCATAACTTTGCAAGAAAAACAGCTAGAGACTTGAAATAGGGTGAGCATGAACCCCTATATGTCTACTACATGCCCACCAAGTTTTGTGTCTCTAGCTATTTTTCTCGCAAAGTTATGGGGGTGCAAACGAGGGGTATCCCCTAAAATGGGGCAGGGTACCCACTTTGGGGGGTCATAGCTCCACCCCCTTTTGTCAGATCACCCTCAAACTTGCTGTGCCCCTTAGCTATGACCCCCACAACAATGCTGGGGTGTCAGTTCGAATTCTTAAAAAATTCTCAAAAATGACATAAGGGCCGGGGGTAGTGTTGAGCATTCCGATTCCGCAAATATCGGTTATCGGCCGATATTTGCTGTATCGGAATTCCGATTCTGAGGTCCGATATTTTTTGCATATCGGATACTGGAATCGGAATTTTCCTGTAAAGTCTATGGGGAGTTCCTGTGTCACAGAAGGAAGTACGTGACACAGGAACTTCCCGAAAGTGTCACTGTCAGTGTCGGTCGGGTCTCTCAGGAGTCAGGACTTGGCACTTACCTGGCAGAAGATCCCCGGTGGTCACGTCCTGGATGGCCGGCCATTACCCTCTCCCTGGCGGTCACTCTCATGACAGCTGGCCGTAAAGCAGTCCGGATGATGGCACCGACGGGGAATCTCCTCCGGTAAGCAGCTCTGCTGCGTCGGGATGTCAGGCTGAGCCTGGCATCCAGATGTAGCAGAGCTGGACTCGTCGTGGGACACTCGTTATTTTGGACTACGTCGGACAGGGAGTATTTGTGTTGGTTTGTTATTTTTGATTTTTTACAGAATCGATGGCGTCGCAGGATGAGAGTACAATAAAAATAATGAAAACTGTGTTGTGTATTATTTCATTAAAAGACTTTATTCTGGCTGTGTCTTTTTTTAAAAAATTACAAACTTTATGATTAATAATGGATAGGTGTCTTATTGACGCCTCTCCATTATAACCGGGCTTATTGTCACTGTTCAATCAAAGGTAACATTAACCCCTTATTACCCCCACTTGCCACTGCTACAGGGCAAGTGGGAAGAGCCGGGTAAAGTGCCACAATTGGCGCATCTTTGGAAGCGCCAATTGTGGGGCTGCTGCAGGCTGGTATTTTTAGGCTGTTGAGGGCCAAAATCCATGGGCCTTGACAGACTTTTAATACCAGGCTGCAGTAGTCTGCTTTTTACTTGGCTGGTTAACAAAAATAGGGGGACCCCCACGCCATTTTATTTCGAGGGGAACCCCTATTTTTGTTAACCAGCCAAGATAAGCAGACTGCTGTGGCCTGGTATTATCAGGCTTGCAAGGTTCATGGATCTTGGATCCTTAACAGCCTTAAATACCAGGCCTCAGTAGTCTGCTTCATCAGGCTGGTTAACAAAAATAGGGGGGACCCCACGCCATTTTTTTTTTGAGGGGATCCCCTATTTTTGTTAATCAGTTAACTTCAGGTCAGCCGGGATTCCCTCTGACGTCACTGATGCTGTGCGGTGTCCCTGGCTGACCTGAAGTGAAAGTGGGAAGCAATCAATTATGCTTCCCAGCTAACCACTTCTTCTCCTGTCAGCCAGGAGAGGAGATTATTCATTCGGGGGTTTACTGCGAGGCTGGCAGCATTAGCAGCGGTCCCTGCAGTAAACGTTAACCCTTTCACAAGGATTACATCAGGGGACCTGACTGTGCGTTGGATAAGTAAGAATAATGTTGCTTTATTATTTTATTTTTATTACAGGAGAACAAGGGAATCGAGGATTACCAGTACAAAAAAATATGGTCAAAACTGTGTATTTATTTCATTCAAATGATTTTTCATTAATGTGTGTGCGTTTTTTTTTTATTTCATACAATAGGATTAATATTTGATAGTTGTCTAATTGACAGCTCTCAATTATTAACCTGGCTTAAAGTCACCTTTCAATAGCAAGGTGGCTTTAACCCATTATTTACCCATTCGCCACCGCTACAGGGCAATGGGAATAGACAGGCTAAGAGCCAGAAAGGGCGAATCTAATTATAGATTTGCCTTTTCTGGGGTGTCTGGGGGCAGATGTTAGTAGCCAGGGGGGGCCCAAAAATAATGGTCCCTTTCTGGGCTATTATTATCTGCCCCAACTCGCTGGCTTTGCTGTCTGGTTGAGAAAATAGTGCGGGAGCCCACGCATTTTTTTTCAACAATTTTACACCTCATATATATATACATGTCATTGTGACATATATATTTATAGTACATACACTTCTACATAGTATAATAGCCGCTAATTCAATTGCCGGCTTTTGTGAAATTACAGACCCGACATGAAATGACACATGGTTTACATAGAGTTAACCATGTCATTTCATGTAGTTTGATATATGGTTTTTACTAACAATTACATGAGTGTATGTGTGCAAAATTTCACACATGTAGGGGTTAATTAAAGGTGTAAATTCGTAGAAAAAAATGTGTTTTTTTTACAACGAATTTACACCTTTACACTCATGTAATTGTTAGTGAAAACCATATATCAAAATACATGAAATGACATGGTTAACTCTATATAAACCATGTGTCATTTCATGTTGGATGGTTCTGTAATTTCACAAAAGCCGGCAATTGAATTAGCGGCTGCTTTACTATGTAGAAGTGTATGAACTATAAATATATGTAATATATATTAATGTGTCACAATGACGTGTGTATATATATATATATATATATATATATATATATATATATATACAGGTCCTTCTCAAAAAATTAGCATATAGTGCTAAATTTCATTATTTTCCATAATGTAATTATTACAATTAAACTTTCATATATTTTAGATTCATTACACACCAACTGAAATTTGTCAGGTCTTTTACTGTTTTAATACTGATGATTTTGGCATACAACTCCTGATAACCCAAAAAACCTGTCTCAAAAAATTAGCATATCAAGAAAAGGTTCTCTAAACGACCTATTACCCTAATCTTCTGAATCAACTAATTAACTCTAAACACATGCAAAAGATTCCTGAGGCTTTTAAAAACTCCCTGCCTGGTTCATTACTCAAAACCCCCATCATGGGTAAGACTAGCGACCTGACTGATGTCAAGAAGGCCATCATTGACACCCTCAAGCAAGAGGGTAAGACCCAGAAAGAAATTTCGCAACAAATAGGCTGTTCCCAGAGTGCTGTATTAAGGCACCTCAATGGGAAGTCTGTTGGAAGGAAACAATGTGGCAGAAAACGCTGTACAACGAGAAGAGGTGACCGGACCCTGAGGAAGATTGTGGAGAAGGACCGATTCCAGACCTTGGGGGACCTGAGGAAGCAGTGGACTGAGTCTGGTGTAGAAACATCCAGAGCCACCGTGCACAGGCGTGTGCAGGAAATGGGCTACAGGTTCCGCATTCCTCAGGTAAAGCCACTTTTGAACCAGAAGCGCCTGACCTGGGCTACAGAGAAGCAGCACTGGACTGTTGCTAAGTGGTCCCAAGTACTTTTTTCTGATGAAAGCAAATTTTGCATGTCATTCGGAAATCAAGGTGCCAGAGTCTGGAGGAAGACTGGGGAGAAGGAAATGCCAAAATGCCTGAAGTCCAGTGTCAAGTACCCACAGTCAGTGATGGTGTGGGGTGCCATGTCAGCTGCTGGTGTTGGTCCACTGTGTTTCATCAAGGGCAGGGTCAATGCAGCTAGCTATCAGGAGATTTTGGAGCACTTCATGCTTCCATCGGCTGAAATGCTTTATGGAGATGAAGATTTCATTTTTCAGTACGACCTGGCACCTGCTCACAGTGCCAAAACCACTGGTAAATGGTTTACTGACCATGGTATTACTGTGCTCAATTGGCCTGCCAACTCTCCTAACCTGAACCCCATAGAGAATCTGTGGGATATTGTGAAGAGAAAGTTGAGAGACGCAAGACCCAACACTCTGGATGAGCTTAAGGCCGCTATCGAAGCATCCTGGGCCTCCATAACACCTCAGCAGTGTCACAGGCTGATTGCCTCCATGCCATGCCGCATTGAAGCAGTCATTTCTGCAGAAGGGTTCCCGACCAAGTATTGAGTGCATAACTGAACTTTATTATTTGATGATTTTTTTGTTTGTTTTTAAAAAACACTTTTATTTTATTGGATGGTTGAAATATGTTAATTTTTTGAGACAGGATTTTTGGGTTATCAGGAGTTGTATGCCAAAATCATCAGTATTAAAACAATAAAAGACCTGACAAATTTCAGTTGGTGTGTAATGAATCTAAAATATATGAAAGTTTAATTGTAATCATTACATTATGGAAAATAATGAAATTTAGCACTATATGCTAATTTTTTGAGAAGGACCTGTATATATGTATTCTATGTGTGTATATCTAGTGTTTACAAGAAAAGAAAGGGTTTATTTTAATTACGATATTTCTGTCCCCTTGACTTGCATTGGTTTCCGGTATCGGAATCGGCGATACCCGATACTTTTTGGGTATCGGTCCGATCCGATCCGATACTTCTTGATATCGGGAAGTATCGCTCAACACTAGCCGGGGGTTATTGATTTTGTCAAAAATGAAATTTTTGGGGGAATTCAAACTGACACCCCAGCATTGTTGTGGGGGTCATAACTAAGGGGCACAGCAAGTTTGAGGGTGATCTGACAAAAGGGGGCGGAGCTATGACCCCCCCCAAAGTGGGCACCCCTGCCCCATTTTAGGGGATACCCCTCGTTTGCACCCCCATAACTTTGCGAGAAAAACAGCTAGAGACTTGAAAATGGGTGGGCATGTACCCCTATATGTCTACTACATGCCCGGGGGGGGTCATGGTTCCGCCCCCTTTTGTCAGATGACCCTCAAACTTACTGTGCCCCTTAGTTATGACTAGGGATGAGCTTTCCGATATTGAAATATCGGAAATCGGCCCGATATTTGCTATATCGGAATTCCGATTTCCGATTCCGATATTTTTTTCACATCGGAAATCACATAATCCTTTAGCCTCTGAGCGCTCCGTGGAGCCGATCAGGAGCTGAAGAATTGCTGACAACATTGTGTAACTCCCCTAAGCTTGGTAGGAGGCGTCCAAACGTGCTAGCTAGGGGCTGCGCTGCGATTGGCTGGCTGGATGGTGTGATCAGGCAGTATAAAAGGCTGCGTCTGCCATTTTAGCCTCCCTCTACTGTGAAAGCAATTAGGGATAGGTTGCTGTTGGAGATAGGGAGAGATCTCGGATCTAATAGCGATAAAAAATTGTTTTTCAGCGACTGTAGCAGCCCGTGTGTTACAGAAGCAGTCTTTTTCCTCACTGACCCCGCTCAGTTTCATTTTTTGTGCTGTGAAGGCTCTCAGTGAGGTGCTTAATGAGACAGTGCAGCATACATTCACTGCAGCTGCTGCAGCACTGTGTGGTGAGTGTCTCACTGCCTTTTCACAGCCTTTTCTTTTCAT
Organism: Oophaga sylvatica; assembly: GCA_033576555.1. NCBI lineage: Eukaryota > Metazoa > Chordata > Amphibia > Anura > Dendrobatidae > Oophaga > Oophaga sylvatica. The sequence continues at coordinate 299,239,879 of JARQOD010000002.1, forward strand.
CCCTTATTTTTTCCTAAAAGTGTAGCTTCACCATCCTGTACATTTTGGTGAACGCTATACAGGGATTTTTAAGTGAGGGGTTCCCCCCCGAACCTCCCCACCCCAATCCCTTACCCCCATTTATCCCTCAATTTTCCTGGTGCTAGGGTGCGCTTTGCACAGTTTAGTCACCTCCGCTGCACAGACAGCGTGTGTGCTTTTTTTGGGGAGTGCAGCACCCACTAGGTCAGTCTTTGTAGTCACATCAGACTGCAGGACCCCTAGTGCGGCCTTTTCTATCGCGCACCCCCAAATTTTTCACCAGTAAATTCACTCTCAGTGCCCCTATAAGTGTTACTTTACCTCACAGTATCTATTGAGGTTAAAGTTAAACACTTTATAGGGATTGTACTGTGAGGGCCCAAACAACCTCTATGGCTGGTGCCACACAGCACCTGGCCCAGTCCCGGAGAATCCTTTTTTATTTTTGGTATCACAGAAGTGTCATTTACTGCGCTGTGACATCCAACCGTAACGTGTACACCAATACCACAAATACACTTTACTCTTTGTGTAGGCCACACTAGATTCAAATAAAGTGTAGCAGACACACCATCATACAGTGCCATTAGTGTTTCTTATACCTGTTTGTAGTCCTACAGGAATAAGCACACTAATCCCTAATAATTACTTTCTTGCTGTTCTGAATCCATCAATAGAGATGAAGGCAGGGAGTAAGGGACGTCCCCGTGGCGGCCGCGGAAGAGGTGCATGAGCAGCTAGCCATGGTGCACATCCAGGGCAAGCAGCAGGCCCAAGTCACTCAGCACCTACTTTCACCCGGCAGCAGTCATTTATGCGCAGCTTGTTAGGAGCACAGGGCCATAGGCTGATAAGAGAGGATCAAGTAGAAACCGTTGTTGGTTGGATGGCAGCTGAGGCATCCATCTCAATGAGTGCAGCATCCTCCCAGGACCTCTCCACCACATCGGATCAGGCCACTGAAGAGCAGCACCCATCTGCTTTTTCACTGCCCACTAAATTGCCCATACATTCAGAGGGCCAGGAGCCAACCTTAATCCTCTTCTCAGAATCTATTGGCTTGGAATCTATGTGCCAGCCAGGCAGCATTCCTGCAGCTGAAGAAGAGGTAGTGTGCACAGATGCGCAACCACTGTGTGCGTCTGAGGAAGAAGTGGAGGATGGGCCAGTGCCCACAGTGACCAGACCCCAGTCAGCAGATGATGATGAAACTCAGCTGCCAGTTTCTGCTGATGAAAGTGTATTGGATGACGAGGTCCTTGACCCATCATGGCATGCTGAGGGGCAGCAAGCAAGTAGGGATAGCTCAGAGGAAGAGCTTGCAGGTGTGGCGCAGCGTGGCCATCCACGTGGGAGAGAAAGAGGGAAAAATTGGTTGTCTGCTCCCTCAACTTCAGCACCCGTTAGGAGCAGGGCCCTTTTAAAGCGCACAAGGGGTGCGCCCAAGAGTTGTGGTGCATGGACCTTTTTCGACCAAGTTGCAGATGACGTTGCAGTAGTCAGATGCAAGCTTTGTCGACAAACTGTGCGGAGAAGGAAGAACGTCAGCAACCTTAATACCACCAATATGTTGATGCATGTCAGGAAGAGGCACCCTGTGGAGTGGCAGCATCACACCCAAGATGATTCGCCACCTGCACCTGGTCCCCCACCTTCCATCTCTTCAGCTACAGCAGCCACCTCTTCCTCCAGCTCGCAAACAGCTGCACCCGCTTCCTCGCCAGAATGCCAGGGTGCATCTGCAGGCAGTGTTGTACGGCGGCACACAGTACTTCGTCAGCATCCCAATCGCTGGCATCCTCACACTCCCAATCCAGTGTGCAGCCATCTGTCACACAGGTGTGGGAGAAAAGGCGCCCGTACTCGGCAAACCACCCACGAGCACAGGGCATGAATTCTCGCATTGCCAAACTGCTTGCAGTGGAAATGCTACCATTCTGGCTGGTGAGCAAGCCAGCCTTTATCGATATGTTGGGGTTTGCAATCCCACAATACAGTGTTCCCAGCCACTTCTACTTCAGCAGGCAAGCCGTCCCCGCCCTGCAACAGCATGTGGAGCGTAAAATTAAGCATGCGCTACAAAATGCAGTTAGTAGCAAGGTCCACCTGACCACCGACGCGTGGACCAGTCAGCATGTCCAGGGACGCTACATTTCCATCACTGCCTATTGGGTAAATGTAGTTGAGCCTGGAACTGAAGTAGACAGTGCAAGTGCGCGGGTCTTGCCAACTCCACGGATTGCAGGCCTCTCCTCCATACAAAATGACTCCTCCTCATACTCCTCGTCAGACTTGCCTGCACCCAGACGTACCACAACAACCGATTTCAGCACTGCATCGGCCAAACATCAACAGGCCTTGTTGAAATTGGTTTATCTGGGTAATGTTAGCCACACCGCAACCGAGCTGTGGAACACGCTCAAGGAGCAGAGCGACATGTGGCTTGCGCCGCTCAACCTCCAGCCAGGTATGGTGGTGTGTGACAACGGCTGAAACCTGGTCGCTGCTCTGGGCCTAGGTGGTCTGACTCACATTCCATGACTTGCCCATGTCCTAAACTTGGTGGTGCAGAGTTTCCTTAGGAACTATCCTGACCTTGAGGAGCTGCTGCACAAAGTCAGATACGAGTGCTCTCATTTGCGGCGTTCAAGCATGGCTGCATCGCGCCTTTCAGCCATGCAGCGCATATTGGGCCTGCCTGAGCACCGCATCATTGTTGACCTCCCCACCAGGTGGAATTCGACTTTGCATATGCTGCGGAGGTTGTGTGAGCAGCAACCTGCAATTATGGAGTTGCAGCTGCAGCAGACGCAAAGTAGGCGACACACATCTCAGCCCTCCCACTTAACAACCACAGAGTGGGCATCCATGAAGGACATATGCACCATTTTGAAGTGCTTAGAGGACTCCACTCTGATGGTGAGCGCGGATGCTGCCCTACTCAACCTGACTATTCCTCTTATATGCCTTATAGAATCATCACTTAAAGGACTGAGGGATGAGGTTTCTCAGGAGGAGGATGATGAGACACTTGCACCAACCAGGCAATCTTCATCGGCCCGGTTGGTACAAAGCTCTGTGGGTGCCTCACAAAGGTCCAGGCAGGACACAGCAAGCGAAGAGGATGAGGAGGACTATGAGGATGAGCTAGAGGAGGAAAGTACACAGCGCTCTACTAGTAGTCACCAGATAGAGCGTGGATGGGGTGATGCAGAGCAGCCAGAGCACATTCCTCCAGTTGGTGACAGCGATGCATGGCCAGTTGACAGCCTTCAGCACATGAGTGACTTCATGCTGCAGTGCCTGAGAAAAGACTCACGCGTGGCTCGTATTCTCCACACAAATGACTACTGGGTGGCCACCCTCTTAGATCCACGTTACCGGGATCGCCTTGAAAGCCTAATTACACCGTTGAACCGGGCGCGTAAAATGCAGGAGTACCAAGACGCACTGGTTAATTCACTCATGTACTCTTTTCCACCGCATAGCAGTGATGCGCGTGCACTAGCAGGCACCTTAGTACGTCCTGGACCCAGCGGAATCCGTTCAGAAGCCGGTAGCAGAAGCAGTACATCTGCTACTGACAGGTTCAGTATACCCAACCTGTTCCAATGGTTTCTGAACCCGCAAACAGTTCGGGCATCATCAGCACAGACAGTGCAATGCACTAGGAGGCAACATTACCGTGACAGGGGTGAAGAGGTATTGTGCCACCATGTCAGTGGGCTTCAGGATGGATCTGCCCCCTTCAAGTTTTGGGTCTCCAAGTTGGATACATGGCCCGAGCTTAGCCAGTATGCCTTGGAGGTCCTGGCTTGTCCTGGTGCCAGTGTGATTTCTGAACGCGTCTTTAGTGCAGCTGGCAATGTACTAACAGACCAACGTACCAGACTATCCGCTGCAAATGTGGACCGGCTTACATTGCTAAAAATGAACCAGGCCTGGATTTCTGGTGACTTTTGCTGCCCTGGGCCACAGTACACAGGTTACATGCATGGTTGGTAGCTATGGGTGCAGTAGAGAGGTTGAATATTTTTCAGGATCAAATGGATAAATCACTGGAAGCGGTGGTGAAGAAAATTCAGACTACACAGCTGAATAAATTAAGCCGTGACCGACGTGATTATACAAGCAATTCAGTATATAAATGGAGGAAAAATATATCTCAGGGTCGGCAGCCAGGACGGAACCCGTCACATGCTTCTATTTCCTCATTGAGTGATGCATCTGAGGCATCCTGTTCATCCAATACTACCGGCATTTCATCTAACAGACGTAATCATAATGAACGTACATATCATCCATACAGACGACATGACTACTCTCCTGTGTCTACTAGATATGGCAATAAGGTAATCAATTTAAGTACTCACAAACTTACTGATATTGATTTGAAGATCCTTGAAAAAGGTTTTTCCTTTTCACCTGCCGCACCATTTGATGCATTTTCGGCAGTTAAGGATCTTCACCTTTTTGCTCGTTCTCTAATTTTCAAGAAATATTTTTTTGATGGTAACCTTGCTCAATTGTTCCCTACAGAAGAAGAACAAGCAGCCCTAAGGGCATTGGAAGAATTATCAGTGGAACATAACATCACTGAAGGAGGTAAGGTCCCTCCATCTATACGTCTAAAATCTAAAAAATCCCCCCCCCTATCATCTTGCCCGAGTGTGGATCTATTTGTTCAAATTGTGAGCAAAGAATTTTTAAAGATCCCACACTATGTACACAACGACAATTTGACTAGGATGGAGCGGGGACGTCTGCGGGTCCTACAGAACTTGCCCGATGTGTTGTTTAAACCGGCGGACAAGGGGGGAAATGTGGTCATATGGCCTAAAACATTGTATGAGGCTGAAGCTTTTCGTCAGTTGAATAATAAAACATGTTACAAGAAACTTACATTTAACCCCTTGTCCGCCTACACAACACAACTTCGGGCTATTATCAATAGGGTAAAGGAAGTTGGTATTATTTCTAAAGACCTGGCGACGGCATTGATTGTGCCCGAGCCTACTATCCCTGCCTTTTATTTGTTGCCCAAGGTTCACAAGGACCCGCAGACGCCCCCTGGTCGCCCCATCATATCAGGAAGGGGGAATTACCTTGAAAACGTTAATAGATGGATCGACTCGAAACTCCAACCACTGGTGGAGGGCTTGCCATCTTTCTTGAAAGACACAGGAGAGTTGTTAAAACGTGTTGATAGATTGCATCTTGATGATGATATGATGCTAGTGACGGGGGACGTGGAATCCCTTTACACAAGTATTAGGCATGTAGATGGCCTTAGAGCCACTACGTTTTTTCTTGGCATGTCCAATATTCCCGAAGATATTAGGGCTTTGATCATTGAATTATTGGACTTCACGCTTACCCACAATTTCTTTATTTTTAAGGGGTCTTTCTACCTGCAGCTCCAGGGAACAGCTATGGGGGCCACATTTGCTCCATCATATGCTAACTTGTTCCTGGGGCTGTGGGAGAGAGACCTCTCCCTGCCGGATCAGGTGTCCCCGATGTGCCACGTCCTTTCATGGACGCGGTACATCGATGACATATTACTGATCTGGCAGGGGCCTAGTGATAAACTTCATGCGTTCATGTCATCTCTCAATACTAATGATCTAAACATTCGCATTACATATAAATGTGATGCCACATCCATCGAATTTCTGGATGTTTTTCTGAAAAAAGATGCACAGGGTGAATTGCAGACCAATATCTATCGCAAGCCTACTTCGACCAACATGCTTTTGCATGCTTCGTCCTCCCATCCTGACCACATGATCCAGTCAGTCCCAACGGGGCAGTTTCTGCGATTGCGCAGATTGTGTTCCACTGAGGAAGACTTTTTTGAACAAGCAAATGATTTGAAGTCACGTTTACGGGAACGCGGTTTTAGTAACCGCATGGTGAAAAAGGCTTTCAAACGAGCCAAATATTCATCTAGGGATACACTCCTATACGGCGTAAGACCCAATAGAACGTCTGACCAGGTACGATTTGTCACCAATTTTCACTCACATTTTCCATGGATGAGGAAAATATTGGACAAATCGTGGCACATTTTGAAGGTAGACCCAGTCATATCGAGATTCCTCCCTGAGAGGGTATCTATTGCAGCAAGAAGGTCGAGAAACCTACGTGACCGTTTGGTCCGTAGTCACTATACTGGTATTTCAAATACGACCTTCTTGGATCAAGTGGCTACCAGATGTGGTAGCGTATCTTGTGGCCGTTGCGTTGCGTGCCCGAACATTGATAAAATCGATACTTTTCGTAACCAAGATGGTACACGTGAATTTAAGATCAAACAATTGATTACCTGTTCTAGTAGAAACGTTATATATTATGCAGTATGCCCATGTGGAATGATCTACGTGGGCATGACTACTAGACAGTTTAAGGTTCGGATACGCGAACATGTGTTGGGCATAGCAGCAGCAGCGGCCACTGATGATGTAACAACACTTAAAACGATTCCACGCCACTTTAAGATATATCATGACTGTGACGGTAAACTTCTCAGGATAAGAGGTATAGATATGCTGCAAGTAGGTATCCGTGGGGGAGCCGTTACGAAACGGTTAGCACAGCTTGAGTCCAGGTGGATATGGACACTTGGCACGGTCCAACCATCTGGACTCAATGAGAACATTAGTTATGCACCATTCCTTTGAAATCTTCGGTTTTGCATTGAGATTTATTTTCGTCATGTGCATTTTTATATGTTTTTATATGTTCTTAATTTATATTTTATTTTTAGCTTCTAGTCTTTCTCTTCACTGCCTGAAACATGGTGCACGATGTAATGCTTGAGTTTACCGATGATGATCCTTTCAAGATATACATTTTTAGTGGCGGATGAAATACATCACGATTGCAGGATCCGCATCTATCAACTACCTTTTGTATTGTGTCATCTCTTGATGTTACTATGCATTGCACGTTAAAGCCATGATTCCCTTGTTATGTTTATTGGTGGTATGCACACTGGTTTGTTTTTTATATATAATGTTTGCGCTCACCTTTATGAATGGTCTCGGGTGCTCCAGCCTTGAACGCGCCCCTCCCCGTGTCTCCGCTATTTCGGCTGGTCCTCAGCGTCTTTACGGGATGGTTGTGCCCGCCCCGGCTCTTCCCATCTTGTGACGCTGGGGGCGGCTGGCGTGGCGGCGCCATGGTGATGGTGCGCGTCATTTCCGGTTGGCGCGCCCGACTTCCGGTCGCGCGCGCAACGACGCGGCAACTTAAACACTATTTAAACAAGGACAATGTGGCGGTGTATTAGGTCCCCTGAAGAAGGTAGATCCGAAACGCGCTCACCCAGGCTCCGTTGACTGTTATCTCCCCACCAGTTCCGGCACATTTATTGGTAATTATACCTGATGGGGCTATGTCCCTTGTATCTTTATGATGGTTTATGTATGTAGTGCTGGCGGTGGGTGTACATGCGCATTAGATACAGCTTAGCTCTGTTATGAGGTAGACATTCCTATCTGTTCCCACATACCTATTGGCTTAGGTGGTAGGTGGGATATGCGCATTAGATACTGCTCAGCGTAGGTACCAGTTAGACATTTCTTATAGCTGGTATATATACTATGCTATTCAGTAGCGATGTACATTTAATTGGTAAATGATATGATTCAGCGGTATTGCAGGTATTTATAACAGTAGAGCATCCACCCATTGTAGTTTGACAGAATTTACTTGCTGTTATACATTATGATATTCTGCACAATAATATATATATAATTAATACTAGAAAAATCCAAATTGGAGTCAAATAAATTATCAAGCTCAAAAACTATATGAAACATATATCCTTCCCCACATATGAGGCCAGAATCAGAGCTATTTATACAAAAAATGTTTTATTATAAATACCAACAGTATAAAATTTTATGCAGAGTATCACCAGAACAGGTCATGAGGAAAGGACAATTTTTCCCCACCATGTAACACACTATAAAGCACACTAGACCACATCATATATTAAATGGAATGAACGGGCCCTATATAAAGGGTCCAGTGTACGTGTATCTCGTGAAATGCAAAAATAGCAGCAATAATCAATTAATTAATTCCAATGTGAGAGTGCATAAGAGTAAAATCAAGCGGTAAAAATGTACCGGTTACACTTACATGTGGGAGAAAGTCCTGACCGCAGCCTGCCGCCTCAACGCGCGTTTCGCCGTTTCTTCGTCTCACATTGGAATTAATTAATTGATTATTGCTGCTATTTTTGCATTTCACGAGATACACGTACACTGGACCCTTTATATAGGGCCCGTTCATTCCATTTAATATATGATGTGGTTTAGTGTGCTTTATAGTGTGTTACATGGTGGGGAAAAATTGTCCTTTCCTCATGACCTGTTCTGGTGATACTCTGCATAAAATTTTATACTGTTGGTATTTATAATAAAACATTTTTTGTATAAATAGCTCTGATTCTGGCTTAATAATATATATATATATTGTTGCTGAGCTTTACCAATATACGCTACATTGTGTATGAATTTATTGTCACCTTTCCTGTGTGAGCGTGTTGCTTCACGATTGCACTGGCGATTTATTTCTCTACTTTTCCATTTCCCCTTTGAACCATTGGTCTATGTTGTTAGTTTTTTACATATATCTTTCAATAAAATTTATATTTTATATAGCTCTTGATCATCGTTTTCCTTGTTCTTTGGTATAGTCCCTTTGGTGATAAGCTGCATAACATCCATTATGACACATGGATAATTTTGGTGTAATTTTCCATCATGTGTCATAGTCATACTGCATATATCCCTTATATGCCTTATAGAATCATCACTTAAAGGACTGAGGGATGAGGTTTCTCAGGAGGAGGAGGAGGATGATGATGAGACACTTGCACCAACCAGGCAATCTTCATCGGCCCGGTTGGTACAAAGCTCTGTGGGTGCCTCACAAAGGTCCAGGCAGGACACAGCAAGCGAAGAGGATGAGGAGGACTATGAGGATGAGCTAGAGGAGGAAAGTACACAGCGCTCTACTAGTAGTCACCAGATAGAGCGTGGATGGGGTGATGCAGAGCAGCCAGAGCACATTCCTCCAGTTGGTGACAGCGATGCATGGCCAGTTGACAGCCTTCAGCACATGAGTGACTTCATGCTGCAGTGCCTGAGAAAAGACTCACGCGTGGCTCGTATTCTCCACACAAATGACTACTGGGTGGCCACCCTCTTAGATCCACGTTACCGGGATCGCCTTGAAAGCCTAATTACACCGTTGAACCGGGCGCGTAAAATGCAGGAGTACCAAGACGCACTGGTTAATTCACTCATGTACTCTTTTCCACCGCATAGCAGTGATGCGCGTGCACTAGCAGGCACCTTAGTACGTCCTGGGCCCAGCGGAATCCGTTCAGAAGCCGGTAGCAGAAGCAGTACATCTGCTACTGACAGGTTCAGTATACCCAACCTGTTCCAATGGTTTCTGAACCCGCAAACAGTTCGGGCATCATCAGCACAGACAGTGCAATGCACTAGGAGGCAACATTACCGTGACAGGGGTGAAGAGGTATTGTGCCACCATGTCAGTGGGCTTCAGGATGGATCTGCCCCCTTCAAGTTTTGGGTCTCCAAGTTGGATACATGGCCCGAGCTTAGCCAGTATGCCTTGGAGGTCCTGGCTTGTCCTGGTGCCAGTGTGATTTCTGAACGCGTCTTTAGTGCAGCTGGCAATGTACTAACAGACCAACGTACCAGACTATCCGCTGCAAATGTGGACCGGCTTACATTGCTAAAAATGAACCAGGCCTGGATTTCTGGTGACTTTTGCTGCCCTGGGCCACAGTACACAGGTTGCATGCATGGTTGGTAGCAGTATGCATGCTCTGTCATGTGCCTATGTTGCACACAGCGTCATCTGTTATGCCCGTGCTCTGGCCTCTACTACCAACATCTAGCACCTGGTTCTGTGACTGACTCTTTCACCTCATACTGTTTTCCTTTGGCTCTAGTACCGCCAGCTAGTGCCCATTTTCGTGACTGCCACTTTCACAGCATGCTGTATTTCTGGGCAACAGTACGCCAGCTGTACCTCATTAGACCAAAGTGGAAAAAAAGGACGACAGATGCCAAACATGTATAGGCAGAAGCACAAGAGGCGGGATCCAGCCACGCCGGCTGTTTCGTGTCGAATTCTTAAAAAATAGCCCCCGGCCCTTATGTCATTTTTGGCAATCGATTTTGTCAAAAGTGAAATTTTTGGGAGAATTCGAACTGACACCTCAGCATTGTTGTGGGGGTCATAACTAAGGGGCACATCAAGTTTGAGGGTGATCTGACAAAAGGGGGCGGAGCTATGACCCCCCAAACTGGGCACCCCTTCCCCATTTTAGGGGATACCCCTCGTTTGCACCCCCATAACTTTGCGAGAAAAACAGCTTAAGACACAAAACTTGGTGGGCATGTAGTAGACATATAGGGGTACATGCCCACCCATTTTCAAGTCTCTAGCTGTTTTTCTATGTGCTATGCCACCATAATATTGTAATATGCTTATGAAGGCAAAATTTATTGAATGCTTTATTCATACACCATTCATGGCAGGTCTTGTTATCATCGGATGATTGCATGATGTATTTTGTGTCCACTCTGACTGCTGGTGGTACGCATGTGCGGGGTGTGCCTCCCACTCCTGGCATGACGCCGGGCGTCTAATGGTTACAGATGCAGCCTCAGGGATATCCTTCCCTGCGCTTGTGTTATGTGCCAGGACTCCCTGGTCTCATGTCAGCAGGACCTGGGAGTCACATTGCCCATGCGCCGATAGCGCCGCACTAATTGGCGGCATCAGCACCATGTGACCGGATGCTGGGGGTTTAAGAAGGTCCTTGTCCATCTGTGCAGTGTACCGTCCCTTGAGAAAGCGGCGCTGCACCCGCGAAACGTATGTCAGGATTGGACCTTCGTGCAGGCGGGAGCTATTTTCATCTGCTCCTGGTAAGATGCTTACTTGCTGCAATCACCTTATTACTTTTCACCAGGGTATGTGATTTGATGTTCTGATGAGTCTATCTTGGTGTGGGATTACCTGTTATTAAGCATGTGTTCAGGAGATCTCATGAGGTGGCCTGTGTTGGGGTAAGCGCCTACTTGCACTCCATGCGCTACTCGTGACTTATATCACATTATTGCCATCCTCAGGTGTTCATTTACCTTCCTCCTGCACACTGCTTAATCCTCTTTTTGTGTGTAGCAATTGGATCCTGGCTGTGACATCATACAGTATATCGGGCATGTGCAGTAATTCTTTGAGCATTATGTGTCATATTTTTTATCTTCATTAGCACTTCATGTTACACTGATGTCTTATGACAATTGCTTGAGATTCATGGCATAGTGGTTACCTGAATGTGTTGGTATGTGCATTGTACACTGACCAGGTTTGCTCATTGGGATTACAAAGTAGCCACATACCACTAAGATTGTCACTGCCGCATATGCTTTGTTGCAGCGCCATCTGCCTGCCTTTGTATGTCCTATAATACTTGACCATATGTATACAGATTTGTGCTGTTAATAAAATGATTTGATATTTTCATAAACCTATGTACTCCTTTATATCCTATAAATATAAGCCTAGATAAATGGCACTTCCCACCATATATTATAATCCAAGAAGCACTAGAAGCATATTGTCATAAAAAACACACTTTATTAGAAAACAGATCACACAAATTACGAAAAACATTTAAAAATGCGATGTAAATCCAATATGCTCCCATAAGTACGTATATGTGAACAGTAGCTTATCTCCAAAATATCATATTATTGCCTACATCTATATTCCCTCAGCACACAGTGCAAGTACACCGATTGACAGAGGTATTGGTACAAGTCCAAATGAAAAAAATGCGCACAGTGCAAATGCAAGAATTAACAAAGATATTAGTAAAAATCCAAATGACAAAAATGTCCTAATGATGAATGTTACACTGTGTTCAGAGGGACATTCACTTGGGTTCTAAATAACCACGTGTGCATGATATACTTATAGTGTCCAACACAATGCTACCTGACAACAATATATAAGTGGAGGGGTAGATGTATTGTAAGGAGATTACGAACATCATTAAATAGAATGCTTTAGTGCAGAAATCCTGAAAACCTCCAATTACTTAAGCATAGCTGAGATAAGTACAAACACAGTGGTTAGAACATATACAACCTTATAATGGAGCCTGGGTTCCCCGACGCGCGTTTCGCGTTAGCTTCGTCTTGGGGGGTATGTAAGACAAAGCTAACGCGAAACGCGCGTTGGGGAACCCAGGCTCCATTATAAGGTCGTATATGTTCTAACCACTGTGTTTGTACTTATCTCAGCTATGCTTAAGTAATTGGAGGTTTTCAGGATTTCTGCACTAAAGCATTCTATTTAATGATGTTCGTAATCTCCTTACTATACATCTACCCCTCCACTTATATATTGTTGTCAGGTAGCATTGTGTTGGACACTATAAGGCTAAGTGCACACGTTCAGGAATATTTGCGATTTTTTTTGCGTTTTTTCCGCGATTTTCCGCGGTAAAAACGCAAGCATTAAGCATCCTATACATGTTAATTGATTCCGCATGTCTTGGCCACATGTTGCGTTTTTTTCCGCGAAAAAAACGCTTTGTGGAAAAAATAGCAACATGTTCATTCATTTTGCGGAATGTAAGCGGTTCATGTGCGATGGTACCCAGGGCCTGGAGGAGAGGAAACTCTCCTCCAGGCCCTGGGTACCATATCCCTGGTAAAACAATAATTAAAATAAAAAATAATGATATTCTCACCTTCCGGCGGCCCCCGCAGCCATCCCGCCTTCAGCGACGCTCCCGGCAACTCCCGGTCCCAGGAGTCCTTTGCGAGAATCACCCAGATGGCGTAGCGGTCTCGCGTGATGCTACGTCATCGGGGTGATTTGTAGATCTTTTTACTATTGATGCGGCATAGGCGGCATCAATAGTAAAAAGTTGGTCACACGTGTCAAACACTATGTTTGACTCGAGTGACCAACCTGTCAATCAGTTTTCCAAGCGATGCTACAGATCGCTAGGAAAACGCTAGCATTCTGCAAGCTAATTACGCTTGCAAAACGCTAGTTTCTGGCGGGAATACGCATACAAAAAAAATGCGTATTTCCTGCGGGAGAAGTGCGGGATTGCCGCGGAAATCTCCGCGGCAATTCCGCAACGTGTGAACTTAGCCTAAGTATATCATGCACACGTGGTTATTTAGAACTCAAGTGGATGTCCCTCTGAACACAGTGTAACATTCATCATTAGGATATTTTTGTCATTTGGATTTTTACTAATATCTTTGTTAATTCTTGCATTTGCACTGTGCGCATTTTTTTCATTTGGACTTGTACCAATACCTCTGTCAATCGGTGTACTTGCACTGTGTGCTGAGGGAATATAGATGTAGGCAATTATATGATATTTTGGAGATAAGCTACTGTTCACATATACGTACTTATGGGAGCATATTGGATTTACATCGCATTTTTAAATGTTTTTCGTAATTTGTGTGATCTGTTTTCTAATAAAGTGTGTATTTTATGGCAATATGCTTCTAGTGCTATGTGCTCCTTTGTTTCTCCTGATTCTAAGTATTCTTTGGAGTAGGTAATTTTTCTTGTTCTAGTGGACTACCACGGTGTTATGAATGTGCTAGAGATGGTTTCTGAGCAGAGGCTCCCTCTGGTGGTTACAGACAGTACTGAACCTTTCAGCGAGGAATGGCAATCTAGGTTCACTGACTGGTCTGATATAAGGGAGGTTCCCTCCCATGATGGTTGCCGGTGATCAATTGTTCTTGTCTCAATTGTGGTTCCTGGTTCATTTGGAAGTTTGCTGAGTCTTGCCTGCATCTTCTGCTATCACATAAGATATTTTCTGCTTTTGTTTTTGTGCTTGCTTTTTGCATTGTTCCCTGCACTTCTGTGGAGGTCAGCCAGGTCCCCTCCGGGGGGCTTGTGCTCCTCTCAGTTTATCTGAAGCCACTGTTGTTTTTTCATTTGCTTTTTTCAGCTTTTTCAGCGGCTGCAGCTTGGTTTTGTTCACACTGAGATCTGATTTAGTGGGTGGCGAGATCGTGTGATCTCCGTATTTTTGTAATCATAATTGTTGGATTTTTGTAGGGTTTTCTGGGTTGCAGAAAGTAATCTCTCCTGTCCTATCCTATTTAGTCAGCTTGTGGCCCCAGCGTTTGCTCATTCTATTTTCTGTCTGTGTTCGTGCTTTCTTCTTGTCTAACCGCCATTGCATGTTTGGGGGCTTCCTATTTTCTTTGGGGATCTGCTCCGGGGCAGATAGCTTTCATCTTTCTGCCTTTAGGTGTAGTTATCTCTCAGGCTGTGACGAGGCGTCTGGGATCAAAGTGGGGGTGCTCCACGGCTACCTCTAGTTGTGTGGTTAGTTTAGGAATCTGCAACCCATTAGTTACCAACATCTCAGGTGTTCGGCTGCCCGGCTGTTGTTCCTGTCCTCCTCAGCTACCTAACATAACACCACGGGTGGATTTGTTCACCCCTTGGCTTGATATGCAACTAGGATTTTTGTATGTACCCCTATATGTCTACTACATGCCCACCAAGTTTGTGTCTCTAGCTATTTTTCTCTCTCAAAGTTTTGGGGGTGCAAACGAGGGGTATCCCCCAAAATGGGGCAGGGGTGCCCACTTTGGGGGGTCATAGCTCCACCCCCTTTTGTCAGATCACCCTCAAACTTGCTGTGCCCCTTAGTTATGACCCCCACAACAATGCTGGGGTGTCAGTTTCAATTCCCTCAAAAAAATCATTTTTGACAAAATCGATAAACCCCGGCCCTTATGTCATTTTTGGCAATTTTTTAAGAATTCGAACTGACACCCTAGCATTGTTGTGGGGGTCATAAGTAAGGGGCACAGCAAGCTGGAGGGTGAGCTGACAAAAGGGGGCAGAGTTATGACCCTCCAAATTGGGCACCCCTGCCCCATTTTAGGGGATACCCCCCGTTTGCATCCCCATAACTTTGCGAGAAAAATAGCTAGAGACTTGAAAATGGGTGGGCATGTACCCCTATATGTCTACTACATGCCCACCAAGTTTTGTTTTGATTGGCACAAGGGGAGCTGAACGGCACCCCCCAAAGGCGGCCATATCAGGGCATTTTAGGGGATACCCCTCGCTTGCACCCCCATAACTTTGCCAGAAAAATAGCTAAAGACTTGCAAATGGTGCCATTGGATTCAGGGTGAAAAAACAATGCAGAATATGTCTGAATATTGTGCTGGGAGGCGTTTTTGGGGGTCAAAACCGGGTCAAAAGCCAAGATATAGCCCCCCCTGGGCAAGCGCCATTAAACGGGCCTACTTTGGGGGGCCTTTGTGGGGGTGCCGTTCAGCCCACTTGTGCCAATCAACACAAAACTTGGTCGGCATGTAGTAGACATATAGGGGTACATGCCCACCCATTTTCAAGTCTCTAGCTAATTTTCTCGCAAAGTTATGGGTGTGCAAACGAGGGGTATCCCCTAAAATGGGAAGGGGTGCCCACTTTGGGGGTCATAGTTCTGCCCCCTTTGGTCAGATCACCCTCAAACTTGCTGTGCCTCTTAGTTATGACCCCCACAACAATGCTGGGGTGTCAGTTTGAATTCTTAAAAATTTGCAAAAAATGACATAAAGGCCTGGGGTTATCGATTTTGTCAAAAATGAAATTTTTTGGGGAATTCAAACTGACACCCCAGCATTGTTGTGGGGGTCATAACTAAGGGGCACAGCAAGTTTGAGGGTGATCTGACCAAAGGGGGCGGAGCTATGACCCCCCAAAGTTGGCACCCCTGCCTGTTATGCTTCGGTAGCTGAGGAGAAACTGCAAAAATAGCCAAAGAAGCAATACACCAGAGAGGCTGGAAACTACTGGGTTGCAGAACCCGAAACTAACCGCAACACTAGAAATAGCCGTGGAGCGTACCTACGGTGATCCTAGACGCCTCGTCACAGCCGGAGAGATAGCTTTCATCTTTCTGTCTTTAGGTGTAGCTAACTGCCCCGTAGCAGAACCCCCAAAGAAATAAGTTATACCAATAAAGTGTCCTCACAGTCAATAAACTGGCACTTCACATTTATATAGCAACACAATTGGACATATACTCTTATATAGCCCAAAAAATGAAGAGATCCAGAAAGTAGCTAAAATTACCATTTTTTATTAATAATTATTAAAATCACTACATGAAATTCACAATGGAAAGGTACATAATCCAAACACCCAATAAGGGGAGAATATCTGAAAGCAGACTATACTGCATAAAATGTAGCAACCACACTAACACATTCCAGGTAATAATAGTTATATCGCAGCAAAAATACACTCATTTAGTACTTTACCAGGAAGTGCGATTCAAACGTGGTGACACCCGCAGTGCTGCAGCCAGAGATCTCCCCCTCACCCCGACACGCGTTTCGCTTCCTGCTTCTTCCGGGGGAGTAATAAAGGTAACAATAGATCTGTAATATTATCGGTGCATGCAATATGTGCCGATATAAAGTTCATCTGTGAGAGCGCATGCGCTGGATCTCATTCCTATGCACTTCCAAAAGTGCCCACGTGTTGTACCGCTTGCGTACCAGCATGCGGTTCAACGGGTGCAGGTCAGGAAGTGATGATTTATGATGGGGAATTGAGAACAGCTTCATGCGCCGTAAAGCATATGGACTAATCAGGCGTTACGTTCATCCTATACCGAGGTCCCTATCAGCGCACGTGATCACCGGTGCCCTGTACTTAAACCCCACTTTGCCCACCTCTATTACGCCCCTGGAAGAAGCGGGAAGTGAAACGCGCATCGGGGTGAGGGGGAGATCTCTGGCTGCAGCACTGCGGGTGTCACCACGTTTGAATCGCACTTCCTGGTAATTTTAGCTACTTTCTGGATCTCTTCATTTTTTGGGCTATATAAGAGTATATGTCCAATTGTGTTGCCCCAAAGAAATAGGAAGCCCCCAAACATGTAATGGCGGTTAGACAAGAAGAAAATATGAACACAGACAGAAAATAGAATGAGCAAACGCTGGGGCCCAATTCTGTCTAGATAGAAAAGTATAGGAAAGAATTCTGACTGCAACCCAAAAAACCCTGACAAAAATACCAACACTTCTGATTAACAAAAAACCTGAAATCACACGATCTCTACCACCTAAATCAGATCTCTGGTGTAACACACAGCAATTCAGCAAATAAAAAGTGACACTGGAACAGAGCAAAAGTGCAAACACAAACTGAGCACAAATGCAGCGCCAGGCCCCAACAGGGGACCAGGCTGAAGTCCACTGCAAGGCAGCAAACCAGCAAGGAAAATCCAACCAGAGGAAAAAAAACAGCAATTCACTTATCTGAATGAAAGCAGGAATGCAAGTTGAGCTCCAACCAAGACCTTGAAGAACAATTGATTACCGGCAAGGCTAATGGGAGTTCAGGTCACTTATATCAGACCATTCGGACCAGCTGAAAGCCATTCAGCAATTGGTTCATTACCCTCAGCAACCACCGGAGGGAGCCCCAGCTCCGAAATCGCCTCCGTGTTCACAACAGTACCCCCCTTGAGGAGGGGTCACAAAACCCTCACTTGAGCAACCAGGCCGATAAGGATGAGC
Organism: Oophaga sylvatica; assembly: GCA_033576555.1. Lineage (NCBI taxonomy): Eukaryota > Metazoa > Chordata > Amphibia > Anura > Dendrobatidae > Oophaga > Oophaga sylvatica. The sequence goes on from JARQOD010000002.1 coordinate 299,257,566, forward strand.
TCGATGATGGGCACGGATCAGTCTCCTAGCATGGATGTCCGAAGCAAACACCCAAGAATTGTCCTCTTGACCATAACCTCTCCACTTAACCAAATACTGGAGTTTCCGTCTAGCAAAACGAGAATCCAGTATTTTCTCAACCACATACTCCAAATTGCCCTCAACCAAAACAGGGTCAGGAGGCGCAGCCATAGGAACCACTGACTCAACAAACCTCTTCAATAAGGACTTCTGGAACACGTTATGGATCTTAAATGTCCCTGGAAGAAGCAAACGGAAGGAAACCGGATTAAGAATTACCATGATCTTATAAGGTCCAATGAACCTTGGCTTAAATTTTGGAGACGCAACCTTCATAGGGATATTTCTTGAGGACAACCAAACCAAGTCCCCACTTTAAAACGAGGACCATCAGTCCTATGCCGGTTGGCAAACCGCTGGGCCTTCTCCTGAGAGAGAGACAACCTCTCCACTACCTGGTCCCAAATATGCTGCATACGCTCCACAATAGAGTCAACCCCCGGACAGACGGACGCCTCCGCCTGTCCTGAAGAAAATCGAGGGTGAAACCCAGAATTGCAGAAAAATGGAGACATCAAGGTGGCAGAGCTAGCCCTATTATTAAGAGCAAACTCCGCCAAAGGCAAAAAAGAGACCCAGTCATCTTGATCAGCAGACACAAAACATCTCAAATAAGTCTCCAAGGTCTGGTTTGTTCTCTCGGTTTGTCCATTGGTCTGAGGGTGAAATGCAGAGGAGAAAGATAACTGAACACCAAGTTTAGAACAAAATGTCCTCCAAAATCTGGAAACAAACTGGACTCCTCTGTCAGACACAATGTTCTCCGCAATGCCATGTAATCGAACCACGTGCTGAAAGAACAAAGGCACCAATTAGGAGGAGGAAGGCAACTTAGGTTATGGCACAAGCTGTATCATCTTGGAAAACCTATCACAGATTACCCAGATAACGGTCATTCTCTGAGAGACAGGGAGGTCGGAAATAAAATCCATAGAGATATGGGTCATTGGCCTCTTGGGTACAGGTAATGGCATTAACAAACCACTAGAGCGAGAGCAAGTCCCACAGGACTGCACAAAGTCCCTGATGTCACAAGACAAAGTAGGCCACCAAAAGGACCGACTCACCAAGTCTCTGGTACCAAAAAAAACCGGGATGACCAGCCAATGCGGAACAATGAATCTCAGACATCACACTCTTCTTCCACTGGTCTGGGACAAACAATTTCCCAACAGGGCAGCGTTCAGGTTTATCCTCCTGACACCCCTCCAGAGCCAGTCTCAAAATTGGGCGAGATGGCAGAAAGAACTACACCCTCTTTCAAAATAACAGTAGGATCAGTTAACTCAGGAGAATCCGCAAAGAAAATCCTCGAGAGGGCATCCGCCTTAACATTCTTAGTGCCCGGAAGAAAAGAAACCACAAAATTAAAATGTGTGAAAAAACAAGGCCCACCTGGCCTGTCTAGGATTAAGTCGCTTGGCTGATTCGAGATAAACCAGGTTCTTATGGTCCGTGAGGACCACCACCTGATGATTGGCTCCTTCCAGCCAATGTCTCCACTCTTCAAAGGCCCACTTCATGGCCAATAACTCCCGATTACCCACGTCATAATTACATTCAGTTGGAGAAAATTTTCGAGAGAAGAAGGCACAAGGGTTACTCTTAGAGGTCTCCGGATCCCTTTGGGACAAAATGGCACCTGCCCCAATCTCAGAAGCATCAACCTCCACCTGAAACGGTAGAGAAACATCAGGCTGCCGTAGAACAGGAGCAGAAATGAATCTCTGCTTAAGTTCCTGAAACGCAGAAACTACCTCAGGAGGCCAATTCACCACATCGGAACCCTTTCTGGTCAAATCAGTCAATGGTTTAACAGTACTGGAGAAATTACCAATAAATTTACGATAAAAATTGGCAAAACCCAAAAATCTCTGAAGAGCCTTCAATGCAGTAGGCTGAACCCAATCACAGATGGCCTGAACCTTGACCGGGTCCATTTCAATAACAGACGGAGACAAAATGAATCCCAGAAATGAAACCTTCTGTACGCCAAATAGACACTTTGATCCCTTCACATACAGTGCATTCTCTCTCAAAATCTGGAACACAGTCCGAACATGTTTCACATGAGAGTCCAAGTCGTTGGAAAAAATCAGGATATCATCCAAATAAACGATCAGAAATTTATCCACAAAATCCCTGAAAATATCATTCATAAAGGATTGGAAGACGGAAGGGGCATTAGTAAGCCTAAAAGGCATTACTAGGTACTCAAAATGCCCCTCTGGGGTATTAAACGCCCTCTTCCATTCATCCCCGTGCTTAATGCGAATAAGGTTATACGCCCCCTGAGGTCAAGCTTGGTAAACCAACTAGCACTTTTCACTCTGGAAAATAGGTCAGAAATCAAGGATAACGGATATTGATATTTAACAGTGATTTTATTCAGGAGGCGATAATCAATACACAGCCTCAATGAATCATCCTTTTTGGCCACAAAGAAAAAAACGGCGCCCAAGGGTGAAGAGGATGGTCTGATATGACCCTTCTCCAATGACTCCTTGATATAAGATCACATAGCATTGTGTTCAGATACAGACAAGTTAAAAAGGCGACCTTTAGGAAATTTACCACCAGGCACTAACTCAATAGCGCAATCATAGCTCCTGTGAGGAGGCAAGGATGCAGATTTACTTTCACTAAACACATCAGAAAAATCAGTCAAAAAGTCAGGGACATCCTGAGACTGGGAAGAGGCAGAAAAAACAGGAGTGTCAGTATTAACACATTGGCAGCCCCAACTGGTCACAGACACAGATTTCCAATCCAAAACAGGATTATGAGACTGTAACCAAGGGAAACCTAGTACAATAATGTCATGCAGATTATACAGCACCAAAAATTTGCAACTCTCCTGATGATCTGGTTCAACCCTCATTATCACCTGAGTAGAAAACTGGGGTTTATTCTTCGCCAAAGGTGAAAGCTTTATTTCTTTTGAGATACGGATGAAAAAAAAATTAAATTAGAATTCTGAAAGCTTAATTGTGTTTTCTTATTATTCTTATGGTTATTTTCACAGACTCCAAGATTAAAAACAATGATAACTAAGACAGGTTAATGTTATTCATATTTACTGCTGCTTAGGAAGTGAATGGTGCAGTAATTGCTGCCATCTTTCTTTCGCTGAGGCTAGTTATGCCCATATACAGCCCAGTGTTGGAAGCATTGTGTGCTGCCAGTGGGTGAAATTCAGAAAAAGTCTATAGATTTGTACTGACCCTTAAGGGTATGCCACACTAAACAATATCGCTAACGGGATCGCTAAAAAACGTCACTATTTAGCGATCCCGTTAGCGATATTGTTCAGTGCGGCAGCTTCCAGCGACGAGCTTCCTGCTGTGATCTCGCTCGTCGCTGGAATCGCTCCGGACCCTATTTTCTCGTCGGCGCTCCCGCTGGGTAAGTATCTTATCGCTGTGTGGCACCTTTTCTTAGCGATTTAGCGGTACTTTTGTACCGCTAAAGTCGTTAAGAAGATCGCTAACGGCGATAGCGTCGTTAACTATATCGCTAAATGTGGCCGCATTTAGCGATATAGAAACAATCCCGCTAGCGATCGCATTAGTATGCGTCGTTATTGTGATCGCTAGCGGGATTGTTTAGTGTGGCAGTACCTTTACTCTACAATACAAAGAGAGTGTAAAGCACCCCAGGGGTTCTTATCAGAAGTTTGATTTAACCTTTACATTGCTGAATATAGTAAAACACACCACAAAGCCACTACACAATGTTCAGTCTTGGTGAGCACATTTTTACAGCAGCTTCTAAGGTAGCCGCCTTGACTACATGCAGAGCACAGTGGGGCTTTGCTAAATATTGATGGGATTCATTTTTATTCATGGTGCGAGTGTGCCGCCAGCTGGGCTTTGTTTGTGATAGCAGGATTCAGTTACCACAAGGCAAGCGTGAAAACAAATATTCGGTTAACCAACCTGTAGCAATTTAAATACAGTAATGAATAATAATTAGTGTCAAGATGAAACAATGCGCCGAAATCCTGGAAATATCTTCACCGCGGCTAGTAACGTCCTTGAAATTAAAGGAGCTATTGTGATTTCTAGGTCACGACTATTTTCTAATTCAAATTAGAAAGCAAGACTGCACAGGGTCTTGGTAAGAAACATATTTTGTCATTTTATCCAGAGAGAGTGACTCGGATAGCAGCAGGAGGGAGCTGGTGATTTCAAGGGTTCAGTCTGCAGGTGCTGATGTCATATTCTGGCTTAAGATTTATCATTAAATGCAGCTCTGTTCACTACAGAGGATAGTATGAGCATTCATCTACAAAAAAAACCTGCCAGATTTACCAATAGCTGATCACATTAGAAATGCGGCCATGGGTTGGTAAATATGACCCTTTTTTGGTGAGCTTTATGTCCATACATCTACAAGACTGTACTCAGTGCTATGAAAATGTATCTTACAATTAAAATTTTATAACCCAAACCAGTGCTACAATAATAGAACGCCTTGTTCTGAGAACCATAGTTTAAAGGGCTTTTGTCAGTAGGATCAACCCTCCTAAATCGTCTATATGGGTATGTAGGTCACAGAAAGTTGAATAAAATGATACTTTGATATCTGTGATCCGAAGAATGGTTGTAAAGAAATCCACATTTTCCTTATTTACAATAAGTTTTAGAGGCAGATTTTCAGGCAGATCATCTACGTCCAGCCCATAAATATTAACAGCTCATTTGCATATTAAGCAAAACATGGATTTCTATGGAATAATCAGATTGCACAGACAGTTAGGTCCATATATATTTGGACATAGACAACATTTATTTAATTTGGGTTCTAGATATTACCACAATGAATTTTAAACAAAACAATTCAGATGCAGTTGAAGTTCAGACTTTCAGCTTTCATTTGAGGGTATCCACATTAAATTTGGATGAAGGGTTTAGGAGTTTCAGCTCCTTAACATGTGCCACCCTGTTTTTAAAGGGACCAAAAGTAATTGGACAATTGACTCCAAGGCTATTTCATTCACAGGTGTGTGCAATCCCTTCGTTATGTCATTCTCAATTAAGCAGATTAAGGGCTGGAGTTGATTTGAGGTGTGGTGTTTGCATTTGGAAGGTTTTGCTGTGAAGGAAACATGCGGTTAAAGGAGCTCTCCATGCAGGTGAAACAAGCCATCCTTAAGCTGCAAAAACAGAAAAAACCCATCTGAGAAATTGTTACAACATTAGGAGTGGCAAAATCTACAGTTTGTACATCCTAAGAAAGAAAGCACTGGTGAACTCATCAATGCAAAAAGACCTGGGCGCCTGTCATGTGTGCATTGCCACGAAGATCGTCGCGGTTGCACATTTTGACTTCTCACAGCTGAGCTGCTGTTTCTTTGTGTTTGGCAGCTAGGGAGTTAATTCTGTCTGTGCTCGGTGCTGGGACTGGGTGCAGTTTCTCCCGGCTGCAATTGATTATTTGTTGATTGGTTTCCTTTAAATTTCTGGTTGTCTGCTTTGGGAGTTGCCAGTGAAACCTTCATGCAGACCACAGATAGGAATGAATCTGTATAGACTTTAGTTGTGAGCGCCTTAGTTGTTCTAAGCTCAACTTGGTTAGAGTTTATTTCCCAGACCATTTATGTTCCTTTGGTGTTTGAGTGTGTATGCAAGCGAGTGTTATCCTGTCTGTCTTATATGTCTAATCTGTGTATTTAGCTGAGATCAGCCCATATCCCTTTGGTGGTAGTCAGGATCCTTCTTAGGACTGATTACAGGGTTCAGGGTCTGATAGGAGACAGGGTTAGGTTGGAGACTTGGACCTCTGAACCATTATCAGTACCTCCAAGGTGAGGGATTAGTTAGGACCCCAGTTTAGGGTCAGGTTAGATCCCGGTCCACCTCTTTCCTGTTTCAGCTCATCAAGTCCTCAAGATTAACCCTGAGTTCAGCAGATATCGTGTCAGGTAAATCTATTCTATACTTACATGCTGATGTTGCTATACTAGTTGTTGTATAGAGTGTTGTTCCTGTATTAATAGTTTACTGACATTGTATACATATCATTAGACAGCGTGACATTTTCACTGGCCTTAAAAATTATCTCCAGTTACCATGGATCCAGTAGCCCAGCTGGCTCTGCAGTTGCAGGGATTATCCATGGAACTGACGGACATTAAGTCCAAAGTTTTGTCTCCCCTGGAGCAAACCAGAGTTGAACCTAAAGTAGCTCTCCCGGACAGGTTCACTGGTGGGCGAGACAAATTTTTCACCTTCCGGGAGGCATGTAAATTGTATTTTCGGCTTCGGCCTCGATCATCAGGGAGTGAGGAGCAGAGAGTGGGAATTGTTATCTCACTTCTGCAAGGGGACCCTCAATCCTGGGCATTTTCCCTTCCTCCGGGATCCCGGCTCTACTGTCTGTAGATCAATTTTTTACTGCCCTGGGATTGGTATATGATGACCCAGATCGGGTCTCTCTTGCTGAGACAAAATTACGTAAGATACAGCAGGGAGATCGTCCGGCAGAGGAATTTGCTTCTGAGTTTCGTAGATGGGCCACAGATACTCAGTGGAATGACCCAGCTCTTAGGAGCCAGTTTTGTCATGGGCTTTCTGATAAATTAAAAGACGTTTTGGCTCAGTATGAGTCTCCTCCTTCTCTGGAGGCTGCTATGGCCTTAGCTATCCGTACTGATAGACGGCTTCGGGAGAGGGGTGAGGTAACCCCACTTCCTGTTGTTTCTCCACCTACCACTAAAGTCCCTTATGTTGAGGTTCCCCTTGTCTGTTCGGATGAGCCTATGCAGTTGGGAGGGACATCATTTCGTAGGAGGGGATTGGCGGTACGCCGCAGGACTAGAAGATGTTTTTTCTGCGGGAAAGAGGGACATTTTGTTGGAGAATGTCCATCCCGTGCCTTGTTGAGCCAAAAGTCGCCGGAAAACTGTTAATCCCAGGTTGTGTGGTGGACGACAACCTGGGAGTATGTATTTCATCCGCCAGTTCTTCTCAGTTCCTTGTACCAGTGGAGGTGGTAGTTGGTACGAGAGTGGAGAGATTGTCTGTTTTTCTTGATAGTGGTTCCGGGGCTAATCTGGTTGACGCTCAGTTTGCTCAGGCTCAAGGTATGCATCTGAGTGTATTGGTCAAACCGATCCCTATATTCTCCATTGACGCCAGGCCTCTCGGCCAAGGTAGCTTTGTTCATGAGGTTCATAACATTGACCTTCGGGTAGGGGCAATACATAGGGAACAATTATCTTGTTATGTGTTGGAGGGTCTACCTACTCCCATTGTGTTGGGACTTCCTTGGTTGGTTAAACATAACCCTGTGATTAATTGGCAGTCCAGAGAAATAAGCCAATGGGGTGAGTTTTGCAAAAGCAACTGCATGAACACAGTCATCAGTGCGGTCGTGCCTAGTACATTGCCTCCTTTTTTGGAGGATTTTGGGGATGTTTTCTCTGAGGAGGGGTGTCAGGAGTTGCCTCCTCATCGCGTGTATGACTGCTCTATTAATCTCCTTCCTGATGCTAAGTTGCCTAAAGCTAGGTTGTATAATCTTTCTGGTCCTGAGAGGCAGGCTATGAAAGATTATATTTCTGAAAGTCTGGCCAAAGGGCATATTAGACCTTCATCTTCCCCAGTAGCCGCGGGGTTCTTCTTTGTGAAGAAGAAAGATGGAGGCCTACGCCCTTGCTTGGATTTCCGCGAACTTAATCGGATTACTGTTCGAGATCCGTATCCACTCCCTCTTATTCCTGATCTCTTCAATCAAATTGTTGGCGCCAAATGGTTTTCTAAATTGGATCTCAGGGGGGCGTATAATCTGATTAGGATAAAAGAGGGGGATGAGTGGAAAACGGCGTTTAACACGCCGGAGGGACATTATGAGAACCTAGTCATGCCTTTTGGTCTGACTACTGCACCAGCAGTATTCCAACATTTTGTTAATGACATTTTTCGTCACCTTGTGGGGCTGTTTGTGGTTGTATATTTGGACGACATTTTAATTTACTCGCCAGATCTTGTGTCTCATCAGGAGCATGTGAGACAGGTGTTGCAGATCTTGCGAGACAATAAACTATACGCCAAACTGGAGAAGTGTGTATTTGCCGTACAGGAACTTCAGTTTTTGGGTTTTTTGGTGTCAGCCTCCGGTTTCCGTATGGACCCTGAAAAGGTGAGAGCAGTGCTTGAATGGGATCAGCCAGGGGATCTTAAGGCTCTGCAGCGTTTTTTGGGGTTTGCTAACTACTACCGGAAATTTATTTGTAATTTCTCATCTGTCGTCAAACCTCTCACTGACATGACAAGAAAAGGGACGGATTTTTCTAAATGGTCGGACAAAGCTTGCCAAGCCTTTTCCTCTTTGAAGAAATGTTTTGCTTCGGCACCCGTTCTCATCCAACCAGATGCATCTCAGCCGTTCATTGTGGAGGTGGATGCGTCTGACGTAGGGGTGGGTGCTATATTGTCCCAGGGTCCGTCCCCTGGTAAATGGCATCCGTGCGCTTTCTTTTCTAAGAAATTGTCGTCCGCCGAAAGGAATTATGATATCGGCAATAGGGAACTTTTGGCCATTAAGTTAGCTTTTGAAGAATGGCGTCACTTTTTGGAGGAGGCAGTCCACCCGGTCACCGTTATTACTGATCACAAGAACCTGTTGTATTTGGAATCCGCTAAGCGTCTGAATTCCAGACAAGCTCGATGGTCGTTGTTTTTTACCAGGTTTAATTTTGTCGTCACTTATCGCCCGGGGTCTAAGAATGTAAAGGCTGATGCCTTGTCTCGCAGTTTCCCAGGGGCCGGGAAAACGGATGACCCGAGTCCTATCCTTCAGGAGGGGGTGGTAGTGTCGGCTGTATTTTCTGAGCTTGAGGAGGAGGTGTTAGAGGCTCAGGGGGACGCCCCTGCAGGACCTCCAGGGAGACTGTTTGTCCCAAATCTGTTGAGACAAAAGGTTATTGAGGCACATCATAATTCTGCTCTAGCAGGACATCCAGGGAGTAAGGCTACTTTAGATCTCCTTTCTCGCCGGTTTTGGTGGCCTAATGCTAATAAAGATGTTATAACTTTTGTCGCGTCATGTGGGGTGTGTGCTCGCTCTAAAACCCCTCATACCCGTCCGTCTGGGACCCTTTTACCCTTGAAACTTCCGGAGCGTCCATGGACTCATTTATCTATGGACTTCATTACGGACCTTCCTCCGTCGTCAGGGAATACTGTCATACTGGTGGTTGTTGACAGGTTCAGTAAGATGGCACATTTCGTTGCTCTTCCTGCACTCCCTAATGCTAAAACTCTGGCGCAGGTGTTCATTAGGGAGATCGTTAGACTTCATGGGTTGCCTTCTGATGTGGTGTCAGATAGGGGGTCTCAGTTTGTGTCCAAATTTTGGAGGGCATTTTGTTTACGTCGGGGGATGCAATTGTCATTTTCCTCGGCTTTTCATCCGCAGACCAATGGTCAGACAGAGCGTCTGAATCAGAGCTTAGAGACATATCTCCGGTGTTTTGTCTCAGAGAACCAAGAGGACTGGTCTTCTTTCTTGCCTCTGGCAGAGTTCGCTCTTAACAGGCGGAGCGAGTCCACTGGTAAGTCCCCGTTTTTTGGGGCATATGGTTTCCATCCCCAGTTTTGTACTTTCAATGGGGGGGGCCCTTCTGGGGTTCCTGAGGAGGAGCGTTTTTCGTCGTCACTTGCTTCTGTGTGGAGAGGTGTATTGAATAATCTGAGTGCGATGGGGAACCGTTACAAACGTATGGCTGATAGGAGGAGAGTTTCTGGTCCAGATCTGAATGTGAACGATCTGGTATGGTTGTCTACCAGGAATATAAAACTTAAAGTGCCCTCCTGGAAACTGGGTCCCAGATTCATCGGGCCGTACAGGATCAGTTCCATAATTAATCCTGTGGCATTTCGTCTGGACCTCCCTCCTACGTTTAAAATTCATAATGTGTTCCACAAGTCATTACTTAAAAGGTATGTGGCACCAGTCATACCGTCACCTCTACCTCCTCCTCCTGTGTTGGTCAATGGTAACTTGGAATTTCAAGTATCAAAGATCATTGACTCACGTCTGAATCGCCGGTCCCTTCAGTACTTGGTGCATTGGAAGGGGTATGGTCCAGAGGAGAGGACGTGGGTCCCTGCGTCTGATGTTAACGCAGATCGTTTGGTTCGGACCTTCCACAGAACTCACCCGGGCAGGCCTGGCCCTGAGGGTCCGGAGGCCCCTCGTAGAAGGGGGGGTACTGTCATGTGTGCATTGCCACGAAGATCGTCGCGGTTGCACATTTTGACTTCTCACAGCTGAGCTGCTGTTTCTTTGTGTTTGGCAGCTAGGGAGTTAATTCTGTCTGTGCTCGGTGCTGGGACTGGGTGCAGTTTCTCCCGGCTGCAATTGATTATTTGTTGATTGGTTTCCTTTAAATTTCTGGTTGTCTGCTTTGGGAGTTGCCAGTGAAACCTTCATGCAGACCACAGATAGGAATGAATCTGTATAGACTTTAGTTGTGAGCTCCTTAGTTGTTCTAAGCTCAACTTGGTTAGAGTTTATTTCCCAGACCATTTATGTTCCTTTGGTGTTTGAGTGTGTATGCAAGCGAGTGTTATCCTGTCTGTCTTATATGTCTAATCTGTGTATTTAGCTGAGATCAGCCCATATCCCTTTGGTGGTAGTCAGGATCCTTCTTAGGACTGATTACAGGGTTCAGGGTCTGATAGGAGACAGGGTTAGGTTGGAGACTTGGACCTCTGAACCATTATCAGTACCTCCAAGGTGAGGGATTAGTTAGGACCCCAGTTTAGGGTCAGGTTAGATCCCGGTCCACCTCTTTCCTGTTTCAGCTCATCAAGTCCTCAAGATTAACCCTGAGTTCAGCAGATATCGTGTCAGGTAAATCTATTCTATACTTACATGCTGATGTTGCTATACTAGTTGTTGTATAGAGTGTTGTTCCTGTATTAATAGTTTACTGACATTGTATACATATCATTAGACAGCGTGACAGCGCCCACGGAAGACAACAGTGGTGGATGATCGCAGAATACTCTCCATGGTGAAGAGAAACCCCTTCACAACAGCCAACCAAGTGAACAACATTCTCCAGGAGGTAGGCGTATCAATATCCAAATCTACCATAAAGAGAAGACTGCATGAAAGTAAATACAGAGGGTTCACTGCACGGTGCAAGCCACTCATAAGCATCAAGAATAAAAAGGTTAGGCTGCACTTTGCTAAAAAAAACATCTAAAAAAGCCAGCACAGTTCTGGAAGAACATTCTTTGGACAGATGAAACCAAGATCAAGCTCTACCAGAATGATGGAAAGAGAAAAGTATGGTGACGACGTGGTACAGCTCATGATCCAAAGCATACCACATCGTCTGTAAAACACGGCGGAGGCAGTGTGATGGCTTGGGCATGCATGGCTGCCAGTGGCACTGGGTCACTAGTGTTTATTGATGATGTGACACAGGATAGAAGCAGCCGAATGAATTCTGAGGTATTCAGAGCCATACTGTGTGCTCAGATCCAGCCAAACTGATTGGTCGTCGTTTCATACTACAGATGGACAATGACCCAAAACTTAAAGCCAAAGCAACCCAGGAGTTTATTAAAGCAAAGAAGTGGAATATTCTTGAATGGCCAAGTCAGTCACCTGATCTCAACCCAATTGAACATGCATTTCACTTGTTAAAGACTAAATTTCAGACAGAAAGGCCCACAAACAAATAGCAACTGAAAACCACTGCAGTGAAGGCCTGGCAGAGCATCAAAAAGGAGGAAACACAGCGTCTGGTGATGTCCATGAGTTCAAGACTTCAGGCAGTCATTGCCAACAAAGGGTTTTCAACCAAGTACTAGAAATGAACATTTTATTTACAATTATTTAATCTGTCCAATTACTTTTGGTCCCTTTAAAAACAGGGTGGCACATGTTAAGGAGCTGAAACTCCTAAACCCTTCATCCAATTTTAATGTGGATACCCTCAAATGAAAGCTGAAAGTCTGAACTTCAACTGCATCTGAATTGTTTTGTTTAAAATTCATTGTGGTAATGTCTAGAACCCAAATTAAATAAATGTCTCTGTCCAAATATATATGGACCTAACTGTATTAAGGTATCAATTTATTCTACTTCCTATGAACTACATGCACATCACACGGCCACTATTTGGCCTGTGATTCGGGGGCCCGGCGCCAGCGCCTTCCCCCTGCCTCGCATTCAATTGTATTGGCATCATAGATAGCTGGTGAGTACACCCAATTCTCCCCACAATGCACAGGACCGGAAATGACACGGACACGCATTATACCAGGAAGAAACAGCACACAGATTTCAAATGCCGGGAGTGCGATTGGAATTGGAGCAAGGGAGGACCTAAACGCCCAGAGGTGTAACTAGGTTTTCTAGCACTCAGGGCAAGAATTCAGTTTGCCCAGGACCATAAGTATGAAAGTCGCATATGAGTGAAGTGTCCATGTGATGACTACTGGAACCTGCAGAGCTGAATCCTGACATTGCAGCTTCTGAATTCTCACAACGAATGTACTGCACACTTTTAGGATTCTCCCATGCCGATGGACAGTCATGTCAGCAAAAGTGTGTGATTTGTATACTTCTCTCCACATTACGGCTAGACATGCCTGGCCTCGCTCAGTTCATTTTCATGTCTAGTCAGCACATGACTGCATGTTTGTAAATCGCCAACACCAGAGAATCCTGACAGCGTGCAGTGAGCACTGTAAGAATTCAGAAGTCTTCAGTCACATAGAATGAGTGCAGACTCATCACAAACCTCGACAACCCCTTTAATGCTCCTAACAAAAAAAAAGATGAGAATTAGTCAGTATCACAAATAACATTTACATCCAGGTACCTTATAGATGTCATCGTCTCTGGAGTCGTTCTGCTTCTTTTCTTCATCTTGTCCAGACCCCATGATGAGTTTTCTCATCCACAGCTCGTGTCTGCAGACTTCCATCTTCTCCACACTTTTGCAGAAAATCTCCACATGATGCCCTTAAAGATAGAAGTATCATTATAATTATCCTGAATAAAAAAAAATGCCCCTCACTATAGTGTCTGCACAAATTATGACCCCCACACTGTCCCTCTTATGGTAACATGCTCTTTACACTGACCTCTCCTTTCCATACCGGCCCCCCTCTTCACACTGTTCTCTCATACTGTGTCCCCCTATAGGGCCCAGTATTTATACTGTACCCTCTCATCACACTCCCCCCTCCTTGGTATACTGTCCCCTCCTGGCTGTACCCTTACACTGTCTCCCCATGCTACGCCTCCCCACTACTCAGTTTCTATTCTGTGCCAACTCACTTTTCTCCCCCAAATTGTCTCCTCATACTATTCCCCTCCCTCCTTATACTGTCTCCTCTAACATCCCCCTGTTCACCATACTGTCTCATATATTTACCCCCTCACTTTCTTTACTGCCTGCTGACACATACCCCCACTGTAAAAATAGGAACAGCATCCAATCCAGGTGAAGTATAACAAGTCTTTATTCAGCCCCCATAAATACGACGTTTCGGCCATTTTCAGGCCTTTATCAAGTATACTTGATAAAGGCCTGAAATGGCCGAAACGTCGTATTTTATGGTGGCTGAATAAAGACTTGTTATACTTCACCTGGATTGGATGCTGTTCCTATTTTTTCGTTGGACTGTTGTTCATTTGGATCCTTGAACGCCTGAACGTGCATCCGTGCTAACTCCCGAGTGCTGTCAGCTGCTTGAATACTTGTACATACCCCCACTGTGTCTGCACACATCTTATCACCCTCACTCCCCGTATTCTGTCCACATACATTTTTCACATTGCTACTCATACTGTGTCCGCATACATTCCCCTGTGCGCTCCCCATACTGTTTGCACCCATCCCCACTCACCATACTGTGTCTGCACACATCCCTCATACTGTTTCCTCATACATGCCCCATTCCCCCTACTGTTTCCTCGTACATGCCCCCCATTCACCATACTGTTTCCTCCTACATGCCCCCATTCCTCCATACTGTTTCCTCATACATGCCCATTCCCCAATACTGTTTCCTCGTACATGCCCCCATTCCTCCATACTGTTTTCTCATACATGCCCCCCATTATCATGCCCTGCATCTCCCCTTTGCTCCTCATTTTATGTCCTCAAATCTCCCCCACACATTAAATCCCCATCTCCACTCCAAATCTCCCACACACATTAAATTCCCCATCCCACTCCAAATCTCCCCACACAAATTAAAACCCCCATCCCCACTCCAAATCTCCCCAAACATATTAAACACCCCATACCCCTTCAAATCTCACCACCCACATTAAAACCACCATCCCACTCCAAATCTCCACACACACAGTAAGTACCCCAAATCTCCCCCCATGTACTTAATCTTCAGTGTCTTCAGCTCCACTGGAGCACTTACCACCTATCTGCATCTCTGCAGCACTGGCGAGTGACGTCAGCAGCGTGATCACATGACATGATCACACTGCTGGCGACGCTCTGACCCGGCGGTCATAGCTTCAATTGTACTCGTGTCTGTAAGATGCAAGTAAAATTGATCACTGGGAGACGTAGCGCTGCAGTTTCCCTTTGCAGGCTGTCAGTTTGACAGCTGGCATAGAGAACGGCAGAATGCAGCCCCCGGGGGAGACGTAGGACAGCCGCGTTAGGTGGCCCGACTGCTTCCCCCTGCTGGCTGCGCCCCGTGCACATGCCTCGACTGCTCCCCCCTAGAAACACCTCTGGCTGGGAGGGCCCCTAAGCACTGCGGGCCCCGTTGCAGCTGTGACCCCTGCGACTTCGGTAGTTATGCCACTGGTTAAATCTCTAAGTCTAGCCCTTGGAATAAATCATAATATCATAATTAACATATGAGTCCCAGGTAAGTTATGAGGCGCAAGTTGCCCTTAAAGAGTTAAATATATGTCCGCTTAGAGCACCAAATATATAAGGCTAAGGTGCAGTACACTTTTCTCGTCATCCAGATGACTTTACCACTTAGGCGACCAAGAATGAGAGAAGCTCTGACTCAGCGACTGGCTGCAGTTGTGATTGTCCTGACTGATGACAGTAGGATCTTAATATATAAATTGTCCTTGACTTATGAACTGTCCATTTTGATATAGGAAAGATGTGTATCTTCGTACCGTGTTAGCCAGTAGATAGAAAAATATTTAGACTTGAGAGTCCTCAGTGGTTGATACCTTTTAATGGCTAACTGAAAAGATGGTAACAAATTGCAAGCTTTCGAGACTACTCCGGTCTCTTCATCAGGCAAAGACTAAAACAAAAACTGAAGAATCACATGTATATATATACACAAAAGGACACAGGAATAATGCAATAGGTAAGACAAGTGACGTGAAGCAGAACTGTCATTATGGCAGAGGGATGAACATAAATATTGGAACAGATCATAGATAAGGAGAGAGTTTTATTACCCTCTGATTGGGGTCTGGTATTGTGTTTTGATGCCCCTAGAAGGTCAGAGACGCAGATTCCTTAATTGATATAGAATGACATGAATCCATGTGACACGTTCATTCCAGCACTGAGTGTCAAAGGTCATCATAAGTTTGTATTCCCAAACCTTTCTATCTTTCTCAGATTTGAAGTTAGATTTTAATACCAGTAATTCCATATCCATTATGCTATGACCAGGCATACAAAAGTGTTTTGCCACAGGTAAATCCATTCTTTTTTCTCTTATCGTGTGGCGATGAGAATTCATCCTTGTTCTCAGTTTTTGCCCAGTCTCCCCCACATACAGACCCCCAGTTGGACATTTAGAACATATAATTAGGTACACCACATTAGATGTGATGCAGCTGAAAGTACCTGGGATCTTGTAGTCCTGATGGGAGTTGGGTATCTTTATCTTGTCCGTGGTCATTATAGATGCACATGCTTTACACTTCTTCTGTTTGCAAGGAAAGGTTCCTGCAGCTGTTGGGGAGGACATGGAGCTTCTGACAATGATGCTTCTTAGATTTGGGGGCTGCCTAAAACATAGTAGTGGGGGGTCTGGAAATATGGATTGTAATCGGGCATCTTTTTGTAGTAAAGGTTGTAGTTTCCGTGCAGCTCCCCTTAGCACCTCCAGATTTGGGTTGTAGGTGACCACTAGAGGCACCCGGTTATTTTCTTCTTTAGTTTTGTAATGTAGCAGGTGATTCCTTGATATTCTGGTGGCTCTTGTAATTTGGTTTTCAATTGTTCTTGGATGGTAGCCCTGGTTCAAAAAAGTCTTTCTGAGGCGACCAAGGTGTTCATCTCTATCCATGGGGTTGGAACATATACGGTTGTATCTGATGGCTTGGCTGTAGACTATAGAGTTTTTTATGTGTTTTGGATGGAAACTGTCCCATTTAAGGTATGTTGGACGGTCGATTGGCTTCTGATACAGGGATGTCTCTATTTCATTGTTCTTTAGCTTAATGGTGGTGTCTAAAAAGTTAATTTCAGTGCTGGAGTAGTTGAGTGTTAAGTTGATGGTTGGATGAAATTGGTTGAACTGTTCATGGAACGTCTTTAGCTGTTGTTCAGACTCCGTCCAGATGATTAAAATGTCATCAATGTAGCGGTAGTAGGCCCGAGGCCTGATGGGACATGAGGACAAAAAGTCGCTTTCAAGCTTGGCCATGAAAAGATTTGCATACTGTGGAGCCATTTTACTTCCCATAGCTGTGCCAGTCTCCTGAAGATAGATCTTGTTGTCAAATTCAAAGTAATTGTGGGTGAGGATAAATTTTGTGAGTTTCACCACAGAATCAGCATCATTCCGGTGTTTCCCATGAAGACTTTGCAGGCATTTAATCCATCCTGGTGTGGGATATTAGAGTACAAAGATTCCACGTCCATGGTGGCCAGGATGGTTCCTTCTGGTAGGGGACCTATTGCTGCTAGTTTATTCAGTAGGTCAGTTGTGTCCTGAATGTAGCTGGGTGTATCCTTTACCAGGGGTTTAAGAATGCCCTCTACCCATCCAGCTACCTGCTCAGTAAGGGTGTCCACACATGAAATAATCGGCCTCCCTGGATTCCCAGCTTTGTGGATTTTGGGAAGCATGTAAAATGTCCCTGTTCTTTGACTTTCTGGTATCAGGTCATCAGCTCTTATGGATTTGTCAGACAGACAAGATACCAAC
This sequence comes from Oophaga sylvatica, assembly GCA_033576555.1. Taxonomy (NCBI): domain Eukaryota; kingdom Metazoa; phylum Chordata; class Amphibia; order Anura; family Dendrobatidae; genus Oophaga; species Oophaga sylvatica. The sequence continues at coordinate 299,274,788 of JARQOD010000002.1, forward strand.
TTGCTTAGTTCCTTGTAATAGTCCTGTGTAGGGTCCGACTCCAGTTCTCTGTAGTAGCGTGTGTACGTAAGTTGTCTGTTTGCTTCCTTAATATAGTCTGATGTGTTCATCATGACTATTGCACCTCCCTTGTCAGCAGGTTTAATGATGATTTCTTTGTTGGTTTTCAGAGACTGTATGGCCTTTCTCTCCTGGGCACTGATGTTGGATGCTTGTCTCTTGTTGGTGGCTATGATGGTGGATTTTATCAAATGTCTGAATGAGTCTATATATTTATCCAAATGGGGGTTACGTCCAGGTGGAGGTGTCCAGTCTGACCTCTTCTTGGTTGTTGGGATCCCTTTTCCTTCAGTCCGAGTGTTTTCTGGATCTTCTGTATCATTGAAGTATTCCCTCAGGCGCAGTCTCCTGAAAAAATGTTCCATATCACTGCAGAGTTCGGTTTTATCCAGGGCCTTAGTAGGACAAAATGAGAGTCCTCTAGAAAGCACGGCAAGCTCCACTTTGTTGGGTTTGTAATCTGAGAGATTGATGACACAGTTAGATGCTTTTGTGTCTGGAATGGAGTGGTTGTCAGAGTTGTCAGGTTTTGTTTTGTATCTGTTTGTATAGAGTCCGCAATAGGTCCCCTACCAGAAGGAACCATCCTGGCCACCATGGACGTGGAATCTTTGTACTCTAATATCCCACACCAGGATGGATTAAATGCCTGCAAAGTCTTCATGGGAAACACCGGGAATGATGCTGATTCTGTGGTGAAACTCACAAAATTTATCCTCACCCACAATTACTTTGAATTTGACAACAAGATCTATCTTCAGGAGACTGGCACAGCTATGGGAAGTAAAATGGCTCCACAGTATGCAAATCTTTTCATGGCCAAGCTTGAAAGCGACTTTTTGTCCTCATGTCCCATCAGGCCTCGGGCCTACTACCGCTACATTAATGACATTTTAATCATCTGGACGGAGTCTGAACAACAGCTAAAGACGTTCCATGAACAGTTCAACCAATTTCATCCAACCATCAACTTAACACTCAACTACTCCAGCACTGAAATTAACTTTTTAGACACCACCATTAAGCTAAAGAACAATGAAATAGAGACATCCCTGTATCAGAAGCCAATCGACCGTCCAACATACCTTAAATGGGACAGTTTCCATCCAAAGCACATAAAAAACTCTATAGTCTACAGCCAAGCCATCAGATACAACCGTATATGTTCCAACCCCATGGATAGAGATGAACACCTTGGTCGCCTCAGAAAGACTTTTTTGAACCAGGGCTACCATCCAAGAACAATTGAAAACCAAATTACAAGAGCCACCAGAATATCAAGGAATCACCTGCTACATTACAAAACTAAAGAAGAAAATAACCAGGTGCCTCTAGTGGTCACCTACAACCCAAATCTGGAGGTGCTAAGGGGAGCTGCACGGAAACTACAACCTTTACTACAAAAAGATGCCCGATTACAATCCATATTTCCAGACCCCCACTACTATGTTTTAGGCAGCCCCCAAATCTAAGAAGCATCATTGTCAGAAGCTCCCTGTCCTCCCCAACAGCTGCAGGAACCTTTCCTTGCAAACAGAAGAAGTGTAAAACATGTGCATCTATAATGACCATGGACAAGATAAAGATACCCAACTCCCATCAGGACTACAAGATCCCAGGTACTTTCAGCTGCATCACATCTAATGTGGTGTACCTAATTATATGTACTAAATGTCCAACTGGGGGTCTGTATGTGGGGGAGACTGGGCAAAAACTGAGAACAAGGATGAATTCTCATCGCCACACGATAAGAGAAAAAAGAATGGATTTACCTGTGGCAAAACACTTTTGTATGCCCGGTCATAGCATAATGGATATGGAATTACTGGTATTAAAATCTAACTTCAAATCTGAGAAAGATAGAAAGGTTTGGGAATACAAACTTATGATGACCTTTGACACTCTTAGTGCTGGAATGAACGTGTCACATGGATTCATGTCATTCTATATCAATTAAGGAATCTGCGTCTCTGACCTTCTAGGGCAGGGGTGGGCAATTAATTTTGCCAGGGGGCCGCATGAGAAATTGGGATGGTTTTAGAGGGCCGGACTAATATAATTAACTCCGTTCTACCCAATACTGTATATATATATATATATATATATATATACATACTGTATACTGTATATATACATACCTGCCCATTATCATCATCTTCTCCCCATCATCATCAATGCCTCCCCATTATCAGCAATGCCTGCCCATCATCATCTTCTCCCCATCATCAATGCCTGCCCATTATCATCAATGCCTGCCCATTATCATCATCTTCTCCCCATCATCATCAATGCCTCCCCATTATCAGCAATGCCTGCCCATCATCATCTTCTCCCCATCATCAATGCCTGCCCATTATCATCAATACCTGCCCATTATCATCATCTTCTCCCCATCATCATCAATGCCTGTCCATCATCATCATCATCTTCTCCCCATCATCAATGCCTGCCCATTATCATCAATACCTGCCCATTATCATCATCTTCTCCCCATCATCATCAATGCCTGCCCATCATCATCATCATCATCTTCTCCCCATCATCAATGCCTGCCCATTATCATCAATACCTGCCCATTATCATCATCTTCTCCCCATCATCATCAATGCCTGCCCATCATCATCATCATCATCTTCTCCCCATCATCAATGCCTGCCCATTATCATCAATACCTGCCCATTATCATCATCTTCTCCCCATCATCATCAATCCCTCCCCATTATCACCAATGCCTCCCCATTATCAGCAATGCCTGCCCATCATCATCATCAATGCCTCCCCATTATCATCAATGCCTCCCCATTATCAGCAATGCCTGCCCATCATCATCTTCTCCCCATCATCAGCAATGCCTGCCCATCATCATCTTCTCCCCATCATCAATGCCTCCCCATTATCAGCAATGCCTGCCCATCATCACACACAGACAGCACACAAGCACTCTCTCACATACACACACACATACACACACACACACACACACACACACACACAAAGCACCGCACTACATAGACACAGAAACACACACACACGTCTTACCTGTCCAGCGTCCCCGCTCTCTGACACAGCCATGATGACGTCATTCAGCGGCCGGCTGTGAGAGGAAGCGCCGGTGGAGCCCGGAGCTGCAGCAGCGGAGGCACGGGAGAGGTAAGTATTGTGCCAGCTGATGCCGGGGCCCTGAGACTGCCGGAGCGCCTCCGCGGGCCGGTCACTGACAGCCGGCGGGCCGGATGCGGCCCGCGGGCCGCCCCTTGCCCGGGTCTGTTCTAGGGGCATCAAAACACAATACCAGACCCCAATCAGAGGGTAATAAAACTCTCTCCTTATCTATGATCTGTTCCAATATTTATGTTCATCCCTCTGCCATAATGACAGTTCTGCTTCACGTCACTTGTCTTACCTATTGCACTATTCCTGTGTCCTTTTGTGTATATATATATATATTATATATATATATATATATATATATATATATATGTGATTCTTCAGTTTTTGTTTTAGTCTTTGCCTGATGAAGAGACCGGAGTAGTCTCGAAAGCTTGCAATTTGTTACCATCTTTTCAGTTAGCCATTAAAAGGTATCAACCACTGAGGACTCTCAAGTCTAAATATTTTTTTATGAACTGTCCATAATTCCTAGAGCTGCTTTGAATAGAATTGTATATGAGGACAGAAAGGGGGAGAAGGAGGCACTAGCGACTGTATTGTTTGGGTACAAGAGCAATAGGCAGTAACTTCTGGCCACAATACGGACAAATGTATTTTATAAGAAAATCACTAATGGTTAAATCAATAGGAAACCTCCCCCCAACAAGATTCAATTTCAAAGCACCATCCACTACCCGCAACAAGTCCTGATTTCCTGCAAATTTTCTAGGATAAGTAGTTGCTGTTTCACACCAAGTAATAACCACTGGTATCTTTCTTGTGGTTCAACCATTTCAGCCAAGGTTAAGTCTAGATTTATTTACTAGAGCATACATTTTTGAAGTAATGAAGACTTGCTGTATCTGTAATTTGGTGACTTTACATTTTTTGATATATATAAATTATATATATATATATATATATATATATATATATATATCTATATATATATAGGTATATATATATATATATATCTATATATATATAGGTATATTATATATATATATATATATACCTATATATATATATAGATATATATACACAGTATATTAGTATATTTTTACACAAGCTTTCTTTGTTCTCTGTAGTAAATGTAATATCATAATCCACCGCTAGAGGCTGTTCCAATGCTCCAACAAGATAGAAAAAAAACAGGGCTACCCAAAACTTTGATCAGAAAACTTAGCATGGGAAGAGTCCTTCAGTTCTAAGTAGGGGCTTAGACGTAAAAATAGAAGAATGAATCAAGCCATTGACCGATGGGGCAAATGACCTCCTAGGGCAGGACACTGCATGAACGAGGAGAGATGCATGTGCTCGACCAATAGTGAGATCATTAGTGATGGGGCTACAGTAATATGAAAAGTTTGGAATGCTACCAGAATTAAAAATTAGACCTGTGTCTTATTTGTTTTGAATGGTTGCAATGGTTATACTGATCTATCCACACAATGATTTTGCAGTTGCTGCCAGGTTTACACTACTGGGCACCTTCTGCTGGTATAGACAATACATTTGATCCTTTTCTATCACTCACCGCACCACATGAAAAAAGTATATAGAAATATTTAATGAATTATATACACCCACTAATGGTACTAATAGAAAAAATGCAGCTCTTCTCGCAAAAAAACAAGGTCCCTACTTGGTTGCATCGACCAATAAAAACCTATAAAGTTTCTTCGACATAAAATTCAAACATTACACAGTAGTTCTTAGAATGCTGCAACAAAATAACACATTTTCATAAAACATATTTTGGAAGAATAGCACAATAATGCAATTGTGATACTTGTTTGGTATTTTATCATTCGTATAAACATGTAGAATACATGTAATATGCTACAATCAGTAGAGAAAAAAAGAGAAAACGAACCGTGGCGAGATAGCGGAGTTTTTACATTTTTTTACAGTTAGGGCTCATGCCCACCACCAATTCTCTCATGAGTGCTATTTGTGGTTTTTACGGATAGCACTCGTACCTATGTTATTCTATGGGGCTGTGCACATGTCCGATTTTTTTTTTGCCTCTGACTGAGTGATTTAAGAAAAAATAAGCGACATGTCCAGCTGTGATCCCACCGTTGAATCAAAATCGGCAATGCAAGTCTATGGTTCAGTAAAAAAAATTGGACCATACTCAGATGACACCCGTGTACGCTCCGATTTTCACAGACTGATCGAATGGAGAAAGTGGAGGAACTTTTTTTTTCCCTCCACATCTGAGAAAAACTGATGCCACTCTGATCAAACTCCGATCAGAATAATAACACTGTTTTTCTCGGATGTGGTGTAAACGGTTGGTTGACACTAGCCCTACAGGAAGACATTAGAAAAGTTATGTCTTTATAAATACAAGGTTTCTCCATTTTGGAGATAACTGTGAAATCCTTAAATTTTCTTTCTAGACTGGTAAAATAGAAGACTTTTGCTTCATGTTGTTACTAAAAACCACATAAACGGTTCTTAAATTAAAGGGGCAGTTACATGTTCACAAAGGTACACAGCTGATTACTCTACCCTCTTTTAAATAGCAAAAACCATTGATAACCTTTTGAGTGGAAATTCTATTCATTGTGCAATGAGATGAAATATTTTTGCCTGGTATGCTGTACAGTTCTGTATGGGCTGCCATTCCTCTCTAGTAGGTCGGTCGGCATACATTCCTATAATATTTTACAATAATGCAGGCAAGTGAACTGTATTCATGATAGATTTGGCAGCAATATCAAAGAAATGTCTGAAGTCATCATGGAATAACCAACAACTGCAGATTCAACAGCTGACTTTACAGTTGACTTAAGTGATTGAACAGCTGCCAGCCTTTCTGGTGTCCAATCAATGAACTTTTGTCATGTCACAAGCAAAGGTCGAGTGCTGTCACTGTCATTATTCTGTAAAGGGGTAGTGTGACTTTAAAGTGAACATATCTCGTAAAAGAATTGCCTACTTTTGAAAACCCATTTTGAAATACTTTAAGGCCTTATTCAGATGTCATCAGTGTTTCCCGTACGTGTCCTATCCTTATTCTCATGGCTACAACACATACCCATTATAATCTATGGTGGTATTCACATGTACATATTTTTTCGCAAAACGTATCTCCCTGCAAAATTCATTGAGACTTGTCTGTTTATTTACTGCAGCATTGATGAAAAGTGCCAATATAAGTCTATGGATCTGGGAAAAACAGACAGCACTTGGGTGGCATCAGTGTGCTGTCCATGATTAGCATCGCAAGGGATAAAACAAGCTTTGTAATTTAATTATTTATCCATACATGAAAAACACTGATGACAAAAACGGACACACTGATGACACGCTGATCCAAAACGCTGATAACAAGGTACTTTTATTTTTTCCATACGTGAAAAACACTAAATGAATGAGGTGTAAAGTCTTGCTGTGGCGTAACTAGAGTCTGATGGGCCCCAGTATGAGATTTGAAAGAGGTCTCACCCCAATCCTGGTATATTTATGTTCTCCATCCTGGTATATATGTTGCTTATCTTGGGCCTCATCATGGTATATACAGTATATCCCCATTCTGCTAGATGTCCTTTCCCGGTGCCTATCCTGGTGTATATATCCCAAATCCTGGTATATATGTCCTTATCCTGTGCCCCATCCTGGTATATATATCCCCCATCTTGATATTATATATACAGTCATGGCCAAAAGTGTTGGCACCATTGAAATTGTTCAAGAAAATTAAGTATTTCTCCCAGAAAATGATTGCAGTTACACGTTTTTTTATACACATGTATATTTCCTTTGTGTATATTGGAATGTGAACCGCACACAGAGTTGGACATACGGGGCAGCCGCCCAACTCTTCAGATGCTTTTATTAAAAACTAGCCCTGTTATGGCCGATTAACCCTTCTTAGTACTATGTGTATTAGAGCATTACTCTAGGTTTTACATCACAAAGGATATCCACCTCTGTGTTATATATTGCTCTGGCAGCCACCTTACATACCTCCTCCTCTGCCTTAAGCTGTGGGGCTTGGCACCTTCCACCACTAGACACAAGATTCGAGAGACAGCATCAGCATTACCATGTAACTTCCCAGTTCTATGTTTCACATGGAAGCAGAAATTATGCAGGAATGGAAACCAGCGGGTAACGCAAGAATTGTTCCCCTCCCCTTTTTCTCTATCATCCACCTGAGTGGGGCATGAATCATAGAATCATAGAATGGTAGAGTTGGAAGGGACCTCCTGGGTCATCTGGTCCAACCCCCTGCTCAAAGCAGGATTCACTAAATCATCCCAGACAGATGTATGTCCAGCCTCTGTTTGAAGACTTCCATTGAAGGAGAACTCACCACCTCTCGTGGCAGGTCTGACTCTAATTTAAATGTTCGCTCTAAGAGATAGTATTGCTATATATCCACTGCCCACTATATAGCCAAGCTTTCCTTTTCTACAGTGGAATAATTTTTCTTACATGCTGACAGTTTCTAGTTAAAGAATAGGGAGCTTCTCTCCGTGTATCTCCTGAGAAAGGACCACTCCTAATCCAACTTCCAAGTCATCCACATGATATACAAATTCCTTATTAAAGTTGGGGGCTACCAGGACCAGCTGCTTACACAGGGTTACTTTTGTCCACCTCCGATGACCATTTAACCATAAGTAGAGATGAGTGACTTTGCCTTTTTTAGGGTCGAGTCGGGTTTCATGAAACCCGACATTCTCAAAAGTGGAGTCGAACGAAATCGGCCGACTATCGGAAAAGTCAGAGGTCCGACTGAAACTGAAAACTGAAACACGAAACCCAATGCAAGGCAATGGGGAAGCAAAGTTAGCAGGGACTGGAGGACAGTAAAACACCTACAGTGCCCATTTCAATGCCAACGACATCAATTCGTTATTACTTAAGCTTGGCACCTTAATTTACTTTATAATAATAGTTACGCATTGAAAATGGGCGTTATTTGGCTAAAGTTGTGGGGGGGGGGGTAGGGCTGGCTCCAGGTTTTCGTGTGCCCCGGGCGAGTGTCAGTGGGCCCCTTTAACACATACCACAATTCATGATGCTCCGATACGGCACAGAAATATAGGTATAGTACAATGACAAATACTTCACTTCTTACATTACATGACTGATATCTATTTTAAATTCTACAATAGCTCAAAAACCGGACAGTATATTACTCCATACAGTATTATGGCCACCACATAGTGCGCCATACAGAATAATGAGCCTCATATATTGCTCCATACAGAATAATTGGTCCCATATAATGTTCCATACAGTATATGATGAGCGCCACATAATGCTACAGTATATGATGGTCCCCATATAATGTGCCATACAGTATAGGACGGTCCCCATAGAGTAGAATGAGCCCCACTTATTGCTCCATACAGTATAATAAGTCGCATATAAAGCTCCATACAGTATATGATGGCCCCCATATATTGCTCCATACAGAATAGGCCCCATATGTGCTCCATATGATGCCCCATAAATAATGATCGCCATATGATGCTCCAGTATTTGATGGGCCCCATGGATGATGCTCCAGTGTATGATGGGCCAATAAAATGCTCCATATATAATGGGCCCTATTTATAATGCTCCAGTGTATAATGTGCCCTGTAGATTCTGCTCCAGTGTCTGATGTCCCCCATTTAGAATGCTCCAGTATATGATGGGCCCCATGGATGATGCTCCAGTGTATGATGGGCCCCATATATCATTCTCCAGTGTATAATGCTCCCCATATATTGCTCCAAACATTAAAAAAATGAAATACCTCTCCTCCCTGGGCACTGCTCTACTCTGGACTCCTCAGCGTCACCATATTCCAGCTCTCTGCACTTGGACTGTTCAGGCAGGGGGCGTACAGACGTGACGTCATCGCGCTCTCTGACCTGAATGTCACTGTCAGGAAACGCGGAAGACGTGACAGCGGTGGAGTAGGGAGAGATAAGTATTGCAAGTGGGGGGGCCCACTCATTGACGTCAGCACTGGCACAGGGCCCCTCATAGTACGCCGGTGTGTCTGACGGCGAGTGGTCTCCTCCAACGTCAGAGACACTTTTGCGTACTATGAGGGGCCCTGAGCGCGGGTGGGCCAGATGCTGACGCCGGCCCTGGGGGGGTGCAGCCCAGTTAGGGAGTTGGAAAAACTGGCATATGTTGAGGTGTAGGCTGGATGTTCAGCAGCTGCAAATGGAGGAATTGGAGAAGTCGGAGGAAGAGGAGACAAAGCGAGCCATTTTGCTGGCAACCTATGTGTCATCAGGGGAAGGTGATACAAAATCCTTTGAAACACAGGCATGGTTCATTTTTATGAAGGTGAGATCATCAACATTTTGGGTCGACAGCCGGGTCCTTCTTTCTGTCAGGATTGATCCCGCTGCACTGAAGACTCTTTCTGATAACAAACTACCAGCAGGGCACGTGAGCTCCTGTAAAGCATATTGTGCCAATTCAGGCCAGTTGTCCAGTTTACAGGCCAGTAGTCAAAGGGGAATGAAACGTGAGGGAGAACATCTGATAGGGGAGGAGAGGTAATTTTGAACCATTGTTGACAACTGCTGCTGTCTCCTGTCTGTTTTAATCGATTCAGTATTAAGTCGTGTGAGCGTTCCTGAGAAATCAGTCCATAACATGGTCATGAAACCCCTGTCTCCAATGCCACTTCGGCTGTGTGTACCACGAACACCTCTTCCATTTGGCCCAGTACGGCTCGTGGTAGAACCTGCACCACTGCTGTGTGCTGGGAATGCCTCTAACAAACGGTTTACAAGAGTTGCTTGTTTGTTCGCCAGTATTAGTTCTAGGTTCTCCTGTGGCATGATGTTCTGTAATTTGCCTTTATAGTGTGGATCGAGGATGCTAGCCAACCAGTAGTCTTCATCTTTCATAATTTTGGCAATGCAGGGGTCCCTTTTTAGGATCGCAACACATAATCACACATGTGGGCCAATATTCCAGGTGTCAATGATGCACCGTGGTGGGTGGAGGAGCACTTTCTGCCAAATCCACATCCCTCCAGTCACGCACAAACCCTGTACTTGACCTTGGCAAGCTAACATTTTTGCTTGCCCCCTGAGAAGCATCCTCCTCCCCAAATCCCCTCATCCTCCTCCTCTTCTTCCTCCACCTCACCCAGGACAGTCCCTGAGCAGACAATGGCTGACTGTCACCAAGGCTTCCCTCCTCCTCCTCTGCTGCAGACACCTGATCCTTAACGTGCGTCAAAGTTTGGATGAGCAGACACATAAGTGGGATGCTCATTCTTATGATGGCATCGTCTGCGCTTACCAGCCATGTGCATTCCTCAAAACACTAAAGGACTTTACAGAGGTCTTTCAGCTTTGACACTGACCCGACACTCCATGTCTGCCCTCAAACTGCCTGCCCGTGTATCCTCCCACAAATGCATTACAGCCTGCCTCTGTTCGCACAGCCTCTCAACCATGTGCATGGTGGAGTTCCACCTTGTTGCAACGTCTATGATTAGGCGGTGCTTGGGGAGGTGGAACGATTGCTGCAGCCTCTGCATATGACTAGAGTCTACGGGCGAGCTACAATGTGCGAGCACAGTCTTCGCACCTTATGGAGCAGGGCTGTTAACTCCGGATAATTACTTAGGAAGCACTGCACCACTAGGTTCAAGGTGTGAGCCAGGCAAGGTATGTGTCTGAGTTTTGCCAGGGCTATGGCCGCCACAAAATTACGACCGTTATCACTGACTACCTTGCCTGGCTCAAGATGTAGACTGCACAGGCATGACCCAGTTTCTCGCTGCAAGTAGTCGGCCAGTACCTCCGCAGTGTGTCTGTTGTCGCCTAAAGACATCATCTTTAAAACAGCCTGCTGACGCTTACCACTAGCTGTTCGATAGTGGGACACCTCGTGTGTAACACTGGCAGCTGCGGATGGAGTGCTCGTGTGACTGGCTCTGTCGATGAGCTTTCGCTTCTGGAGGAGGGTCGAATGCCTACAGCCAACTGTTTCCTATACCGTGGGCTAGGCAGCACTGTCCCACCGCCACTGTCCCCTGTGGAGCCTGCATCCACCAATTAACCCAGTGTGCAGTGATGGACACGTAACGGCCCTGGCCATGCCTACTGGCCCATGCATCTGTTGTGAGGTACACCTTTCCACTCACTGATTGTTTGAGTGCATGGACAATGCGGTCTTTCACATGCAGGTGGAGGGCAGGGATGGCTTTTCTAGAAAAGAAGTGCCGACTGGGTAGGTCATAGAGTGAGACAGCGTAGGCCATGAGCTCTCGGAACGCTGCGCTTTCAACCAAACGGAAGGGCATCAACTCTAATGAGATCAGTTTGGCAATTTTGGCATTCAAAGCCAGTTTACGCGGATGAGAGGATGAGTACTTTCTTGTCCTACTCAAATGTCTGCTAGGGTGAGCTGGATTTGAGAGCTGCATATGGGGGAACTAGCGGTGGACATGACGGACTGAGAGGGGGGGTGATGTGGTGTAGCCTAGATCAGTCTTTCGTGCAAAAACATGTGATTCCTGACTGCTTTGCCTTGCGACGACACTTCAACATTCTTGCTGGTGTGTGCTAACGTAGGCTAAGGTGATTCACGACAGTAACGCTGCGTTTGGCTGTGCCTGGGCAGCGCCAACACGCAGCGTCAGCTAGCATAGTGAGGGATTCAGAAATCCGTCCACTTGCGACAACCGAGTGCAGACCTGCTAACGAAGCTCGCTTTCGACTGCACATGTCCTCGCGTTCGGACGGTGGTCCGAAAGAATTAAACAGGCTATGTAGCCCTGCTTCTTCGAGTTTCGAGGTGCTGAACCTCCGAAAGAGCGCGCGTCAGAAAGGGGGCGGGGCTTAGACGAGCGGAATTTCGCTCCGTCCAAAGCGCTGTGTCGGACCCTGAACCAGCCTACAGTGGGGAAGCGATGGAGCGTGCTGGCTACCTTCAGTCGGAGCAGGTGCACATGTGCTACCTGAGGTTTTGTAGTCCGTCCACGCTTGCAAGTGCATGGTCATTAAATGTCTAAGCATGCAACTGGTATTCAAATTTCTGAGATTTTTCCCTCGGCTAAAGGTCCTTCCACACTTCTTACAGATAACCTTTGCCTCATCAATAGGATTTTGGTCAAAAAAGTGCCACACTGCACTCTTCCTACTATGGAATACATTTTCAGGGCTTGCACGCTGTGCTAATTGGACCGTCAGGCCAAGCTGTCCTGCAACTCTTTTTGTTTTTTTAACACGTTTTTGGACAGCTACGGGCCTGCCAGATAACCGCTGCTGCGATGTCGATGCCTGCTGCGGATCCTTCTCCTCTTCTGAGCTATTGCCAGCGGCACCCTCTTCCCCAATGGATGCCAATCCGGGGCAACAACTGGGTCATCCATCACCTCCTCTTCAATTTCATCTGCACCTTCCTCTCTGTCACCGTGTAAGGTGGTATAGTATGCGGGGAGGGGCACCTGAGTTTCATCAGGGTCAGATTCTGGCTCAGTAGACCGCGAGAGCAATATAGTGCTGTGGGTCAATGTAACAGCAGAATCATCTAGCAGTGGCTGTGCATCAGTGTACTCCATGTCAGATTTATCTTGGACTGGGGAATTCAGGATTTGACTTGATAACCCAGGCATGGTATGTGAAAAGAGCTCCATGGCGTAATCTGAAGTGTGGGCTGCCTCATCCTTCACTTTTGGTGGGGGTGAAGGACACAAGGAAAGGTGTTATTCCTGACCAGGAGCCTGCACTGACGACTCAGTGCTTGCATTTTTGAAACTTCAGAAGAGGAGGCGAAAGAGCTGGAGGCTGTTTCGGCAATGTAAGCCAAAACCTGTTCCTGATGCTCAGGCTTTAAAATCTGTTTACCTACTCCCAGAAAAGGGAGCCTTCCAGGCCTTCTTGAGCCAGACGATGACGCCGGCTTAACACCTCCTGCCTTAGGTGCTGTTGTGCTTTTGGCACTACCAGCAGATGCACCACCACCACCACCATCAGTACCAGCTGGCCCCCCACACCCATGTCCGCGGCCTCCTCCACCATACTTCCTCATTTTTGGGAAAATGTACCCAAAATACCAGCAGATATATGGTACTTTATCCGAAGTGTACAGCTGTATACAGTCTAGGGATAATTGTAAATCTCCATATATATTTCAGGAGTCAGACAGACGCTCTCACGCTCAGTATGGATTAGACAAGAATATGAAAAGCTGAAAAAGGGTACTATATCACAAGCGTACAGCTGTATACAGTCTAGGGGTAATTGTAAATCTCCGTATATATTTCAGGAGTCAGACACAGACGTTCTCAGGCTCAGTATGGATTAGACCAGAATATAAAAAGTTGAAAAAGGGTACTGTATCACCATATACCACGTGTATATAGTATAGTGAAAATATTGTAAATCTCCCTATATATTTCAGGAGTCAGACACAGACGCTCACAGGCTCAGTATGGATTAGACAAGAATATTAAAAATCTGAAAAAGGGTACTGTATCACCAGATACCAGGTGTTTATAGTATAGAGAAAATATTGTAAATCTCCCTATATATTTCAGGAGTCAGACACAGATGCTCACAGGCTCAGTATGGATTAGACCAGAATATAAAAAGCTGAAAAAGGGTACTGTATCACCAGATACCAGGTGTATATAGTATAGTGAAAATATTGTAAATCTCCCTATATATTTCCGGAGTAACAGACAGATGCTCACAGGCTCAGTATGGATTAGACCAGAATATAAAAAGCAGATCCGCAAGACATAATCACACATGTGAGCCAATTTTCCAGGTGTCAATGATCTCTTACAGTGGTGGGTGGAGGAGGCCTTTCTGCCAAAAAGGGGACTGTATCACAAGCGTACAGCTGTATACAGTCTAGAGGTAATTGTAAATCTCCGTATATATTTCAGGAGTCACACACAGACGCTCACAAGCTCAGTATGGATTACACCAGAATATAAAAAGTAGAAAAAGGGTAATGTATTAGAAGCATACAGCTGTATACAGTGTTGGGGTACTTTTAAATCTCCGTATATATTTCCAGAGTCAGACACTGACTCTCACAGGCTCAGTATGGATCACACCAGAATATAAAAAGCAAAAAAAGGGTAATGTATCAGAAGCGTACAGCTGTATACAGTGTTGGGGTAATTTTAAATCTCCGTATATATTTCCAGAGTCAGACACAGAGTCTCACAGACTCAGTATGGATCACACCAGTATATAAAAAGTAGAAAAAGGGTAATGTATCAGAAGCGTACAGCTGTATACAGTGTTGGGATAATTTTAAATCTCCGTATATATTTCCGGAGTAACAGACAGACGCTCACAGGCTCAGTATGGATTAGACCAGAATATAAAAAGCAGATCCGCAAGACATAATCACACATGTGGGCCAATGTTCCCGGTGTCAATGATGCACTTACAGTGGTGGGTGGAGGAGGACTTTCTGCCAAAAAGGGTACTGTATCACAAGCGTACAGCTGTATACAGTCTAGGGGTAATTTTAAATCTCCATATATATTTCCGGAGTAACACACAGACGCTCACAGGCTCAGTATGGATTAGACCAGAATATAAAAAGCAAAAAAAAGGGTACTGTATCAGAAGCGTACAGCTGTATTCAGTGTTGGGGTAATTGTAAATCTCTGTATATATTTCCAGAGTCAGACAGACTTTCACAGGCTCAGTATGGATCACAGCAGGATATAAAAAGTAGAAAAAGAGTAATGTATTAGAAGCGTACAGCTGTATACAGTGTTGGGGTAATTTTAAATCTCTGTATATATTTCCAGAGTCAGACACAGATGCTCACAGGCTCAGTATGGAGTAGACCAGAATATAAAAAGCAAAAAAGGCTAATGTATCCGAAGATACCAGGAGTATACAGTGTAGCGGTAATTGTAAATCTCCATATATATTTTCGGAGTAACACACAGACGCTCTCTCAGTATGGATTTGACCGTAATACAAAAGGCAGAAAAACGGTACTGTATCAGAAGCGGACAGCTGTATACGGTTTTGGGGAAAATTGAAATCTCCGTATATATTTCCAGAGTCACACACAGATAGTCAGCATGTATTTGTCCGTGATACCAGCCGGTACACGGTAGTGTGTGAGGAGCGTACAGCTCTATACGGTGTGGGAAAAAATGAACGCTCGGTAACTGTGCTGAAAAAAAGAATAAAAGTATTAGTGCTGTGTAAGTGCTGTGTAGGTGCTGTGTAAAAAGCAGTCTGCACAGCAGTGTACACACAGCAATACAGTTAGCAGGCAGCCTAATAATCAGCTCTGCTGCTTCACACAAGAAATTCCTCCCCGGTCACTGGCAAGCAGCCTAATAATCAGCTCTGCTGCTGCACACAAGAAATTCCTCCCCTGTCACTGGCAGGCAGCCTAATAACCAGCGCTGCTGCACACAACAAAATCCTCCCCTGCCTCTCTCCCTACTGAGAAACAGCGGCAGGAACCTCTCCCTACGCTAAAATCGGCAGAAGTAAAATGACGGTCAGCGGTCAGGGCTTTTATAGCCACTGTGACGCCACACAAAGCAAGCCAATCACTGCAATGCCCTTCTCTAAGATGGTGGTGGCTGCTGCCCATGTCATCTCGTTGCCCACAGTGTGCGTCCTTGCTTATTGGCTGAGAAAAGGCGCCTGCAAGCATTATGGGAAAACCGACTTTGGCGCTCGGGTCGACGACCGCATGGCCGACCTCACGCCTTAATACTGCAGGAATTAAGTACAGTCATAGATAGACCATTATTTTTTATCTTTAAAGATTCCATAATATCGGGGTCTGTACCACAGGACTGGCGCATAGCAAATGTGGTGCCAATATTCAAAAAGGGGGCAAAAACTGAACCTGGAAATTATAGGCCAGTGAGCTTAACATCTACTGTGGGTAAAATCCTGTAGGTTTTTTTAAGGATACTATATTGGAGTATCTGAGGCTGAATAACCTCATGACACAGTATCAGCATGGGTTTACGAGGGACTGTTCTTGTCAGACTAATCTGATAAGCTTTTATGAAGGGGTAAGTTCAGGACTGGACCAAGGGAATGCAGTGGACATGGTCTTCATGGACTTCTCAAAAGCTTTTGATACAGTGCCACACAAAAGGTTGATACATAAAATGGGAACAATGGGATAGGGGAAAATATGTGTAAGTGGGTTAAGAACTGGCTCATGGATAGAAAACAAAGGGTGGTTATTAATGGAGCACACTCGGACTACTGGGTCACGGTTAGCAGTGGGGTACCACAGGGGTCAGTATTGGGGCCGCTTCTCTTCAACATATTTATTAATGACCTTGTAGGGGGCATACAGAGTAGTATTTCAATATTTGCAGATGACACTAAACTCTGCAGGGTAATAAATACAGAGGAGGACAATTTTATATTACAGGAGGATTTATGTAAACTAGAAGCTTGGGCTGATAAATGGCAAATGAGCTTTAATGGGGATAAATGTAAGGTCATGCACTTGGTAGAACAAACAAGATGTGTAATTATGTGCTTAATTGTAAAACACTGGGCAAAACTGTCACTGAAAAAGACCTGGGTGTTTGGGTGGACGACAAACTCACATTTAGTGGCCAATGTCAGGCAGCTGCTACCAAGGCAAATAAAATAATGGGATGCATTAAAAGAGGCATAGATGCTCATGAGGAGAACATAATTTTACCTCTATACAAGTCACTGGTGCGACCACACTTAGAATACTGTGTGCAGTTCTGGTCTCCTGTGTATAAGAAAGACATAGCTGAACTGGAGCGGGTGCAGAGAAGAGCGACCAAGGTTATTAGAGAACTGGGGGGTCTGCAATACCAAGACAGGTTATTACACTTGGGGTTATTTAGTTTGGAAAAACGAAGGCTTAGGGGTGATCTTATTACAATGTATAAATATATGAGGGGACAGTACAAAGACCTTTCTAATGATCTTTTTACTCTTAGACCTGTGACGGGGACAAGGGGGCATCCTCTACGTCTGGAGGAAAGAAGGTTTAGCCATAATCATAGACGCAGATTCTTTACTGTAAGAGCAGTGAGACTATGGAACTCTCTGCCGTCTAATGTTGTAATGAGTGATTCCTTACTAAAATTTAAGAAGGGACTGGATGCCTTTCTTGAAAAGTATAATATTACAGGCTATATTCACTAGTTTCCTAGATACTGCGTTGATCCAGGGAGCTAGTCTGATTGCCGTATGTGGAGTCGGGAAGGAATTTTTTTCCCCAATGTGAAGCTTACTGTTTGCCACTTGGTTTTTTTTTTGCCTTCCTCTGGATCAACATGTTAGGTCAGGTTAGGATAGGATATGGGTTGAACTAGATGGACTTAGTCTTCCTTCAACCTTAATAACTATGTAACTATGGTCGGGTTTAGTTCAGCGAAACCCGACTTTGGCGAAAGTCAGTGATTTTTGAATCTGACCGACCTGTTTCGCTCAACTCTAACCATAAGTGATGTTGTCCCCTTAAGGAGGTCAGTCAGGGGTGCGGCCACCATGGCAAAGTTTGGAATGAACCTCTTGTAGTACCCCACGATTCACAGAAAGACCCTAACTTGTTTTTTTTATTGTGGTCTCGGCCAGTTCTGAATTATGTCCACTTTATAGATCTGGGGTTTGATTTTGCCTCTACCTACTACATATCCAAGGTATTGAGGTTGGACTTCAGAAAGGCCGATTTTAATGGACTCAAAAAGAGCATAGGAAAGGTCCAATGGCTGGATGTTCTACAAGACAGAAATGTCCAAGAAATATGTAAGATTTTGGTAAAAGAAATTCTCATTGCACAATCGGTAACAATCCTGAAAAGAACTGGTAATAAAACTTATAGGAAGAGCGCAGATATCTCACAATTTAAAAGAGAGATGTATTTGGGGTATGTGCACACATTGCGGATTGGCCTGCGGAATTTTCTGCAGAGAATCCGCATCTCTTGGCAGAAAACGCAGGCTAAAACGCTCGTGTTTTTCCTGCGGAATTGATGCGGATTCCTTGCGGTTTTACAAGAGAGAGAGACACTATGTGCCAGAATGGAAACCGCAGCTGCAGACCCGCAAAAATAATTGACATGCTGCGGAAAATAAACCGCTGCTCTTCAGCGCGGAAATTTCCGCAGCATGTGCACAGCATTTTGCATTTCCCATTAATTAACATTATGTGCCCAATGCACTGCGGATGTGAGGCAATTCCGCGCGTCCAAAAACGCTGAAGAAACGCATCAAGATCCGCAACGTGTGCACATACCCTAACAAAGAACTGCTCACCTGATGTCGGTGTATGCACAAGCATATAATGCCGGCTGCCGCAGATCCCCGAGTCGGTGTGCGACCCCAACAGAATCGCTATATAGGAAGATTTGTGGATTGTAATCAGTGCTGCCAGTTAATCCAAATCAGACGGATTGAAAAAGTGAATAGTGGTTTATTCAACGCGTTTCGATTGCACAACCGAGGTGTGATCGTGAAGGCTTGATCATTGCCATGGTGACCCAATGTTGTCATGACGGCACCCGTGTCACCAGAGCCAGCAAAGTTGCAGCAGAAACAGTTTAAAAGGCATAGGAAAGCTCCTGCATTCCTATGCTTTATAAGTGATCAGGCTGAAAAAAGTGAAAGTTTCATAGTGGGACAAAGTAAAAACGTGAAAAAAAAAATGGTATATTATATTTTACAAAACCACAAATAAAAATGTATTGTAACCATAAATAAACATTTTTTAAAAAAAAAACAACAAATAAGTTACACATACTTGGTATTGTCGCGTCCGGAACAACCCAACCTATAAAATACTCTACCACTAGTTAAACCTTTCAGGGAACACTGTAAAAAAAATTAAAAAAACGAGGCAAAAAACTATGCTTTTTCATCATACCGCCGAACAAAAAGTGGAATAAAATGCGATAAAAAAAACAAATATAAAGAAATATGGTATCTCTAAAAATGTCATCTTGTCCCGCAAAAAACAAGCTGCCATACGGCTCCATGAGCAGAGAAATAAAAAAATTTATAGCTCTCAGAATAAAGCGATGCAAAAATAATTATTTTTTAAAAATAATTATTTTTTTCTATAAAACTGTTTTTATTGTGTAAAAGCATAAAAAGCTATATAAATGTGGTATCACTGACCCAAAGAACAAAGCTACCTTATGAATTTTACGACAGGCGGAATGGCATAAAAAAGCTCCAGAAAACATCTCCTGAATTGCTGGTGTTTGTTCATTCTGCCTCCCAAAAATTGGAATAGAAAGCTGTACCAATAAAAACATCAACTCGTCCCATAAAAAACAAGCCATCACATGACTGTGTTGGCCAAAATATGGAAAAATGATTGCTTTCAAAATACGGAAATGAAAAAAATAGTTTTTGCAATAAAAAACGTCTTTTAATGTGTAACAGCAGTCAAACATTAAAACCCGATACAAAATTGGTATCGCTGTAATCACACTGACCCCAAGAATACACTTGTCTAATAACTTATACCGCACGAGGAACGTGTAAAAAATAAATTAAACCAATTCTTCACCTGCTGTTGATTTTTTCATTCTGCCTCCCAAAGATCGCAGTAAGGCTTGGGGCACATTTATGCTGAGTGCTTAAATCTCTGAAATACCTGATTCAGATTACACCCTCGGGTTTAAGATTCCCTATAATGAGGCAGATGGAGGCACTGTGGCTGCCTTCTGACCTGTGATGCGGTGATGTCCGTCTTTTCATTAGGGGTGCATAAAAGCGTGGTCCGCCACAATTTTGTGTACCTCTGAAAAAAGGACACCACTTTTCGGAGATTACAGAGCTGCCTCATTGTAGTGAATATGTATACCTTGGGTGTTTCATCTGAATCACAAAACTTCAAATTAATCCACAAAAAAAAGCAAGCCACTACTCAGGTCCATCATCTGTTAACAAAAATATAGGGAGCTTCCACATTATGGGGCGCACAAAGGCTCTGGAAAAGCACTATGGCTCCTCACCCCAAAAACAAATTCAGCAAATTCCACGCTCCCAAATCCAAATGCCCCTCTCCCTTCTGAGCTCCAGTGTGTTTAAATGGCAGTTAGCGTCCACATATTTGGAATTTCTGTAGTGATGAGCGCCCATCTGTGTGTTTCATCAGAAGCACAAGCTGGGCACAATGTAGTGGTCACTACAATGTACTGGTCACTACAACGACAGTTAGCAATTTTCACTTAGCAATATTTGTAGCTGTTTGTTTCTGGAAAAGATCCATGCAGTCAAAATCGTCACTATACCTGTATATAAATTCCCAGAGAGGTATAATTTCCAAAATGGGGTCACTTGAGGGGGGATTCAGCTATTCTAGCACTTAGGCGCTCTGTATGGAGTCCGCAAACTATTATAGGAAAATTTGTGCTCCAGTAGGCAAATAGCGCTCCTTCCCTCCTGAGTCTCGCCGTGTGGCTATGCAGTACTGTACAGCCATATATGGGGTATTTTCTACATTCAACAGAAATTGTGGACAAATTATGGTGCCATTTTTACACATTTCCCAATGTAAAAATGTAAAATCTGGGCTAAAACAAAATTTTGGTGGTAAAAATTTAATTATTTTTTCCTTCACTACCCAATGGTATAAAATTCTGTGACCCACATGTGGTGTCAATATGATCACTGCACCCCTAGATGAATTCATTGAAAGGTGCATTTTGTAAAATAGGGTCTCTTATGAGGGGTTCGGCAGGTCTGGAAGCTCAGGGGCACTGCCAATAGGATATGGCACACTCAAACCAGTCCAGTAAAATCTGAAATCCAATATGGTGTTTCTTCCTTTCTGAGCTATGCACTGTGCCTGAAAAGTTTTCAATTACTTATGGGGTATCGGCATACACAGGAGAAATGCACAACAAATTTTGGGATCCATTTTTTCCTGTTATCCTTGTGAAATTTAAAAAGAATTAGGGCTTAAACAACATTTTTGTAGGAAAAATATATATTTTTTGTTTTTACAGATTCACATTGTAAAAATCTGTGAAGCACCTGTGGGCTCAAGAGGCTTACCACACATCTAAATTCCTTGAGGGGTATAGTTTCCATAATGGGGTCAATTGTGGGGGTTTTATCCTTTGTAGACACATCAGGGGCTCCCCAAATGCGACATGACACCCGCACACGATTCTGTCAGGGTCAGCATTGCAAAACGTCATGCCTTCCTTTCTGAGCCTTGCTGTGCACCCAAAGAATAGTTTTCCCCAACATATGTGGTAACTATGTGCTCAGGAGAAATTGCACAACACATTTTGGGGTTTATTTTTTCCTGTTATGCTGGTGAAAATAAAAAGAACATTTTTGTGGGAAAAATTAATTTTTTTTTATTTCACCGCTCTACGTTTTAAACATCTGTGAAGTACTTGGGGTTCAAGGTGCTCACCACATATCTACCATACGTAAGTTCCTTGAGGGGCCTAGTTTCCAAAATGTGGTCATTTGTGTGGGTTTCCACTATTTAGGCACATCAGGGGCTCTACAAACACAACATGGTGTCCGTTAATTATTCCAGCAAATTTTCCATTCAAAAAGTCAAATGTCGGCCTTTCCCTTCCAAGTTCTGCTGTGCGTTCAAACAGTAGTTTTCCTTCACATATTGGGCATCGGCGTACGCATAAGAAATTGCACAACAGATTTTATGGTGCAATTTTCTTCTGTTACCCTTGTGAAAATGCAAAATTTGGGGTTAAAAACATTTTTATGGGAAATAAGTGATTTTTTTTTATTTTCATGGCTCAACATTATAGACTTCTGTGAAGCACCTAGAGGTTTAAGGTGCTCACCATACATCTAGATGGGTTTCTTGAGGTGTCTTGTTTTGAAAATGTGATCATCTGTGGGGGGGTTCTATTTAAGCACATCAAGGGCTCTCCAAATGCGACATGGCATCCGCTAATGATTCCAGCAAATTTTACATTCAAAATGTCAAATTGCTCTCATTCCCTTCCGAGTCCTGCCTTGTGCTCAAACTGTGGTTTTTCCTCAAGTATGGGTTATCGATGTGTTCAGGAGAAATTGCAAAACAAATTTTGGGATCTACTTTCTCCTGTTACCCTTGTGAAAATTGAAAAATTTAGGTCTAAAATAACATTTTTGTGAAATAAAGTTAAATGTTCATTTTTTTTTTTCCACATTGCAAAATTTCCTGTAAAGCACCTGAAGGGTGAATAAGCTTCTCGAATGTGGTGTTGAGCACATTGAGGGGTGCAGTTTGTAGAATGATGCAACTTTTCGGTATTTTCTGTCATATAGACCCCTCAGAGTCATTTCAAGTGTAGTATGGTCCCTAAAAAAATTGTTTTGTAAATTTCGTTGGAAAAAATTAGAAATTGCTGGTTAACTTTTAACCCTTATCACTTCCTAACCAAAAAAGTTTTTCAAAAATTCTGCTGATGTAAAGTAGACATGTGGAAATGTTATTTATTACCGGTAACTATTTTGTGTGACATAACTCTCTGATTTAAGGGCATAAAAATTACAAGTTTGAAAATTGTAAAATGTTCTAAATTTTCACCAAATTTCCATTTTTTTCACAAATAAACATAAGTTATATAGAAGAAATTTTGCCACTATCATGAAGTATAATATGTCATGAAAAACAGTCTCAGAATTACTAGGATATTTTGAAGCATTCCAGAGTTATTACTTTATAAAGTGACACTGGTCAGAACTGTAAAATTTGGCCTGTATCATGAAAGTAAAAACAGGCTTAGGAGTGAAGGGGGGTTAAAGAAAAATATATAAAAATATACCTAAAAAGAGTATTGGATATTTTAATTTTTTTTTAATAGGTTAGAGTACAGTAGGGCCTGGCCAAAAGAGTCTACTTTGTCATGGTGGGGGCTTAAAAAATCGTTTCAACAAAACAAAAACAAAGATTGCTGTGCTGTCCTGTGAAGCTCTGTCCAGTTAACTTCCCTGCATTTGGTTCAATCTGAGCAGAGTGTAGCTCTGTACACCCTAAATACATCTGGCTTCTTCTGTCTTCAGTCATATCATCAATAAACACTAGTGGCCCAGTACCATTGGAATCCATGCATGCTCATGCCATCACACTGCTTCCGTTGTTTACAGAGGATGTGGTGTGATTTGGATCATGATCAGTTCTAAACCTTCTTCCCATCATTCTGGTACTGGTTGGTCTTAAGTTTCATCTGTCCAAAGAATGCTTTTCCAGAACTGGACTGGCTTTCTTAGATGTTTTTCGGCAAAGTCTAATCTGGCATTTCTAATTTTAAGGCTGATTAATGGGCTGCACCTTGCAGTGAACCTTCTGTATTTGCTCTCATGAAGTCTTCTCTTTATGGTAGACTTAGAAACTGAAACACCTACTTCATGGGGAGTGTTCTTCTTGTGTGGGATGTTGTGAAGGGATTTTTCTTCAACATGGAAAAGATTCTGCGATCATTCACCACTGTTGTATTGCGTGCATGTCCAGGCTTTTTTCAGTTCCCAAACTCACAAGGGCGCTGTTTATTTTTGAAGAATGTACCAAACTGTTGCTTTGGCCACTCCTAAACTTTCTGATATTTCTCTGATAGATTTTTTTCTTTTTTTAGCCTAATGATGGTAAGTTTCACTTCCATTTTGAGCTTCTTTGACCACAATGTTGTGGGTTCACAGAAATGCAAATACAAAGTGGAATCAGCTCCATACCTTTTACCTGCTTCATTGATTATGGATTAACGAGGGAATAGCCCATGCAGCCCATTAAACAGCTTTTGACATAATTATCCAGTTACTTTTAACCCTTAGTGACCAAACTAATTTTGGCCTTAATGACAAGCTCAAATTAAATAATGGTGACCAGTGTCAATTATGTGGTATTAACTCTGGAACGTTTCAACTTATCCCAGTGATTCTGCAAATGTTTTTTCATGACATATTGTACTTCATCCTAGTGGTAAAATTTGTTCGATATTATTTGTTTGTGTAAAAATATAAAATATTTGGGAAAAAAAATAGCAATTTTCAAAATGTCAATCTTTATATCTTTAAACCAGTTAGTCATACTGTACAAATAATTAATAAATAACATTTCCCATATGTCTACTTTGCATATGCATCATTTTTCAACTTTTATTTTATTTTGTTAGGATGTTAGAGGAGTTAAAAGTTTTGGAGCAATTTCTAATTTTTCCAACAAACCTGTTTCTTTAGGGACCTATTCAGATTTCAATGGACTTTGCGGGGTCTGTATATTGGAAACACCACAATAGTGATACCATTTTAAAAACCCGCACACCCCAAATACTTAAAAAGTGTTGTCAGGAAATTTTGTAACCCTTCATGTGCTACACAGGAATTAATACAAAGTGGAATGAAATTTTTTTTACTTTAAAAATGTTGCTTTAGCCTAAGTTTTTTCACTTTTGCAAGAGAGAACACCAAAAAGTGGACCCCGCAGTTTGTTACCTACTTTCTTTCAAGTGCAGTGATACCCTAAATGTAGTCAAAAAGTTCAGTTTGGGTGCACGACAGAACTCAGAACAGAAGGAGCACCATTTTCATTTTGGAACAAATATTGGCTGAAATAGAGTGCGATCGACATGTCACATTTGCAGGGCCCCTAAAATGCCTAAACAGCAGAAACCCCACAAGTGACCCAATTTTGCATACTGCACCCCTCAAGGATTTTATCCAGTGGTAAAGTGAGGATTTTGAACCCACAGGTACTACACATTAGGTCGACATATTGAATATGTCATCATTAGTGTTGAATGCAAGTGCTTGCTACTCAAGTTTGCATCAAATATTTTGTGACTGTTAGACAGCCTTAAAGCATGCAGATAGTGCCCATGTTTGTCAGGCAATCCCCACTTTTTTTGGGTGTCTAACAGATGCCAAACATGCATGGTGGGGACTTGAGCATGTCACTCGAGCACCCGCAATACTTCGTGCGTATCCGACTCAAACTTGGGTAATGAGCATTTTTGCTCATTACTAGTAGTCATTTGGTCATCATTTTTTTTTTACTTTAGAAAAAACCCTAAGCCTAACCCTGACAGCAAAGAATGAAAGAAATACAAATTCTAAACTAAAAAAAAAAAATGTAATCTAAGGGGATGACACATGGGCATGGGGAGATGATTTACTAATTACTGGGTTTTGATTACTGTGATAGATTCTATCACGATCAAAAGTCAGGAACCAATAAGAAAAATATCTGCTGTTGCTGGGTACCGTCCGGTAGATCTCGATGGGTGCACTTGCACATGTGCCGGCCATTTTTCTTCATGATGAGGAGACAGTGGGTCGAGGGATGGAGCAGAAGGGCCCAGGAGATGGCGGAGGTACCAAGGGGGGAATGGGGACACTATTTCTCTCTCCTCTGAAATGTTAACTCGTCAGAAGAGAGATAAATGATTTTTAATAGCGGACACACTTTTTATTCATGATCGGGGACAGGAAAAAACGGCCCTGATTGTGTAGTCTGGCGTCTCAGCTACTCCCAGTAGCTGAGACCCTGGAGATTTTCGGACCCTGGGCGCGGCACTCCCTTATTCCCAGTCGTCGTTTTAAAACGGCTATGAGGGAATAAGGCCCATTAGCTACCGCTATTTTAATGCACATTGGCGGTTAAGGGGTTAATCCCTTGAAAAAGAGGCAGCTACATGTTAAAGAGCTGTAATTTCTAAACCCTTACTCCAATTGAAGCTGAGCACTTTCACTAACCCCTCAACATCCAATGACGGACAGAGTCCATCATTGGACGCCTTCTCCTGTTTGGTGCGGGCTCCGGGGATGAGCCCGCACCTTTTCCGACATATGACAGCTGATCTGATCAGCTCACATGTGACTGTAAATAGCCGCGGGTGGAATCGCGATTCATCCGCGGCTGTTAACATGTTAAATGCCGCAGTCAAACTCTGACAGGGGCATTTAACATGCACGAGTAGGAAGCGCATCATTACCTCCTCCCAACAGTGCCCGTGTCACATGACTGCGGGTCGCCAATGGGTTGGCATGACAATGGTCAGTAGGAGACCCCTGTGGTTGTCATAATCGGATAGCTATGAGCGCCGTCCAGCAGTCAGCGCTAACAGAAAGTGAGCATATCTGCTACATAGAGCAGGGCTGCAGCTCTGCTCGATGTAGTACAAGCAATCGGATGATCGCAGCTTCTAGTCTCCCATGGAGACTACTGAAGGAAGTATAAAAAAGTTTTTTAAAATATTTAAAATATTCAAAATAAAACAATTAAAAAAAATCAAACATACACATATTTGGTATCGCCGGGTTCAGAATAGCCCAATCAATCAATATATAAAAAGAATTAAACCAATCCGTAAATGGCGTAGCGAGAAAAAAAATCGAAATGCCATAATTATGTTTTTTTGGTCGCTGCAACATTGCACTAAAATGCAATAACGAGCGATCAAAAGATTTCATACACACCGACATGGTATCAATAAAAACGTCAGATCGGCACACAAAAAATAAGCCCTCACCCAACACAACATTATGAAAAATGGAGACGCTATAGGTCTCAGAAAATGGCAACTGTTTTTTTTTTTTTTTTTTACAAACTTTGGAATTTTTTTTCACCAAGTAAATAAAAAAGAACCTAGACATGTTTGGTGTCTATGAACTCATAATGACCTGGAGAATCATAATGGCAGGTCAGTTTTAGCATTTAGTGAACATGGTAAAAATATTCAAAAAACAATTGTGGAATTGCACTTTTTTTTGCAATTTCAACACATTTGGAATTTTTTTCCCATTTTCCAGTACATGATATGGAAAAATCAATGGTGCCACTCAAAAGTACAACTTGTCCCGCAAAAAAACAAGCTCTCACATAGCCATATTGACAGAAAAATAAAAATGTTATGGCCGTGGGAAGAAAAGGAGCAAAAAATGGAAACGCAAAAATGGAAATACCTCTGGTCCTTAAGAGGTTAAGCCCATATTGATTATAAACACTTGCCTAAACTTTGTACTTCCCAATTGTGTCTGGACCTAACTGCATTTGAGACTTTGCAGATGGCTTGAACACAAGTCATCACTTCTTAGTAATTCTAAGAGCTGGACTAGTTATTACAGATAGATGCATAAGCAGGTGCTACAATTGCACTCATTACTTACAATCAGGATGCAAATATCATATAGTAAGAAGTAAATGCCATTTTCAAATACTTGTAATATGAAGCTTTAGATTTATTTACAAACCCTCCATGATGCAGAAAGAGGTGGCCCAATGTCCATCTGATAACATCGGAAATGAGTATGTATTGTTCTACACTAATGTTGTTCTAAATGTATCAAACATTCATATTTCTATATTTCATATTTACCCACAATAAGAAATTGTTAGTTATAACAACAAAGGAGCAAAGCATCCAAAGTATGTTAAGACTGGTTGACGATAGAGATTTTCCGTTTTAGGAATGCAGTGGGCATATGGCCCGTTTTTGTGTGCACCCACTGTGGTAGGATCTTAGGGCCCGGGTAAGGAATGCAAAAGAATTTCAATGATGCTTAGACGTACAGATTTCGCTTTCTTTGAATGCTATTTTGCAGTTGGCATTCAGCCACCTTTACTATGCACCCACTGTTACATCAGGAATTTCCATGGCCTATTAAGCAAAAGACTTTGTAAGAAAACTATTCAGAAAACAGTAGCTTAACGATAATGACTAACTTGTGATACTATTGATGTTTCTATGGAAAGACTAGTTTGTTACAGACTTTATAACCAGCACGGGTTAAGCAGCAAAAAGGACACTGTAGAATTGCAAGTTGTTTTCCTACAGATACAGGCTGTGTTTGAGACAGATGGCATCAGAATATTTCTCAGCATGGCATGTCATAACCAGAGGACTGTTGTTATTTGCTCAACAGCTTTTCGGTGTCCTCCAACAAGCATGTGCATTATTTACCTCTTTTGTTCTGTACTGCTCTATACAAATGGATTAATGGAATGTAATAAATTCTTAACAGCACAGGAATTGCTGATAAATAAAGGTACTGCCACACTAAACAATCCCGCTAGCGATCACGATAACGACGCATACTAATGCGATCGCTAGCGGGATTGTTTCTATATCGCTAAGTGCGGCCACATTTAGCGATATAGTTAACGACGCTATCGCCGTTAGCGATCTTCTTAACGACTTTAGCGGTACAAAAGTACCGCTAAATCGCTAAGAAAAGGTGCCACACTAGCGATATATACTTACCCAGCGGGAGCGCCGACGAGAAAATAGGGTCCGGAACGATTCCAGCGACGAGCGAGATCACAGCAGGAAGCTCGTCGCTGGCAGATGCCGCACTGAACAACATCGCTAACGGGATCGCTAAATAGTGACGTTTTTTAGCGATCCCGTTAGCGATATTGTTCAGTGTGGCATACCCTTAAGGATATTTTTCTTCTATCACTGAAAGTCAATGCCCCATAGTTTTTCTATTAAACAGTTACAGATTGTACAGTCATGGCCAAAAGTTTTGAGAATGACACAAATATTAATTTTTACAAAGTCTACTGCTTCACTTTTTCTAATGGCAATTTGCATATACTCCAGAATGTTATAAAGAGTGATCAGCTTAACAGCAATTACTTGCAAAGTCAATATTTGGCTAGAAAATGAACTTTATCCCCCAAAACACATTTCAACATCATTGCAGCCCTGCCTTAAAAGGACCAGCTAACCTCTTTTCAGTGATTGCACCATTAACACAGGTGTGGGTGTTGATGAGGACATGGCTGGAGATCAATCTGTCATGATTAAGTAAGAATGACACCACTGGACACTTTAAAAGGTGGCTGGTGCTTGGCATCATTGTTTCTCTTCTGTTAACCATGGTTATCTCTAAAGAAACACGTGCAGTCATCATTGCAATGCACAAAAATGGCCTAACAGGGAAGAGTATCGCAGCTAGAAAGATTGCACCTCAGTCAACAATCTATCGCATCATCAAGAACTTCAAGGAGAGAGGTTCCATTGTTGCCAAAAGGCTCCAGAGCGCCCAAGAAAGACCAGCAAGCGCCAGGACTGTCTCTTAAAAGTGTTTCAGCTGCAGGATCGGGCTACCAGCAGTGCAGAGCTTGCTCAGGAATGGCAGCAGGCAGGTGTGAGTGCGTCTGCACGCACTGTGAGGCGGAGACTCTTGGAGCAAGGCCTGGTCTCAAGGAGGGCAGCAAAGAAGCCACTTCTCTCCAGAAAAAACATCATGGACAGACTGGTATTCTGCAAAACGTACAGGCAGTGGACTGCTGAGGACTGGGGTAAAGTTATTTTCTCTGATGAATCCCCTTTTCGATTGTTTGGGACATCAGGAAAAACACCTCATTCGGAGAAGACAAGGTGAGCGCTACCACCAGTCTTGTCTCATGCCAACTGTTAAGCATCCTGAAACCATTCATGTGTGGGGTTGCTTCTCAGCCAAGGGAATCGGCTCTATCACAGTCTTGCCTAAAACACAGCCATGAATAAAGAATGGTACCAGAATGTCCTCCAAGAGCAACTTCTCTCACCCTCCAAGAGCAGGTTGGCGATCAACAATGCCTTTTCCAGCATGATGGAGCACCTTACCATAAAGCAAGGTGGAACTAAATGGCTCAGGGTACAAAACATAGAGATTTGGGGTCCATGGCCTGGAAATCCCCAGATCTTAATCCCATTGAGAACTTGTGTCAATCATCAACGAGAGGGTGGACAAACAAAAACCTAAAAATTCTGACAAAATGAAAGCATTGATTGGCAAGAATGGACTGCTATCAGTCAGGATTTGGTCCAGAAGTTGATTGGAGCATGCCAGGGAGAATTGCAGAGGTCCTGAAGAAGAAGGTCAACACTGCAAATATTGACTTGTTGCATTAACTCATTCTAACTGTCAATATAACCTTTTGTTACTCATATGTTTGCAATTATATTTCTGTCTGTGATAAAAAAAACATCTGTCAAACACACATAAAAACCAAGGGCAGCAATCATGGAAAATATAATATTGTGTCATTCTCAAAATTTTGCCATGACTGTAATCAGTGGCTGCAAAAGACCAATCTTATTATTTACTCCACCTTAGAGATGCTGCTTTCGGCAAAACCTCAGCATGCGCTCTAATGACTCAGTTCACATTTCAGCATGGGCTCTTCCATGAAAGTTCCCCTTATTTTGATTAATATTAAAGTGTAGCTTCTGTTCATTTTCTTGTGCATGATGGTAAAGGAGTACCCTACTTTATCTCTTGTTTCCCCCGTGCCTGTGGATTTAAATTCCAATATCAAATCAATAAGTCTAGGTTGCAAAATCTTGAAAAACCTATTCACATTAGGTCCCTCAAAGAGAATTGTTAGATGGTTACAGTATGTCCAGTGGTCAAACTTCAAGCTTGTAGGCCACCATCACAGGTTTTTAACACTATTGGTCTTCTCATATGGGTCAGTTTTGTCCCTCTTAGACACAAAGTGTGATTTCCAGTCCTGCACCATCTGTACTTACACTCGAGGTTTGGAAAAGTATTTACAGAAGACAAGTATATACTTACCGTAGGTATAAATCTTGTGAACAGGAAAGGCTACAGATCAAGTAGTCACTATTTGTTTCTTCATTAAAGGATATTCTCACAACAGTCATTTATGGCATATTCAAAGAAGATTACATAAATGTCTGACAGATGTGGGTACCACCCCTGGTACCCGAATGAATCTAGAATGGGGTGCCTCAATCACTTGTTCCAGCCAGCAGTGACTGAGGAGGTGGGTATGCATACACCAGTTCCTATGATTCATTACTATGGGACTTCCAAATACAAATGAAGAGTACTTGCTCAGCTGTATTCGAAACTCTTATAATACTGGAGAATCACATGTGTCACCATCACTCACTGTTGATCTGATGCTGGCTGAAAGCTGGACAGGAATCAGGGAGCCCCTGTTCTGGAAAAAGGTACAAGTCCCACCTCTAGACTTTTATGGCACATTCCATGGCTATGCCATAACTGTTTTTGTGAGACAGACCCTCGGGTCGAGCTGCATAGGACCACCATCTCCATGAATACCACAGCATAAAATGGAGAGGAAGGGAAATAGTCTAAAAATGGCAAAGTGAGAGTTTATAATAGCACACATTCTGTTACCAGCCTATGTAAGAAATGACAGCAATCTGTAACCTAAAATTGAACGAGAAAAATAATTGTCAGCAGCTCATCTCTCCATGTGAACAGGGTATGTGTTGCCAAAAATACTTTGTCAATAAATGAAAGTGTTAACAATCGTTCTTCCCCATACAGTTTCCATCTGCCTCTGAAAAAGGGCTACATTAGCGCTCATTGACGGGAGAAATGCCTGTGTAAAATGACTGTCTGACCCTCCTTTCCTCGTATGTCATATCCAAGTGAACAGGCACCGGGGGGATTTTAATTTTTGAACTCTTTTGAAACATATGCTTTTCTATGACACTGCATTGTTCAAAACAGTTCTATCTTCCAGTACGTAATAGAGATGAGCGAATTTGATCGGGTCAAGGCTTATACGGCAAGCTAGAGTGGGCCCTGGCTTCCTCGATCGCTCCGGCTGATCAATTGTTCGCCGCCGCAGCCCCATGTGTCATAGCTGTGTGACAGTCGAAACACATGCATGGAGAGCATGCTTGTTGGGATCTCCATGCATGTGTCATGACTGTCACACAGCAGGGGCACATGCAGCTGCACAGCTGATCAGCCGGAGCGATCCAGGTATCCGGGTTCTCTCTGCAGCTTATTCGGTAAGCGCTATAGCTTGCCGAATAAGAGGGAACCCGAACAAATTCGCTCTTCTCTATTAACGTAAAGTGATCTTCGTCTTCCTTTCAGTTGCTAGACATACAATACCAGCTCTGTACTGAAGGGTGTTGATAAGAGAAGACCGCAAACTTTCAAACTATCTTTGTATGTAATTTTACACAGAGGATACAGTCCTACAGTATGTTAGGTGAGAGAAATTATCTTAAAGGGGTTGTCAAGATTTATAATGGACTGCCTGTCTAGGCTCGCATAATTAGATGAGCGGGGGTGGTATTGCATGTCCCATTCACTTGAATGAAAAGAAGCTGTAATAACAGTCATTGGTACTACAAGAAATAGAGATCTTTGCCTGGTTAACTATAAAACAGAGCATGGTTGCTGTGTCAAATAACTAGAGTGTTGAGAGACTGATCTTATATCAATCTTCAAGCCCCCATACAAATTAGACGAACATCAGCTGAATATTGATGGGTTCAGACAACAGTCTAATGTTTATAGGTGTCCCCGATGCTGATCTTACAGGTCCGATTTTAGACAGATGATCTTTTTGTTCTTTAAGAGATAAGCTGCCGCCAGAAATATCTGGCAGCAGCAGCTCTCATAGAAAACAGAACAAGTGTTCTTGTGTCGGGCAAGACAGCTGCCGGACATATGATAAACCAAACCATCGTTCAACTGAAAGATACCTAGAGCTTATGGGGGTCTTCAAATAGCTTGAAATGTTGAGATTTAGACTGATCTAATATTAAAGGCTGATCCTAAAGGCCCCCTTACACTTTAGACTAACATTTGGCAAATATCAATGGGTTTGGCCAACAGTCTAATGTGTATGGGTGCTCCTGACTCTAACCACACTCATGGTGTTGGGGGGAGATAATGAACCGGAATGTCTGATTTTGGATTGCCGATCCTTTTGTCCTCTAAGAAACAAGATGCCACCAAGATGTCTGGACATCTGAACATAGGAGTGCTAGGCAGAATAAGCACACTTGTATATATGAAAGTTAAGAGAAATAGCTGCCGGACGAACGATAGGTTGAACGATCGTTAAAATGCATGTGGGACTTGTCACTCTTATATAATGCATATACCCTTTTATGTGTGTGCCAAGCAATGCAAGCACTGTAGCCTGAGAAGTGTTTACCTGAAGACATGAGGTTTCTATAACTTACAATAACTGTGTTCTCCAATACATATAACGTATGACACAAATAAAGACGCAGCACACAGAAATATGGTCGTTCAAGCATAAAAGTAAAATAATTTGCTTTTATCTATTCATTCACAAATCCTACACAATAAGACTAAATCCAAGGGTATAATTATCAATAAAAACACAATTTCAAAATAGAGGTATGAGAAAGGCACCAATACTAAGGAAAATGAGCAAAGTAATGAGAACAGATTTGCTTCTTTTTTATTATAAAAGTAATACTTCTTTTCTTTGGATGACTCGTGCCTTATGCAAATTAACGTCAAAATATTAATGGTTTTTTTTAAAGGTAACATTTTAAACTGGAGTGTGAACAATATTTGGAAATGTACAGCAGAAAAAAAATAAAAACTTAACCAAGATACAATGATTTCTTGCTCCAATTTTATGTAGGGAATTTCACTAATCTGTTTTCATCCCCTTATCATAAAAAATGGCAAAACATCAGCAAAGGCTTCCAACTCCCCACCCCCAAGGCTTACTACAATTGGTTGGGTAAGATTAGCAAAAAATAATAAAAATTCTCCTAAAAACGGCGTCAGTCTCCCAGATCCATAGGCCGAGTCTGGTTTTAGACAAGAGAAGAGTGGTGGTGTTTCTGGAGAACAGCCCCCTTAGACATTATACAGATATGGTAGCGGAATCAAGTAACACAGACCAACTCTTACTATGCACAAGTGACATTTGTATTAATGTATTGTATTTAATATTCCTTTCTTAGTATGATAAAGACTCCTTTTTAGTTATTATGGTTCACACCAGAGAAATTCCAATTTACCCAGATATGATTAGAGCGGTTACAGAGCAAAGGTGTAGAAGAGACAAAGTAACAATACAATGTAACCGGAACAATTCTACTTTTGTTTCCCATTACTAACACATCTGCACTGATATTAAACAGAAATGAGAAATGTACAAAATAAATCCTTAATAGTTAACATATTAGCCAGCCTTGTAATAAAAGTAAATGAAAACCTAAGACTAGAGATTCCCTATGAAAATCCATATTATGGCAAATTAAATAACATACTAAATAAAGGAGTGTCAAACAAACGGACCAAATTTATCATCCAATTTACCCCCGCTGCGTAATTATCACACATCATGAATTCCTGTACGGTTATAATTGCTTCACACATTAATACATATTTCAAAATTGGACAATAAAAGT
Organism: Oophaga sylvatica; assembly: GCA_033576555.1. Classification (NCBI taxonomy): domain Eukaryota; kingdom Metazoa; phylum Chordata; class Amphibia; order Anura; family Dendrobatidae; genus Oophaga; species Oophaga sylvatica. The sequence goes on from JARQOD010000002.1 coordinate 299,309,099, forward strand.
TGGTAAAGTAGATTTAAAGGGCACTCATCCTCCCTACACTATGCTGCAGGACGCCCAGCCTTCATGAAACCTCTTCAAATCTAGAAAATAATTATCTAGAGAAATAGAGAAGATAGTCCAGAGCGTATTGACAATCCCAATGGGAGCTATACATTTTTATCTCAAAAATAGTAAAGATATTTTACTACAGTTTTGTGTTTTGTGCAAGTTAAACACCAATAACTCTTGGTTTGCTAGAGTAAATCAAATTTATGCCTCTAATCCCACGTTATTAAAAAAAAAGCCACATTTGAGTATTTTCACTCGTAGCTTTTAGGATGCTTTTTTGTTCTGCAAGAAAACTGCAGACTATGGGCAGAAACTTGCAGCCTATATGACATGTTTTTGATGCATTTTTTGGTTGCAGGATTTTTTTTTTATTACTAACCCATTTTGATCTGAATGGGTAAAGATTGCAGCAAAAAGCCTGAAAAATTCACAAGCTGCATTTTTTTTTAAATGCACCACAAGTCGAAAAACGAAGTAAAAAATTCAAAATTTCCCGACAAGAAAAAGAAACGTAAAAATGCATCAAAAACAGAAATTATGAGAAGCCCTTGTATGTGATTTTCTTTTATGTAACATTCAAATTTTGATATAATCAGAGCAGCTTATGTCTTAGGCCTCTTTCACATTCGCGGGGCCTAGCGGCGCCCCGGCATTTTCCGCAGCGCCGCATCTGAAAATCTGATGCGCCGCATGCGGCTTTTTCGCATTGACATGCATTAGCGCCGCATGGCGCCGCATGTCAATGCGTTGCATGCGGTTTTGTCCGGATGCGGCGCATGTACATTGGGTGAATTAACGTTGCATGTAACGTTTTTTGTTTTTGCGGATGGTTTCTTATCTCTCCAAGCATCAGAAACCATCCGGCAAAAAACCGCATTTGGCCGCGGAAGTGTGAAAGTTTTCACATGCGGCGCTGCGGCAAAATGCCGGGGCGCCGCTAGGCGCCCGCCGGAAATGTGAAAGAGGCCTTACAGAAATCTTACCGTTGTTTTGTAAACGGACATAAAAACTGATACAATGAAAAATGGAACTAAAAAAAATGTCACTTTATCTCAACATTGCAAATCTTTTTACATAGTTCAAATTATCATATATAAAACCCATTGCTGATTGGGTGGACTAGTGTTTTCCTGTGCGCCAGTTTAATATATGAACTCCATTTGCGGCTTGACATCTTGTTTAAAAAGGACATTGTTGGCAAAATCACATTTAAGCTAATGTCAGAGTGTAAAAACCATCACAAAGCATTCAAACGGAGAATTCTTACTTCTATTCTCAGATCTCAATTTTTGTTTTCACAGAACTGTAAATGTCAGATTTTAATTAATAGCTGAAAGGGGCTGTCAGTCTTCTAAAGAAAGACAGAAGTCACTGTATGTGACTGCAGACTTCTGAATCTTGACTCACTGTCAAGATTTACTGGTATTGCCAGAGAAAGTGCGCTGTCACATGTCTGCAAGTATGGGATTTACATACTTCCAGTAACATTCTGATTTGATGTATTGATTGAAGCCAGGCACAAGTAAATGGAGTGAGCCCCGCACTCACAATACCGGTGAATCCTGACAGTGCGCACCCCACACTATCAGTATTCAGAAGTCATATAGAGTGACTGCAGACTTATCAGAAAACCAGACAACTCCTTTATGAATTGCACAAAACACTCACAATCCAGTTGTAAGTAAAATATGGCCTGAGTACAGGGTTATAGGGCATTTTACTATTGCCTGAGGACTGGGGTTTAGAAGACGGTCGTGATCATAACCTTTTTGGTTACTTCACCTTCTAGGAAAGCCTGGAGTAACATGCATACTTTTTGAAAATCTAGCAAAAGCTATGAAAGTCAATAAATAGGTAGAAAAAGGCTAGAATGTGCTGACACAGTGTGCATGGTAAACTGAATCTTAACTTCAAATTATAAAATCGAAAATAAGTCAATATGTCAGTTACTCGTTTTCTGATTGCAAGTACCATAGATAAACTAAACACCTCAGCAGAAGTCACTTAAAGAAAACCTTTTACCAAATGTTTCATGTTGAACTGGACACATGATGCAGAGAGGAATAAAAACACTTTGTTTTGCTTTTAATGTTGTAGATATTAGCAATCAAAGTATTTTGCCCCCTAATGAGTTAATTTTGGTTCAGTGCCAGTGGTTGTTATCAGAGAGTTTTCAATGAGGGAGTCTTCTTCTTCCCCTTGTATGGTGCTGACCAATGACAAGCAGGAAGCAACACACTGAAAGGAAAGAAGTACACATCCCCTCCATATCATAGAGCAGTTTTTCAGTGGGAGATGTAATGATACAGTTCTGATCTCTTGGTTTAACCTCAAGCATGAATCAGTGGGGGAGGGAGGGGCAGTGAAGCTGAGCTTAGTTGTGTCACATTACACACCCTTCCATCAGCACTTTCACCTCTGCAGTACTGCACCTTCCCCCACACAGCCTATGTGGAGAGGTTGAATTAAAACACAAGCAAAAAAATGTTTTGTCACTCTCAATCGTGTGTCTAGTTAAATATGAAAAATTAATTTTATACTGTGTATACAAAAGCTCAAAAAAACAAAATAAGCAGCTCAATATTTAGAATATTTTTTCCAGAAACACTGCACTAAAAATATTCTTTGAACAGGAATTGCAAGAGTTCTGTACCTTACAAAGCAGGTGTCTCACGTCTCACTCTCTTACTGCTGAAACTTTGCTACTAGATGCAGGCGATTCCTGCTTTTTGCTCTTCCTCAGATTGCAGAAGCGGGCCTTTCTCCTTGCCACTACCCTCCGGTCAGATCTCCTGAGTTATCTCTAGTGTGCATTGACCATTAAAATGATGACACACAACAAAGATCTTCTTCCCAATCAATGACCAGCTAATCCAGGTTCTTAAAGGGAATCTGTCAGATTTTTGTTACGTAATCTGAGAGCACCATGATGTAGGGGCAGAAAGCCTGATGTGTCACTGTATTAATATAATCTGTGTTTTATCAGCAAATTATCACTGCAGGACTAGGTGTCTTGTACCTCCCTGTCAACTGCTCTATGAAACCACACCCCCGCCATGGATTAGCAGCTTTCTGTCAATGTACACAGAAAGCAGCCAATCAGTGGTGTGGGCGGGGTTATACAGGAGTCAGCATTCTAAGCACTGCTAGATCTACAGAAGAGAAAACAGTAATTGCATTAAAATTATAGCATGCAGACCAGTAAGGGAAACATCGCTGGAATCAGAGTATCAGCTCTTATGTCATGCTGCTCTCAGATTACATATCAAAAACCTGGTGACATATTCCCTCTAAAGAACCTTTCTGCAAGGCTCATTGGTATTCTGTTATGTGCACAATTGTGTGTCCTGACTTGTTTCTATTTTTACACCCCAGCTACCTTCTAAACTACAATTCCTTGCCTGCCGCATGTGCTGACGCTCCACCTGGGTGTTAAAAGAACTCCATCAGCCCTGACCTACTGTTTTTTTTAACAAGGCATTCTGTCTACTGTCTCAATTTTAAAAGCCATTGGAAAAACAGAAACTACTCTGAGGGAGAGCAAAATCTGTAGCAACACAGCTAATCCACTGCTTGCAACCTCACAGATGCCACGAAATAACCAGTGCATTATGGAGAACCCGAAGAACTCCGGAAACATAAAATGAAGGTCAGCGGACCCTGCAATCTTCATCCAAAGCTGGATTTTTTTTTTTTGGGTGGGTCTTACTTTTACTATAATTGTGCATTATTACTGTGCACTTAATTTACAAAATCTTTTGCAAATTGTACATGAAATAAAGGTTTTGAATAATTGATATTGCTGGCATACAAGTCACATAGTCCAATGATTTACTCCAGTACTGCTGGTGGGAATAAGAAAGCTCTTGAGAGTCACTGGGCTGCTTTTTGAGTTTAAAAACATGGGATAAAAAGGTATCACACATCACATATTCTGTATCAACAAAAGGCCTGAGCGCAATGTTTAAAAAAATAAAAACTATCAATGTGTTCATTCCATTAAGGCTCAGAATGGTTGCTGCCAAATTCAAGTAATCCCTGGTTTCATGGTCCTTCAAGACAGCAACACTACGAAAAGAAACTACTTGCTGGTTCACAAATGCTAGAAATAATTCTTAACCTACATTACACACATATTTAATGCAAGTTTTTGGCAGTACAGTAAACTAAGCCAAGTTGAAATGCTGAGAATGCAAGCATCTCATAGAACAGGCTCTGCAGGGTATAAATGAATTTATTCAAGGCATGCTCACTACTACTAACTGGGTTATCACTTTCTAACTGATCTAGGATAGACATTTCTCTAATCCATTTAAAGTGTGGACATCAACCAAATAAAATAAAGTCAAATCAATCTATGGGCCAATACCAGCAAGTCAATTAACTAGCAACTGTGATCCAATTCTATTGATGAAAATAAACCATTAATGAACTTAATTGGACTGTTCTTTAGCTTTGTTATTGGGCTTGTACAGTACTTTTATATTGATGGCCTCTAATTAAAAAGTTTGTCCAGGTCTTTTTCTTATATTTTTTCCACTACAGGCATAAAAACCAACAGGTAGGCAGTTGCTAATGTAGGCAACTTCCTGCCTATTGTACCCGACACCGACAGAGTGGTCACTGTCCGCTTCTATTGTCAATTCAGCTGTGACACGTCAACAAGACGTCCGACGTTATGTTGATTCACAGTCGGCTTCCTGCAGTTAGGCAGTGGCGAGCCAGCTGTCAATAAGCATGACATGGGCAGTCAAGCCCCGTCAACAGAGAAAAGCGGATGAAAAGCCGCTGCTCTGTCGACGTGACATCAACGGAAGCTGCTGAATTGCCAGAAGGAGAACGCTCGGTTTCGGCGGAGAACATGGCCCGACACTAAAGGCAGTTAGTTAGCAACTACATGCCTGTTAGTTCTTAGGCACAATGTTAAGAAAACAATAGCCTTGGATAACCCCTTAAAGATAGGTCATCAATATTTAAAACTGATACTCACACAGCACCCCTGCCAATTAGCTGTATCCAATGCCGGGCAGTGTGATCAGTTGAGGAGCCCAGCTTTGTCAACTGTATAGTGACCCAGGCCAGACACTTTACATCCGCCCCTGTTTGAGGGCATAGGGGTGGATCTGCAGTACCCCAGTGCAGCCACTATACAGTGACTTACAAATGTATTTACCCCCTTTTTTTTACCTATTTTGTTACATTACAGTCAGTGTTAAAATACTTTTGTAATCAGATTTGTGTGTGATGCATCAGCACTATATAGTCTTAAGGTACTGCCACACTAAACGCTCCCGCTAACGATCACAATAACGACGCATACTAATGCGATCGTTTTTGTGATCGTTTTAATGTCGCTAGTAGCTGCCACACTTAGCGATCTCGTTAACGACTCTAAAGCGGTTAGCGATCTAATTAACGACTTTAACGGTCATTGCGATGTAAAAAACAGCGCACATCGCTCACAAAAGGTGCCAGACACAGCGATATAGCGTCACCAGCGGGACGCCAACGATCTAAATACGGTCCAGAACTCTAGTGAACGATCAGCGAGATCACAGCAGGGGCCACGTCGTTGCTACATGCCACACACAATAGCGTCACGAACGAGATCGCTAAATAGTGACGTTTTTTAGCGATCTCGTTAGCAACCTTGTTTAGTGTGGCATACCCTTAAGTTGATGAAGTGAAGTGAGAAAAATATAGGCATAACTTAAATTTTTAGGGTCAAATAACTAAAAATTATTGGCGTGTATATGTATTCACCACTTTTGCTATGAAGCCCTGAAAATTTCTGGAGCAAGCAATTACCTTCATAAGTCACATGCTTAGTGAAAGGAAGTTCACCTGTGTACATCATTTCTGAAAGGCCACAGAGGCTTCAACACCATTAAGAAAGAGATACCACTAACCAAAGAATACTATGAAGACCAAGGAGATCTTCAAATAAGTCAGGAACAAAGTTGTTGATAAGCACAAGTCAGGGTTTGGTTAAAAAAATATCCCCATCTCTACTGAACCCCTTGAGCACCATCAAATGCATTATCATCAAATGGAAATAACATGGTAAAACAACAAATCAGCCAAGTGAGGGCCATCCACAAAACCTCTCAGCCTGGGTAAGGAGGGAATTAATCAGGGAGTCAGCACAAAGAACAAAGGTAACCCTGAGGCTGTGGTTCCACGGTCCGGAACCACAGCGCTTTGGACGGAGCGGAAATTCCGCTCCGTCTAAGCCCCGCCCCCTTTCTGACGCGCGCTCTTTCCGGAGGTGTTCAGGACACCTCCGGAACACCTCCGGAAAGAACGCAGGGCTACATAGCCCTGTGTGAAATTCTGTTGCGGCGACGCACCGTCGCCGCAACACGCGAGGACATGCTGCGGTCTGAAAAGACGCGCCGCATGTCCGTTTACGCAGGTCTGCCACCTGCGTGTTGTTACGCATAGTGGAGACGGGATTTCTTGAAATCCCCTCCACTATGCTGTAACATCTGGACGCTGCGTGTTTGGCGCTGCGCCAGCGCACAGCGCCAAACACGCAGCGTTTACTGATTGTGGAAACTCACCTGAAGGAGCTGCACAGTTTCCAAGCAGAGGCAGAGAAAAGGCTTTACTTACACAGAAAAACTGTAAGGCTCATTTTGAGTTTACCAAAAGACTGTGGTCAGATGAGACCAAAATTGAACATTTGACCACCAAGGTAAATGCTATGTCTGGCACCAACACAACTCATGCCACCATCCCCACAATGAAACACGGTGGTGGCAGCATCATGCTGTGTAGATGTTTTTCGGCAACAGGGACAGAGAAAGAAAATGGTCCAAGTCGAGGGGAAGATGGATGGTGCAAAATACAGGGATATTCTTGAGCAAAACCTGTTTCAGTCTGTCAGTGATATGAGACTGGGACGGAGGTTCATCTTCCAATAATACAATGACCCAAAGCATACTGCTAAAGCAACACTCCAGTGGTTTAAGAGGAAACGTGTAATATTCTGGAGAAGCTTAGTAAAGCTCGCAACTTAATCCAATTGATACTCTGTGGTCAGACTAGAAGATTGTTGTTCACCAAAGGAAATCATCTGACTTAAAGGAGCTGGAGCAGTTTTGCCTTGAAGAATGAGCAAAAATCCCAGTGGCAAGATGTGGAAAGCTCATAGAGACTTATTCAAAGTGACTTGTAGCTGTAATTGCTGCAAAAGGAGGCTTTACAAAGTATGGAGTTTAGGAGGGGTGAACAGTTTTGCACACTGAAGTTTCTACTTATTTTGTCCTATTTGCTGTTTGCTTCACAATAAAAAAGAAAACCAAATGTTCACAGTTATAGGCATGTTCTTAATATGACCTGATACAAGCCCTCAAAAAAACTGTGAAATTCCAGGTTGTGAGGTAGCAAAACACGAAAAATGCCAAGGGGGTTGAATACTTTTGCAAGACACTGTGCAATTGACAGAGCTGTCAATCCCATCCGCCCAGCACTGGGAACAGCTAATCGGAGGAGTTGCTGGGTTGTCACACCCCCACGATCAGATATTTATGAACTATCCTAAGGATAGGCCATCAATATAAAAGTACTTGACAACATGTTTAATAACTATTTTATGTAGCATGAGGGTCAGGATTAAAGTGACAGCATTCGTGGGAACCTGTGTTTCAGAAAACTTTCAAATCTTATATAAAGTAATTATCTTATACAAAGTATGTATTGGTCATTCACCTTGAGCTATGATACACTATGTTAAAACAACATCCCAAGACATTTCTGACAGAAGTAGTTCTTCATTGGGCTTAATGACAGGAAGCCGCCTATGTGATAGCAAATGGGTCTTTTCACGATCTGTTCATATAATATATCAAATCTGTTCAGTTTTCTGAATATTTAGAAACTTTCCAAGTATAAGTTAGCGTTTGCTTGTCCATTAACTGTAAAATAAGCCAACATGGAACACCAAAAATGTTTCCTGAAAAAAACAAACATCAAATATTTAGGGGCAAGCCGAACCAGGATTAATCTTTGGTTCTACAAAAATTAAAGAAAGATCTTTAGTAGAATTGTTGACAGTCTAACTTAAGGCCTCATGGGTGACACTGGTCTCCCCAATTCCACTATAGCTTACGTAAATTGATTACGCGGTCACGACATGACCCAAATTGTCACACGAGAATATAAGTTACATCCTCATATGCCCGATTAGACCATTAACAATGGCAGTTTTTACCTAGCACCTAAATCATCTCCTTGTAATTTTTAAGGAGGTGACAACTTTCCAAAAATAATGCCTGGAGTTTCCAGTAAAAAAAAAAAAAACAGATAAGGTTGGTCAACTTTAAGGTTCTTCTCTTGGACCTTTTGTACATTAGATGTGAAAAACAAACCATACCTTAATCATTATCAGACCAAAGGATGAAAAACATTTTAGTCTAGTCTCTTCTTTACATCTGCTAACTGGAGTTTTACGTTCCAGCAAAGATCTAAAAAAGAGTTAACAGAAGCGACTAAACATATTATTTTGTCTGCGGTCATAGCCAATTCCAGTCCCTGTGCTGCAGGCACTTTTCCCAAAAGTGCCTCTACCTACATACAATGCTCTGATAAAAGGAACAGCATGCTCGATGTAGACGAATCCCATTTGTAAGGTTACAGTATTCATTGCAGATTCACGATAAAGCTGGCCAAATAGTTATGCAGACATCTTTATTAAAAGCAAAAATAAGATTCACTAAGGAATTCTGAATACAATCCCCTCATGTCTTTTGCCATAGAACAAAAAGGCTCATTGATGACGTTTCATCTTGGTTTTATGGATAATTTAAAAGGGTTGTGATTTTTTTTAAAAGTATAATTAAAGAATACTTATTTAATTTTTTGCTTTTAAATGATAGCTATTAAATATTTTCAGCAGATCATCTGGTGTTCAGGTCCTGTGACCCCATTGATTGCTCAGCAGGCAGAAATGCTGAGTTTCTTCCTGAGTGTGTGCACAGACCCGTGTATGGTTCCATTAAAAAAAATCTATGGGACCGATGCATCAAAGTGTTTTTGCCAGAAAACTGGTGGAAACCACTTTGAATAAGCACAACATTTTTGAACAATGCAGAGAAATGTTGCGACTTTTGGCGTTCTCACCCCAGTTCCAAGCAGCTCCGTAAAAAACAGAGCAGAGTTGTGTCCAAGCCCACCCTTCATCTCCATGGAACGTGAAGATATTTATGCAAGAATGGAATAATATTTCTGACGGGGCGCACACCACTGATAAGATGTGCCAAATTCATTAAGTGGTGTGTGCCTGAATTTATTACTGCATGCCCCTCATTAAAATGCCACCTTAATAAATCAGGGCCTATGAGCCTGTGCACAGAGTATGGGCTCTCAAACTCTCTTTTTAGACCGTTCACTTTGTGCCCATGTACAGGGAGAAGCTCAGTGATTCTGCCTGCTAAACGGTGTGCGAGTGGCTTTTTGAGTTATCAGTAGGGGTCTCAAAATCTAAACTACCACTCATCTGCTACACATATTTTAAAAAAAAAAAATATGTACTCTTTAAAGGGCTATTCTCATCATCTAAAATTGGTACAACTGCAAAGTGCTTGCAAAAACAAGCATCTTTGCATTTTACAGTTTTCCTCTTATCTGGCCAGTGTCACTGCAACTGTATTCTTCCGATGCTGTAGAGCAGGGTTCCCAAACCTGTGGCTGGGGGGCCCCTAATGTGTGGCTCGCGTCTGTCCGCCAGCTTGGTGCATTAGCACAAGGTCTAGTAAACAGCTATGAAGAGAAGGTCACAAGATGATGACTTTCCTGAGTATCCCCACATAGAAGAGCAGATTTAGATGCTCAAATACTTACTGGGTGGGTGGGAATCTGGGGGAGACACAATGATACTGTCAGTTAGAGGGGTGTTTGAAGATGGATGCAATAGAGTGGTAAGTTTGCTTGATGTATAAATACTGTTGGGGATAAAGTGGGCACTCTTGGATGTTAGTAATCTGCCTATAAGGGAAGGGGCACAAGGTGATGGTGTGCTTTTTGTGGGGAAGCTTTGGCTGTCTTTTTACTGTCGATACTGTAGGGTAAGTGGGTGCTGAATATGTTTCAAGACCATCTCTCAGAGCTGTAAGTAAACTTGGGGACCTTATGTCGCTGGTCCAAACTGTAAAACAAGCAGGAGAGCAGCACCCCTCTGTAAGCAAGGAGTCAGAGGAGACTTACGCTCCTGCTTTAGAAGAAACAACCCCTTTAAGCTCTTTCAATGGTTATTTTAAAGGGCTATTTGCACCATAATATATGGCTTAAAATGCGTGGTAGATACCTTTACCAAAGGGGAGACCTGCAACATGAGAATGGGGGTCCTCTAACTACTGTATTATGGCCGCTGTTACTGGAAAGCTGGCCATGTATACAGAGCTCTCTCTATTCACTTCTATGGGAGTTCTGAAAGCAGCAGAGCAAGCTTGTATGAGCCCTTCGAGAATGTGTGTGATACGCACTGACTTACTCTGTAGTTTCAGGTTTCCCATGTGTGAGGAGCTTGTTGAAGCTTTCAAGAAGAATTGGCAGTCTGATCTTTACAATGGTTGTAGCCATTATCTCTTATAAGCTTAGTAACCTGGAAACTACAACATTCCGGTCAGCACAATTCTACTAACTTTTCAGTCAAACCAATTTTTGTATCCCAAAAAATAACGTGAAAAAAGTTTTCTATCAATTTTTGGATATATTTATTTTTATGAAGGAGTGCATCGATGTACTGACAGGAAATCTGCGGCATGAATGGTCATGCGATGGTGCCTTTTCACAAGTGTTTGCAACGAGTGTTCAAGAGATGTAAAACTAGTGAAACACATGAAGGACTAGCGATCTGTAATGTTATTGTCTTACATTTTAATTACACTATTTTTTAAATACAATGATATGTATTATTAGCCAAATATGTAACGGTTTAGGAGACACTGGAAACTATCGTAAACCACCAAGATATGTCTATTAGGTAGGTTACTAGTATTTCATTAAGTGACTGGGATCTGTGAACAATATTAGGATCATTAGTGTCTTCCAATCAAAACAAAAAATAATACTAATCATTAATAAACTATGAAGGGGAAATTAGTGCAGTCTAAACTTTTAGCTGGGTAAGTTACTCCAAGCATTAACATGGTAAAATAGATGTAGCTGAATGCAATATCAAAATTACCACTAAAAAATTAAGTTAATCGCATTTAACATTGACCAAATCCTCAATAGGTGATAAGCATTTATGACTAAATATGTCAAAACAAATTGATCAAAATTTATATATTTCCAGAGAAGGGCAAATTTCTGATCTATGCCGTCATAATCTTTTTCTAGACTATTCCATAGACTCCTCTCCTAACAGAGACATCCTCTTTGTGGTTAAACCATTACTGGTCAGCCTGTTGTTGACAACAGAAAAAGTTACAATTACAGAGTTGTTGAGAAATTATTCACATGTCTCATTCCATCAGCCAAAAAAGTGGTCTGTGGCTGTCGGACTGGGAGAGGGCATACTGCCTCTTAATTGACGGCATTTGTGGCTTATCTTATGACATTGTGTGCCAGTCTACCTAAACCACAAACGCCAACAAGTAAGAGGCAGTATGTCCTCTCCCATTCAAGCAACCACAGACAACGGTCGTTGCTCATGGAATGGGATGTGAGAGTTGATTCACCCCAATTCTCGTGAAACTTATGTTAAAAATTAAAAAAAAAAAGAAATGTATACTCTCTAGTGGTGAGCGGTTAAGGTCAACTCTCGAAAACATAACATACGCCATCAAAATAATGTAGTAGAAAAAAGCCTCAAAAAACTTAAATTTGAAATTCTACCACAACTTAGCATACATAAGAGCTTACATGTCAAAATCCACACCTGAAAAAACTGACAGTATTTTCAAAGGCTAATCTAGAATCTGTAGTGTAAAAGGGAAAGTTTAGGACAAAGAACCAAATTCTAAAAGTGAAGAACCACTTTCTTTCAACATGCAGCATATTTTATCAGTCTTCACTTGTTACTTAAAATGAAATCAGTTTACGGATCGCTAGCTGATGACGCATCAAAATTACATTTTTGAAACACATTTTTTTTTTTTCCATACAGGTGGCTTTGAAAGCAAGGCCAAAGTGATGAATGTTGCTTGCATGATCTGGTTGGACATGGTTGGTTCACCAATTAAAAAATCCTAAATGTTTTTTTTTCGGCTACAGAAGTCACTATAAAACAAAAACACAACAATAAACAGAGTTCACCATGCATAGAAATAAAAGGGGTCAAAGCAGAGTCAAGGTGCAAACAACTATACAAAGCTGCCAACACTGCCTCTTTCATCTCTACATGGAAACTGCAACGAGATCAGCTGATGGAGATCATTGGTTCCACCCAACTTCGTTCCGTGTCCCAGGCAGGAGCAGCGCACAATCTATCGCTCTCAGGGACTAGCACGGATAAGAAGCGCAAGACTATTCAATATGTAGTAATAGTTGTGGTATTAAAATATTACAATCTTTACGAGAGGCATGTGAAGAATAGATGACTACAGTGCAATATTCTTTACCAATTTGCGATGTTCGTTCGCTTGTAAAACTTTCCACATAGACGCTTCCAAATTTAATTTTCACACTCCCCTATAAGGTACAGATCATAGGTCTACAGCCAAGGCTTCACTGCATCTCGATAACAACTAATTGCAACTGTGCAATGATTTTTTTTTTTATATATACTTTTTTTTCCTTTTTTTTTTTTTTTCTTTTTCCATACCAAGTTTGCAGGAACGTTATAGATCACTTTTGGAAACTAACATAAGAGAAACCATAGGCGAATATAAGAAAACAAAAAACTGCTGGAGATTTTCACGTTCATCTCCATTTCAGTGTCTCTCTTCCTTCATGGCACCTCGAGTTTCATCTTGTTTCGAAATACTGCACCAGAAGACTTCTAATGCTTTTCTGCTTGGCTGACTTGGAGAGCATTAATGACACCATTGATGTTTTCTTCGGGAACCTACAGAGATCAAACAGAATATGAAGTAGAAATTTGCTGTTCTAACATGCCGGTAAATAAGAACAAATAAAGTAATCAATAGCTTTTCATTAGCGCTGTAGAAGAGATCAGCAAACGGCTATGTAAACAACTTCACTGTAACACACAAGTGCCAAAAGTCTATGTCCCTACATATCACAATATAAAGTAATTACAGATTTTATAAATTAATATATGAATGTAAAAAATCCAAAAATCAAACTACGAAGAGATTTATTTAAACTGAACCTCCCACTGTGCATCACAGTTCATGAATCTTAGTCTTTATTCACCTTGTATTTTAGTGATACTTCCACTAGGCTCTGATTTCAATTCAGCTTTTTAGTTATTTTTATTCTCTCCTTTATTGCTCACGTGGAGAGAACTTATTAATTGGAATTTGTCATCAGGGTTTATATTCCAAACTAATGCCATCAATGTAAAGGCACTGTAATGATGTTTACATCCATATCTTTATTTTAGAAACCTGGGTTTATGTTTTAGAGAAATTTATTGTTGAATTCTTATGCAAACGAGACACAAGTGCAGTGGGCTGGCACTGCACTTACAGCTCTGCTTCCTTTCTTCCCTATTCCATCCCTGTCGCCAGTCTTTTGTACGTGTTCCTTTCAGAGACTTGCCTCTCCGGCCCTAGGTCGGGCGCACCTGTTGTCTTTCCCTGGGGCGATCCATGCACAATAGGGTCCTGCGGAAGGAGACTAAGTGGAAAGAGAATGAAATCTGCAAACTATGCAGATTGTGCCAGAGACTGACACTCATCCATATCAGGACTTTAGTATGCACGCACCACCCCGTGGAAAGACAGTGCTTACACTAGATGTCGGACGGGAAAAGCAGGTCTCGGAAACAAGAGTGACCTGTAAATCAGTAATGGGAGACAGGCAGTGAGTGGGACATAGGGAAGAGAGGCAACAGAGCTGTAAGTGCAGTACCGGCCCACTGCACATGCGGCTCATTTGATTAACAATCAAACAATACAGCTCTCTAAAATGTAGACTCAAATATCTAAAATACAGGTATAGATGTAATCAGCATTGCAGTGTCTTTACGTAGCTGGTATTAGTTTGGGGTATAAAAATCTAATGGCAAGCTGCCTTTAATGTTTGACAGAAGATCAAACTGTCATATTTTAATACCTTTTGGTACCTCTTGGTAGTATTTGTCTTTCTGTATTAGGGTATGTTTCCACGGTCCGGAAAACATCCGGAATAGCTGCGGATTGAACGCTGCATACAGCCGCAGCGTTTAAATCCGCAGCGTTCAAATGTTACAGCATAGTGGAGGGGATTTGAAGAAATCCTGTCTCCACTATGCGTGCGAACACGCATCTGGCGGCCCTGCGTTTCCGGACATGAGGCGCGTCTTTTTAGACCGCAGCATGTCTGTTTACCTTGCCCTATGTATAGGGTGCGGCGATTCCGGATGTGTTCAATGAACACATCCGGAATCACTGCGCATACAGAAGTGGGCAGGGCTTTGGGCGGAGCGGGAGTGGAGACATACCATTACAGTTCAGATTTTATTATTCTTTTTGTGGGAATCCATATGGTGATGAACGTTTAGGGCAATGCTTCCTGGTAAAAAGTATGCAAAACAGCTCCCCCAAGACAGAAGAAAACAGTATTTATAGTACTCTTAGTGTCATTAGTGCTTAGCATAGAGATCTTATTATCAGTATTATCAATTAAAGATTATTTTCTCCTGCTGTATCTTGATTGCATCTTTAAGAAACCTCAATACACAGCACATGAAATATTGTAATACAAAAACACACATTCTGTATAGCTCTCCTTTAAAAGGAAAATTGTCTCTGTTGTGCCACATACAGTATAAGTGGTTACTCTGAATAAGCCTCCTTACATACTATGTAAAAGTCATATGATTTCAGGGGGATCTAATGTGTATGGAGGTCTCCCATTTCTTCCCTGAAATATTATGTAGGGGGATATATGGATCAGGCAGTTGAATTTTAATCACCTGATTCTTTTGTTTGGTGGATAGATAAGCCACTACCACATCATCTTGACAGCATCTCTCTCATAGGAAACACAAAAACTATGGTCAAGCCAAGTGCTCATGAGTATGGGGAAGTCGGACAAATAATAGTTCGTCTGACAGCTACCTAATGTGTATGGGCAGTTTTAGTTGAAGGGGTTGTCCACTATTTGGACAACCTTTTCTTAAGTTCTGTAGTAAAATAATAAAACAAAACCTTATACTCGCCTCCTGCACAAGGTCTCCTTGTGTTTGCATTGCTTTGCTATACATCATGGAACCGCTGCAGCTAATCAGAGGTCACTGATGGGCTGATTCTCTCACACTCCACTAATGTCCGAGTTTGTGCTAAGTGTAGCAGTGCATTAGAAGCTGCTTATTAGTATGCAATGCAGCCAATGTCACGCGAGTGCCAAGAGACCTGACGCTGACACTGATGTATCAATGTAGGTGCGGGTGGTGAATTTAAGGTTGTTTTTTAGATATTTTACTCAGGAGAACAAAGCATTTAAGAAAGGGTTGTCCAAGTAGTTTTGAAACATGACTAGAGATATCAGCCAAGCCAGAAAACTGTATCTGTACAGAAATGTTGGGACGCTGTTGGTCCTCAGCAGTACAGTGTAGGGTTCTGGATGGTTATGTGAGATAGCGTATGTACTGTTGCACTGTTTTCGCTGAAACCTATAGTTATGGTTCAAGGCTGTTTCAAAGCTCGTTTTCTTCATTCTGGAAGACAGCTTTTTTGCATATATATTACACTATGTTTTGCTCTATGAATTGTGTTTTCTTCAACTCAAGAGAAACATGGTTAGAAAAAAAATATTAAATTCACATGATCTCAGTACTAAGTGTTTAGAGCACTAGGTTAGTAATATAATTAATTTCTTTATTTTATTCACTTACATAGCGCCATTAACGCCATGGCACTTTACAGACATTATCAGCACTGTCCGCATTGGGGCTCACAATCTTAAATTCCCTATCAGGATGTCTTTGGAGTGTAGGAGGAAATCAGAGAACCTGGAGGAAACCCACGCAAACACGGAGAGAACATACAAACTCCTTGCAGATGTTCTCCTTGGTTGGATTTGAACCCAGACCCAAGCGATGCAAGGCTGCAATGCTAACACACTGAGTCACCGTGCTGCTCAGTATTAGTATTAGTAAGAAATTTCTAAAAAAAGAATTAATGGAAGACGAGAGTGAAGAAACTGCCCATAACAACAAGTTGTGTCATTTAGATCTGTTCTACTATGTCGAAGAATGCACATTTATTAGCCACAGTGTCCTCTGAATGAGAACGACCTTACATTTCAACATCAGTGAAAAGTCTTGGAATGACCCTGTTGTTTAATCCACAAAAATCACTGTTTATTCATGGACCTATTAGCACACTTGTAATTATATGCAGTTGTAAAATTGGAGCAATTGTAATAAAAGATGCGTTTTGAAAAAAAGTGCTTATGGCCAGCTTAACACTAAACCTACTTAAAGTTGCTATACCTATATAAATGACTAATGGCCACATTACATACACCACATTTCAAATCATTTATGTTGACGTGGTGGTTCTAACTAATGAATAACATGGACTCCATCAATTCGACCGCTCACAGATTTCAATGACTTTGGAGATATTAAACACAGTTTAAGGCTTGGTGTATTGACAGACTTGTGAAAGAAAGAAAGGGAGAAAAGAAAGAAAGCTCTGATTTATAGGTTTGTTTTATTTCAGCAAACCATAGCAGTCAATAGATAAGGCAGTGAAAAGGTAACATCAGCCGACTGGAGGATGCACAATGCGCAGGGTCCATGAATCCAAGGTCAAAGGAGTGATGGACTATCCATAAAAAGTGCACCTTATTGATGTTGCTGTCCAGTAAGTAAAAGAGAATACTTACAAGACATGTAGCTGGTTTTGCAGAACGTACAATAATTTCTATTTAATGGCCAAGAGAATATACCGGTGGGTACCCTACACTACTCTTCCTCAATGCCTCATGGAAACGGGAAGAACTCCAAGACTGCTGGAAGAGCAGCCAAATTTCTTTGGCACCACCTCTCTATGCTCATGTAGTCCCTAGTAGCTGCAAACAATGTCCATCTGTAAATCTTGCCCGGGGTCAGTATTTTTTGAGGGGTTAATAAGTGATATGTATTAGTTCAGGGGCTATTGGAAACACCGTCCTTAATTAGGCGGTCAGGTTTGGAATATGAATTTGTTTAGGAAGTCTGGTCGAGGGTCTTTGCTAAAGAGGTATAAGGTTTGTCATTATTTAGAAGTTATGGAATGTGTATTTGTTTTGGATGGTCAGGTTTTGGTATCTGTTTAAGCAGTCTGGTCAGGGGTCTCTTACAAGGGGGGTGTAACGTCTGTAATTACTTATGGGATTTGGAATGTGCCTTTATAGGGTCTGGTTTGGGATTCATTGGGGAATCTGGTCTAAGGTCTGCGAGGGTTCTGGAGTCCATACATTTTTAGGATTGTGATAATAAAAGGGGTTAATGTGCACTATTTGAGATTCAGGGAGAAAAATAAACATAGAAGTACAGCTAACATTTACTTCACCTGGGGCAAAATTTCAGTTAACTGCCCCAGTCCCATATTTAAATGTTTTGTCCAAGACAGAGTGCTTGTTGGCACCCCTTTACCCCTAGCATGTGAGGAACATTGCTATGTCAGCTCTCCTTGTCATGGCCTTGAATGATCAAGGGTAATGTAAGTAAAAACATTGATAAGAGAGATCCTATGATCATCTACTAATGTTCCGAGTGCATAATGGTACTGCCACACTAAGCTATCCCGCTAGCGATCTCGTTAGCGTTGCATACTAATGAGATCGCTAGCGGGATTGTTTCTATATCGCTAAATGCGGCCACATTTAGCGATATAGTTAACGACGCTATCGCCGTTAGCGATCTTCTTAACGACTTTAGCGGTACAAAAGTACCGCTAAATCGCTAAGAAAAGGTGCCACACAGCGATAAGATACTTACCCAGCGGGAGCGCCGACGAGAAAATAGGGTCCGGAGCGATTCCAGCGACGAGCGAGATCACAGCAGGAAGCTCGTCGCTGGAAGCTGCCGCACTGAACAACATCGCTAACAGGATCGCTAAATAGTGACGTTTTTTAGCGATCCCGTTAGTGATATTGTTTAGTGTGGCATACCCTTAACTGGAGGCACACTTTAACAAATACCATACGTTAGACAGAAATAATAAATCATTTGAATTAGATCTCATTACAATACATACTATTTAAAAAAAAAATCTTTGCAGATACTAAAGTCAAAAATGAAATGCTTTGCCAGGCACCTGAACTGTAAATGCCGTTTTCTTCATGTGCTTTGTGATCATGGGTCTGGAGGTAATGATCCAGATTAATTGGTAAAGTGCAGTATCCAAATGGAGCCAATTAGTTTTCACGTGTCAGTGTGGAGTTTAAAACCTCCTGCCAAAAAGTCACGTTACAACACTATTCTACACTATACTAATACTACATATTACAACCATTAATATATGTACAGGTTGAACAAATCATGTACATAACAAGAAAAAATGACTCAGGTCATAGCAAATATCCTTCCACAAATCTTGTAAATGTCCAGGCTACATGTCAAGAATTATCATCACGATAGCAAGTTAGTTCTATAAGAAGAGTCCTATAATAATCATTTACATGGCAAACAATATGTTTATGTTTTCTTAAACAAAACTTCTATAATTGACCATTTTGTGTATTTACATTGGGAAATTATCATTAGAATTGATAAGAAATGTGCAAATTCTAATGGTAATTGTTATTTGCAAATGAGCTTTTCGGCCACAGCAAAGACCTATACAAACCATCTACATATAATCTCATAGGATGTGTCAGTGTCATAATGGAAGTCCACCTTCCTCTAATAGTCAGAGTCAAGAGATGAAGAAAAGCAGCAATCAGCTGACTGCAGGAGACAATTTCAACCTCAAAAGGTTCTTGCCTTTATGAGACACCCCTTTAAAACCAGCATCTAATCTAATTAATTATATCACTTAATATATACAATATTGTTCCTCAAAAAAACCAACAAATTCTCCAGCCGTAAAGAAAACTTACCAGTGCATGATCAAACTTAAAGGTACTGATATAATATGCTGGGATGTCTGCAGCAGCTAAAGGTTCAGAAATTTGGGCAACAATCCCGCATTCATCTGAAACAAGAAAATGATTAGAATGACATGTTAAGAATTATTGTGTGTTTGGGTAGGTACTGTAATTTCTAAAAGAGAATAGTTGGACGGCTTTCAGCAGAAGCAAACAGATATCTATGGTGGCTTACTGTTACAGGACCGAGTCATCCAAAGGTCTATAGAAGAACAAATCCTTTATTGAATGGTCATCATTCCAAACAACCGCAGCCACACAATCCCTTTGGCTATTTTGGCACAATTTTAAAAAGGTGAGCCTTTTTTAAAACCTTTTCTGATACTGATTTCTATACATCCTTACCCTATGAGCGCCTTCTCTTCTTTCTACTTTAAGTATTTCCTAAAAAAAAATTGCCATGTTCTTTTGCTTTTTTCTAAGACCAGATTGTGAAAATTCTATGTAAAAAAATCATCTAAAATAAGTCTTACCTTCCCTCCCTATTTTGAGCCAATTCTGAGCTGAGGCAATGGCAGGGAAAGACCAGTATCTATATGGTGAACTGAAGTAACCTTTCGGCTCACAATAAAAAATTCACAATAAATGCATTGTGGACACTTCAGATACTGAACTTGGATCCCTCCTTTTTAATCTTTCTGGTAAGGTTCTCCTGATTTCCAATCCCTTAGATGGATCAATTGATGACAGAAGAATTGTCCACGAAAGCACATTGCGCATAGAGTAGACTGTGGAGTTGGCAGTCCATTTAAAGAACTAAAGAGAGGACTGTAAATGGGAGAAACTGCATGAGAAAGATTGTAAAAAGGCACGTCATATTTTGTATATTCATCTGTTGTGAATTGTTATTGTGAAATATAGCCTAGCTTTTAATCTAAAACATCAACCTTGTCATCAGTTTTCTGGAGCCTTGATTTACCACTGTCTTGCTACACATCTCCACCCAAAAAAAGCACTGTAACCATTAATATATAGTACTAATAAATTAATATATTACACATACCAAAACCTAGAGGTTGTCCGCCTATACGAACCATCTTCCAAAGCTCGCCTGACGCACTTGTAAACAGCAAATTATTAGGAAACCTAGAAAAACAGAAGAGACATGAGAGGAACTTAAGCTTAGAAGCAATTTTGGAAGTTTCTCACAGTTTTTCTTAAAGGGTGACTCAATAAGTTATGACTCCTTAAAGAAGTTGAAATGTGACAATGAGAAGAACACCTGGAAATCTAAGCAGCACTGCCGCCAAGATGATCATACAATGGTCGAAACATCACATGTAGTAAAGGCATGCAATCTGTGTGTCCCACTGTCACCTGTGTGTCCTACTGTCACATTCGAACCATTGGTAGAAGTCATGAAAACTAGTAACACTAGAAGTACCCTTTGACTGTTGCATTTGGCAATATAAGTATTTACAAACTATCTAGTGACTCATGGCAAAACTGTTCAGTTGTCATGCGGTCATGGCTAGCACACACCACTATGATCTAGAAGAGGACAATAAGGGATCCCTGCACCAGCACAGTTATATAGGGGAAAAATACATTTTGCCTGAACTTAATCTTCAACCGAAAATATATTAATAATAAAGGAAATTCTGTCAATATAATTGTTTGTGTTCTTATATTGGACCACTGTGATGACTTAAATTCTTTACATTATAGAGTCTTATGTAATGTACTGAAGGGTGTGCAATATCGTGAGTGACTTTAATGAAGCACTCCCATGAACTTTCGCTTTGCTTACACATGTGTATATGTGTATGTAGTATAGCGTGTATGTATCAATATAATCATCACGTCTCCGGTATTCAGCTCCGTTCTGCTCATCTTCTCAGTGATGTCACCGCACTTCAGAGTCTCTAGATCCCTCCATGCTTGAGCCGGAAGTCTCTTTTACAGTGTAAGCTTGTAGAGTCTCCTTCTGACGCTCCGTAGTCTTACATTATAAAAGTCACTTCTGGGTCATAGAGCGGAGCGTGACCTGGGGAATCTGAAAAGCCGTGACCTCACTTGGAAGAGGAGCAAAACAGCGCTGGATACTGGAGAAGACGCCGATAATTGTGTATATTAACACACACTACAATAAATACACATTTGTAGGCAAACAGAAGTACATGGAAAAGTTTCTTCAATGCCTTGATACCTGCTTACCTCTGCTGCGTTTGTACATCCATTACCAAGGAAATGTAGCCCTCAATGAGGGAGAAGGAGAAGAAGCGGATATGACCGGAATCCTCACTGCCCACCACCGAATCTTTTACTCTGTAAAACAAATCGTAAGTGACATGATTAAAGAGAGCACACTGTGAATTACACATGCATACTTATCATCCAGTGCTCTCTAGTGCTCCTAGCAAATCTAATGATACATATTAGGTGGAATTTCGGGAACAATCATTTAAATCACTGGAAATTTATTCCAATTGTCTGAAAATCTGACTGCCTAAAAATTATTAGACACAGGTCATGACTGGTAGAAAATTATTTAGAAAAAAAAGTTTATTTGTAGGGAAATATACACTTATATATCACCAGATGTATTAAAAGGTGGCTATAAATATCAGTTACCATAAATATCAGATAAAACTTAGAATTTCATCAGTATTGGTTGACCATTTAATGTGAATGACTGTAATCATAATCTCCCCAATGGCAGATGTCAGAGGAAAGATGCAAAACATTATCTGTGTATGCCAAAAGCTAGGGAAGCACATAGCAGTCACACGGGCTTCCAAGATGGTTGGAGACCCTTGAGCTAGGTGGAAAAAATCATATGGATTTAGCGCACTTATTTTCCTTCCAATATCCAGTGTTGTTCAAAATAGGGCATCTGCTATAGAGATATGAAAGAAGTTGTCCACTACAAGAAAAACTTTAAAAGCGGGCCGATAGTGGCGCTAGAATTAAAAAAATAAATAAAATTGTACTCCCTTGCACTCTTGGGGGCCCACTTTTAAAACCTGTTTCAAAGTGGATAACCCCATTAGTCTGAGATGGTAGTAAGTCCCAACCGTTTGGTATTGTATTTCTATCTTATTCGGAAGGAAATAGTGGAATGTGTGGATAAACACCCAGCAGTATTCTATGGTCCATCCGCAAGTTGTGCTCATTATACCTCAAACCTCAATGTTTCATAAAATAATTGCCATTATTGTCATTAAACGCCTTCTGCTGCTTTCTGGAAAACAAGCTTATACGTGAGTTTTTTTTTTTTTATTAGACAATTTACTCATTACAGTTCTCGCTGTCATTTTCATTTTTGTAGCAGCTTCAGTTTAACTTGGCAGGTAGCCAATCCCTTTATAAGTTAATTTTTGCGAACATCTAAGCAGTTTTAAAGAAGAAAAACTGCAAATCATATATTTCTACATGGGAAGTAGGAATGTAATTGAAAAGGAAAAAAATACTAAATATAATTTAATTGTTCATTCGAGTAATAAGAATGTAATCCTGATCAAACTATATAGCAAACACTGGTATCAACCAACGTATCTCATACATTTATGAAACAAAGAACATATACCTACAAGTATGCACGAGATATTTTATTATACAACATTTAGATAGCACTGTCATTACACCACACTGATCATGGCGGAGAATGGCTGCTTACAAGTCAAATATGAATCATCCGTTAAAAGTCTGGTACTCAACGTCCATGAAAACCGCTGATTTTGTAAGAGGAAACGGCTGTCAGGGAAAATGTACTATTACATGACGATTATTCAAAGGGGTCTGCTTGGGTGACAAAGGGAGGTCTTGTTGCAGGGACCCGTTCATTATTATAACCATACACAATTGTGCTCAAAA
Organism: Oophaga sylvatica; assembly: GCA_033576555.1. NCBI lineage: Eukaryota > Metazoa > Chordata > Amphibia > Anura > Dendrobatidae > Oophaga > Oophaga sylvatica. Next base: position 299,332,157 of record JARQOD010000002.1, read on the forward strand.
GTTTACATACCCCAGCAGAATTATTGCTTTCTTGGCCTTTTTTCAGAGAATATGAATGATAACACCAAAACTTTATCTCCACTCATGGTTAGTGGTTGGGTGAAGCCATTTATTGTCAAACTACTGCGTTTTCTCTTCTTAAATCATAATGACAACTCAAAACATCTAGATTAAAAGTTTACATACCCTGGTGATTTTGGCCTGATAACATGCACAGAAGTTGACACCAATGGGTTTGAATGGCTACTAAAGGTAACATCCTCACCAGTGACCTGTTTACTTGTAAGCAGTGTGTGTGCATAAAAGCTTAGTGAGTTTCTTGGATCCAGACAGACGCTTGCATCGTTCATCCAGCCACTGTCTTTTCTGGATTGTGAGTCATGGGGAAGCAAAAGATCTACGGGGGAAAAGGTAGTTGAACTGTATAAAACAGGACAGGGATACAAAAAGATATCCAAGGAATTGATAATGCTAGTCAGCAGCATTCACACTGTGATTAACAAATGGAAAATCAGGGGCTCTGTAAAAACAAAATCATGGTCAGGTAGACCAACAAAAATTTCGTCCACAACTGCCAGGAAAATTGTTCAGGATGCAAACAAAAACCCACAAATAACATCAGCTGAAATACTGGACTCTCTGAAAACTAGTGGTGTGGCTGCTTCAAGATGCACAATAAGGAGGCACTTGAAGAAAAATGGGCTCCATGGTCGAGTCGCCAGAAGAAAGCCACAAAGTATCTTGCCTACAATACACAAAACAGTACAGGGATAAACAGCGGACATAAAAAAATTCAAAAACAACTAACATACCACAAAATCCGGCCTTCACAAAACCCTGTCTGATGACAAATGCACATCCAGCAGGATGCAGCAGGCCTCCACTAATAAAGGCAAAGGGCAGCACAGGTGCAAACTACTGATAAAAACAAGGAACCCAGCATCTACCAGATTATGGAGGGGCTGGCTGCCTAGTAGAAAAAATTGCACATTGATATGGCTTGCATAGGATGCCTGTCACACAGATAAGTGTGAGGCAAAGTACAGGGACAAGCCTCAAAACTTCTGGACCAAGGTAATTTGGAGTGATGAGACCAAAATTTAACTTTTTAGTCACAACCATAAACATTACATTTGGAGAGAGGTCAACAAGGCCTATGATGAAAGGAATACCATTCCCACTGTAAAGTACAGAGGTGGATCGCTGATGTTTTGGTATGTGTGAGCTACAAAGGCACAGGAAACTTGGTCAAAGTTGAAAGAAGTACTTCATCAGCAAATACTAGAGGCAAATTTGCTATCATCAGCCTGAAAGCTGCGCATGGGACGTACTTGGACGTTCCAACATGACAACGATCCAAAACACAAGGCCAAGTCAACCTGTCATTGGCTACAGCAGAACAAAGTGAAGGTTCTGAAGTGACCATCTCAGTCTCCTGACCTCAATATCATTGAGCCACTCTGGGTAGATATCAAGCGCGCAGTTCATGCTAGACAGCCCAAGAAGTTGCAGGAATTAGAGGCTTTTTGCCAAGAAGGGTGGGCAGCATTACTATCTGAGAAAATAAAGAATCTCATCCACAACTACCATAAAAGACTTCAATTTGTCATTGATGTTAGAGGGGGCAATACACGGTATTAAGAAATGGGGTATGTAAACTTTTGATCAGGGTCATTTGGATGTTTTGTGTTGTCATTATGATTTAAAAAGATAAAACACAGTAGTTTGACAATAAATGGCTTCACCCAACCATTAACCATGAGTGGAGAAAAAGTTTTGGTGTGTTATCATTCATATTCTCAGAAAAAAGACCAAGAAAGCAAAAATTCTGCCGAGGTATGTAAATTTTTGAGCACAACTGTACCTTTATAGGACATATGTACAAGGATTGTCTTTGAGACCACTCTTGAAGATATGGAGGCACAAGGGTATTATTTGAAGCCAGTGAATCAGCTCCTGACTTGATAAAAATCTGTATAGCGCACGTGTTGTCCTTGCTGAATGGACTATTAGATTGCAACAACTGTAATTTATGCATCTTTCCAAAGAGAATTAGGCTCTGTATGTTTGAGGTGTTCATTGTCATACTGTTACATATCTTGCCTATTGACTCATATTAAACAACAAACAAAAAAACAATATGGACGCTCCATTGGGACACAGGCTAAAGCCGAAAATCGGTGAATGTTAATCAATGAAGAACAGAGTTGGATGAAACCTGGTCAGCAGGAGCGCAAAAACAGGGGCTAAATTAATAAACAATCTTCTTTTATTAAAACCACAACGCATTTAACAGGTTTTTGCGCTCCTGCTGACCGGGTTTCATCCAACTCTGCAACTCTCTTCCTCATCTGAGGCACCCGGCTGGAGCTGCATTATATCACCCAAAGCTGCGCTTGGCTGGCGCTCCTCTGTGACCATCTTACCTTGTCTGAAATCAATGAAGAACAGGGGTTTAGTACCAACAACTAACAATTCCAGGTACATACCCATTGGAGTAAAACATAACATCCATTAGGAGTGTTGTCACACTTGGAAGGGTATAGGGATCCAGGCTGGTAACACAGAACATATTGCTTGGACTGGAAAGTGGATGGATAACTGGCCTCTGAACTAATGGATGAAACAGTACAGAATTCATAAAGTTAGGACAAAATATATAAAACAAAATATCTCTGTATAGCTGTATATACCAGGATTATACTTCAACAAAATAATGTGTGCCCCTCATAAAAGTACTGTATTGTATTTTATCATTTAGGGGATAAGACTGCACTTATCTAATGCAACTTGCTATATTCAACCACTGCATCCACAGCACAACAACAAAGTTGTCTTACTACAACTGCTCATGCATACTATCAAGTGTATATTGATCACAAGAACTAAGCATGTACAGCCCTAACTGCAAAAAAAAGTTGGGACGCTGCGTAAAATGTAAAGAAAACAAGAACGCGATGATTTGGAAATCTCTTAGAGCCATATTGAATTCACAACAGAACATGGAAAATATATCAGAAGTTGAAAGTTGGTTATTTTTTTCAAATGAAATGGAAAAATGTCTAATAATTTATAATAACAAATCTAGAAATTGATGGGAACAACAAAAGTTGGAAAACAAGAGGCTGAAAAAGTCAGTTTAGAACGGTAGAAGCATATTAATACGCGGAACGGCCGTCGTCTGGTCACACTCTGCAAGCTATCATCCTGCCTTCATGTTTTAAAGGATTCAAATAAGAAGCATTTTTTATTTCATATGCTGAGTACTGCTTAGTCTTTTTCCCATGGGAGGGTAAATTTTCACATGACTGTGTATAAAAAGAGAGGCAGAGTCTCTCAGAAGCAATTGTGGTCAGAAGTCCACCAATTTGTGAAAAACTGCACCTAAAAAGTATGGAACAATTTCAGAAAAACGTTCCTCAACATAAAATGAAGATGAATAAAAATGTGAAATTCTTTATGGAAACCACGGACACCGTATCCTGTAATCTAGCAGGAGAGGGACCATCCAGGTTGTTATCAGTGTACAGTTAAAAAGCCTTTATCTCTGATGGTATCAGATTGCATTAGTAACTAGGTTTTTGTCCTGATGAAGAGGTCCTGCGTTGACCTCAAAAAGCTTTGACTTTTAAACCTTAAAAATAAAGTTTTCAAGGATATCATTCATTTGTCAGATTCATCAGAAGCGCACTAAGGTCCCCGTCTCACATAGCGAGATCGCTACCGAGATCGCTGCTAAACAGCGATCTCAGCAGCGCTCTCGCTATGTGTGACACGTACCAGCGATCAGACCCCTGCTGTGAATCGTTGATCGTGTCAGAAATGCCTGGACTGTTTTTTGATCGCTGGTCTCCCGCTGGCCAGCACGCATCGCTGCGTGTGAAAGGCAGGAGACCAGCGATCTCCTGGTAACCAAGGTACACGTCGGGTTTCCAGGCACCGCGCAGCTAGGCGACGTTACCCGCAGTGTCGCTGTCCTGATCGCTACCTGAGCTGCCTGTTTGGCAGCTCAGCAGCGATCATGTAGCGACACACCAGCGATCCTGATCGTTGTCGGGATCGCTGGTGTGTCGCTATGTGAGATGGGCCCTAAGTGACACTTCACCAGGATATGTTTGTTACCTAAGACATGAGCAGCTTACATATCTTGAAAGGCACTATCATGACTGAGCAAAATCTAGGTTTTAGAACAATATATGTTCCCAGCTAGATGAATATTTCAGTGAAGGCCTTGCAAATTTCAGAAAAACAATGCTAAACCATACTGCATCCATCACAACAGAATGGCTTTGCAGACGAAGAATTTGGGTGTTGAACTGGCTGCCTGCAATCCACACCTTCAGCAATAGGAAAAATATTGTTCATTATGAAACAAAAAATCCAGCATAAAAACCTAGGACTGTTGAGCTGCTAGAAGCCTACGTCATCCAAAAATGGGAAAACATTCCACTCCTAATACTCCAGTAATTGATCACGTCAATTCCAAGGCGTTCATAGATTGTTGTAAAAAGAAGAGTGGATGCTATACATTGGAACACACGGCCATGTCCATCTTTTTTCAGGTGTGCTGCTGCCATAAGTTTCTAAATAAGTTAATTTTTTTCAAATAATATGGAAAAATGTCTAACATTTACCTTCTGATATGTGTTCTATGTTTCTATGTTCTGTTGTGAATAGAATAAGAAATTTCTAAATCATTGTATTCTTGTTTTCTGTATATTTCACACCAGAAGTTGGAATTAGGCGAGCCTATGATTTTTTTTTTAATTTATGAGGAAGGTGGTGGACAAACATACTATATAAGGGCCATGGTGGGACTATAATACTGCATGGGGGTCTGTGGGTGGAGGATATTATCATATTATATAGAGTGGCTGTGGAGATGCCATCATACTGTATGTAGGATGTGGGGGGTTGCATACTGAATGGGAGGCTGTGGGAAATCATCATACTGTATAGGAGGCTGTGGCTACCATCCCACTGCATTGGGGTGCTGTGGGGCATCATACGTTTTGTGGAATTTGTGAGGCCATCATACTTTATGGGGGCCATGAAATACTAAGGGCTTTAGGAGGGTCAAAATGACTGTAAATACTGTAATATATACCCCATTCAGTTTCTGAAGTTGGGAGGTATGCATTTCTTTGACTGCGCATATATGCCCTGATAGGACTTTTGCTATGGGGCCCTGTGCTTGCTATGTAAAACCCCTATTCGGAGGCATTATTGCAATACAGAGGCACTGAAGGTCATTACAACAAGGAGGCACAATGTGGTGGGTGGTATTATTATTTGAAGGCACACTGCCAGATCGTTAACATTATAGGGGAAGCACAGGAGGCATTATTATTATAAAAACACATTGACCTTATTAATATATTGTACAGCTGTAAAGAAACACATGGGAGCATTATTATTAATATCATCATTAGTATTATCATCACCAGAAGTTACAGGGGGATTTTATTTCTATAAGGTGCTGTGTAATTGTGAGACACAGGGCAGCATTTTTGTGGTGAGGAAATACATAGGAAACATTATTACTCTTTAGGGCCACAGACGTACTATTATAATACAGGGCACAGCTATAGCACTATATGGTTAGTGTAAAAGTGGGGAATAGGAGGAGAGTCCTGGAAAGCAGCGAGGTAAAGATATGTCTGTGTTACATTTTGCAGGGACGAAATATGGATGAATGAAGTGGTAACAGTGGTCTGGGCTGAATGGAAAATAAAAGGGAAAAGGAATGGCAACTGGTGAGAATGTCACTGGTGAAAATATACATACGTTATATGGTCTACAGAGCACTGGTGTAAAACTGATATTATCATTATGTGGGTCCTGGGTTCAAATCCCACCAAGGACAACGACTGCAAGGAGTTTGTATGTTCTCCCCGTGTTTGCGTGGGTTTCCTCCGGTTTCCTCCCACACTCCAAAGACATACTGATAGGGAATTGAGATTGTGAGCCCCATCGGGGACAGCGACGATAATGTCTGTAAAGCGCTGTGGAATTAATGGCGCTAAATAAATGAGTAAAATAAATAAATGTGGTCACTGTATGGTGAAAAGATCAGTCATAGTACTGTGGTTTTGGTTAAAGGTGTTGTCCAGGCTCGAGGTATAAGTCTAAAGTTACTCTATGTGCATCGTACTTTCTCATGATTCTCCGGTGCCGGGGGCGGGCGGGCGGCCATGTGAGCGCAGGTATGGGATTTTGATATTTCTGACAACACGTGCCCATACCTCGTTCAATTCACTACTATTGAGCGAGACCGCACTTGTCGAGTCGGAACATAACCGCATGTCTGCAAATTGAATACTTGCAATCACATGATCGCCCGCACCTAGTGCCAGAGAATCCTGACAGCGTGCGCGGAGAAGATTCAGAAGTTTGCAGTCGAATAGAGTGATTGCAGATTTTAACCTCAAGCCTGGACAACCCCTTTATGATCAGTCTATTTGTATTATCACTACTGTATGTGCTGGTAATAACTGGATATGGTTTGGTCATATTTGTCTGTGAAATTACAATATTATTATTGCGGTATTGTTATTTTTAAGTTTTATCAGTATTATTAGAAATATTGGTCTTACAGTAAATCTTTATTTATTTTTCCAGGCAGGGTAATATTATTAATCAGGCAGGGTAATATTATTAATAGACATTCCCATGTGGAGCTGTAAGGGGAGACCGCATAGGCCTATATGCCTTCAAATGACAGGACTGAATTTATATGCAGGTACAGAGAAAGCACAAACTAATCTCCTACAGCCATAGTACACGTCACTTCTGTAGAGATGCTGCATTTTTTTTTTAATAATCGTTCCCATGATACTTTGTTTTTACATAGTTCATACCAAGCTTGGGTTTCACAAATCCATTTGTTACTACAAGATTATCAGCAGCTACAGTTTCTCCATTCACCACCTGCAAAATGGTAAATTCTGCAGCCAGTGTGTGCATCACAAAAGGCAGATCCCTCTCGCGTACCTGAGAGAAAAAAGAAATGAACCGTCAGGATGACAATTCACTTACTTACAATTCGCAAAAGGTTATTCTCTACAACATTACACCAGTAACAAAGTGAAGTGAATAAAATTGTCCTAATATACAGTGAAGGAAATAATTATTTGATCCCTTGCTGATTTTGTAAGTTTGCCCACTGACAAAGACATGAACAGTATAATTTTAAGGGTAGGTTAATTTTAACATTGAGAGATATAATATCAAAAATAAAATCCAGAAAATCACATTGTATAAATTATATACATTTATTTGCATTTTGCAGTGAGAAAAAGTATTTGATCCCTCTCGCAAACAAGACTTAAATTCAGGTAAGATTCAAGATTTCAGCCAGTGTTACAGCAATGTTTCAAGCTATGGAGGAGCAGAAACATTGCTGGAACGCTGAGTTATTTATGACAAATTCTTTACTGATTTTTCCTGGCGTGCCAGTTCTTCTTGATTGTAATATTGTACTGATTAGGAACTGTTGGGTCTGACCTCCAGGAGTTTTGCACACACACTGTTCTCAGATGGGGTAGCAAAATTATGGTTACAGAGTCCCTTCAAGGCCTCAAAATGCCCCAGATCTCTATCTGATGGAGCATCTATGGGATGTGCTGGAAAAAAAATACATCTGATCCATGAAGGTTTCACCTTGCAACTTATGAAACGTAAAGACTACAGACTCCTTTGTATGTTTTTTTATGCATTGTATAAATGTGCTATAAAACATTTTTGCCATTGATTTTAATTTAAAAAATGTAATATCTTGTTTGACAGCTTGCACGCATTACAATATACTGCAAACTGCTCTACTGTCAACAGGGCCGGTTTTAGATATACTGGGGCCCTGGGCAAAAGTTTAAAGTGGGGCCTCAAATGCTCACATATTGCACCAACACACAGAAGCATTTTGGCTGTATTTACATGCACTGAGTTCAGGCCGTTAAACGAGGGTCATTGGCAATAATGAAGTCGTTTGACGCTTGTTTCCCGGCCTCTTTACAACAACTGAAGAAGAATGATGGGCACAGAATGATCACTATTAGATCAATCTGTCCCCATACAGTATCATGTTATCAGCAGCATATCTGCAGTTTTCACCAGGCGATGTGCTGCTGAGAACAATGATTTTTGTTTGGAAAACAATATAATCACTCGATGAATAGGCAGTATTTTGTTTGCTTAGTATAATATACCCATAGTGCTTCACATAACATAATGCACCCTATAGTCCTCCGTATAGTATAATGCATCGCATAGTCCTCCATATAGTATAATAAACTCCTCATAGTCCTCCATATAGTATAATACACCCCATAGTCTTCCATATATTATAATACACCCCATAGTCTCCCATATAGTATAATACACCCCATAGTCTTTCATATAGTATAATATACCCCAAAGCCCTCAATATAGTATAATACTCTACCCATAGTTCTCCATATAGTATAATACACCCCATAAACATCCACATAGTATAATACACCCCATAGTCCTCCACATAGTATAATACACCCCATAGTCCTCCACATAGTATAATAAATGCCCCATAATTCTTCATATATTATAATGCATTCCCCATGGTTCTTGATAGAGTATAATGCTGCCCCCAAATAGTATAATGCATGCCATAGTCGTCAACAGAGTATAATGCGGCCCCCCACACAGCGACTGTGGCAGCAGCGATGAGCCCTGGTGCAGTATGTCAATTTGCATAGCCTGGGCCAATGCAGTACAGACATGGAGCAAATCAAGCTTGCGGAGTGGACACAGATAAAGGACCTCTGCATCCTTCTTACCAGTTTATAAATGGCTACTAAGATAGTTACCGCTGACGAAGCAGTCATCACCATCTCTATTTCAGTCATCCACATGCTGGAGCACACTTTGAATAGTCTGAGGGAGGAGGTGGTGATCGCAGAGGAAGAGGAGGAAGCAGAAAACGATGCGGAAGGGATAACAATATCTCCAAGTTCCAGACTGTCATCGCACAGGCGTGTGCCATGGGAGGGTGGATTACAGCGATCGAGGGGGGCTCATGGTACCAGACAAACTGGTGGCACAACAATCAGAAGGTGTGTCCACTACTGTTATTTTTTTTATAAAGCATTTAATGTTCCTCTTTTTCCTCCTCCTTTTGCTTCCTCCCGAGTCACGACAAGCCAAATTTTTGGTAAAAGGAGACTCTTATTTGGGTCTCCTTGTTGTAGCAGGGGTCTCAGAGCACCATTATACTACTTCTACTCTGGGAAATTGATGCCACTTTAGTGTTGTGTGGCAATAATTTTTTGAATCGTGGATTCTCCAAACTGGGTCTCCATCTTGTGGGTTGTCTGTAGTGGAAGGGGTCTTCGAGCACTATCATACTTTTCTTAAGCTGGGGAAATTGATGCCACTTAAGTGATGTGTGTCATTATTTTTTTTTAAATGTGGAGACTCCAAGTTGGGCCTTCATCTGGTTTCTTGCCTGTAGTGGAAGGGGTCTCCGAACACCAGTTCTACACCTGTCACTCATCCACCTCTTACTGATCAATTTGTACGTTAGAAATTCTGGGCCAGGCCCTGTCCCATCTATCCACACTGCGCCACTATAAAATTTTAACTGTGGGTCAATTGATGCGACTTTTCCTGGTATCTGCCCCTAATTTTTGGAAATGTTTGGACTCTAAGTTGAGTCTCCTTCATGTGTGATGTCTGAATTTGTCAGGGCTCTCAGAGCCCCAGGCCTACGCCTATCACTCATCCACCTGTTACTGATCAATGTTTAAGATAGAAATGCTGGTCCACACCATGTCCCAGATCCTGTCCCGTGCATCCATGCTGCACAATTATACTATTTGTACTCTGGGTCAATTGATGCCAATTTTCCTGTAGTTTGTCCCTAATGTGAGCTGTTTTGGCAGCTTTTGGGACCCCCTCAAGGTGTTGTCTATGCATTTGGTTTTGCCTCCCATTGAATTCAATGAGGTTCAGATACGTTTGGCGAACATCGGGAAGTTCGCCGATCCTAACCGAACCAAACCTTAAAAGGTTTGTTGATTTCTACTTTCTACCCAGTATATTCTTCTCTTTTCTCTCATTTCTTTAACTCATGATCCTGCTGCTCCTTCCCCCCCTGCCAGGGACTTTTGCAGTTACTCCTGCCTAGAGATGAGCGAATATGTTCGGGCTCACTCTTATTCGGCAAGCTATATAGCGCTTGCCGAATAAGCGGGGAACCGAAGATATTCGCTCAACTCTAGTTATAAGTCAATTTGAAAACTTGAAGTCCATCATTATAGAGTTCGAAACATTATTCACAAGTGTAAAACATTCAAAACTATCTTCCCAGGAGTGGACATCGCGGAAAATTCACCCCAAGGTCAGAACATGCAATGGTCATAGAAACTGCAAAAACCCTGGAGCTACAGCTCAATTGCTAAAGTATGGCATGTTTGGATGAGTTTTCTAAAAAGATCATGACAGAAGGGCTAAAGTTTCTAAACAAACCAAAGACATTCTAAATAATATCCTTTGGGCACATAAATCCAAGATGGAGATCTTTGGCCATAATGCCCAGCACCACATTTGGCGAAATCCAAATACAGACAATATGTAAGCACTGTGACGTGGTGGTATGGCTTTACACATTTTTTTAATCAAAATTATGTTAACTAAGCATCCTATATTATTTTCATGCACTATTGCTATTTTTTCTTTTACTGAGGGGTATTTGTTTATTATGTTTTTATCTTGGGTTTTGTTTGTTTCATGAGCAGTGTGAACATGCACTTACACATTGCATGAATACCAAGTTATATTTCAAAGAAGAATATCAGGGCACCAATTTCTGAAGCCTTTTTTAGTGTCTAAATGACACATATAGCTATTTCACAACCTCATGCACAGAACTTTTCAGGGTGGTGCAAGATCCAAAATATATATTAAGCTTTCAAGGAGAAGAAGAAGAAATGTCAGCACTCACCCAGTCTGCAGGTAAATCAGACCATTTTAATTTTCTTAACATCCTGGACAATATCATAAAGTGTGGTAGTTCTAATATTGCAAATGCAGGTGCAGGGATTTCAGAAAAAAACGTGAGACATGGTGGACAACAACTGTTTCGTGCTTCACTAGCGCTTCTGTAGAAGCGCTAGCGAAGTGCGAAACGGTCGTTGTCCACCATGTCTCACGTTTTTTTCGGAAATAATTATGGACCTGTAGAAGCGCTAGTGAAGCGCGAAAAGGGTCGTTGTCCATCATGTCTCACATTTTTTTCTGAAACAATTATGGACCTGTAGAAGTGCTAGTGAAGCGCGAAACGGTGGTCGTCCACCATGTCTCACTTTTTTTCTGAAATAATTATGGACCTGTAGAAGCGCTAGTGAAGCGCAAAACGGTCGTTGTCTGCCATGTGTCACGTTTTTTTCTGAAATCCCTGCACCTGCATTTGCAATATTAGCACTACCACACTTTATGATATTGTCCAGGATGTTAAGAAAATAAAAATGGACTGATTTAACTGCAGACTGGGTGAGTGGTGACATTTCTTCTTCTTCTCCTTGGCAACTTATATTTCAGTTCATCACTTTCGATTTTTTATTTTGTAATAGGGATAAACATTGCCGGATCTCAAGATTGGTAACATAGTTTTTTTAAGGTTGAAGAAAGACTTTAAGTCCATCTAGTTCAACCCATAGAAATTCTGGTGTTTGTCCCAGTGGTGGAACAACTACTGATCAGTAAGTTATCACCTATCCTGTGGTTATGTTATAATGGGATTGTCCAGACAAAACAAGCTTGTATTGACTATATGTGTTAAAAGTATTGCCATTCATGCCACTATTCCTCTATTCTGGATCTCATTTTTCATCTTCCCAAAATGGGGGGGTATGGTCATTGGGGGTTACGAAGTGTCAACTTGCCTCAACCAATCTAACATTAATGGCATGACCATAGGGAACACATTTTAAAAAAATGAATAACCCCCTGTAATTAATAAAAACAAAGAATAAAAAAGAAAATTAAAAGCATTCAAAAGTCTTACCAATATAAAGTCTGTTTGATAGGTGGATAACATAAATACGGAGATGTTCTGGTCTGCAAGTGGTGCTATGACCGACTTTGCTATTTTGGTCACTCCAATTGGCTGGGAGCTGGAGGAGCTCCCACCTCCCGAGACCACATTTAGAGCTAACCATGTTGCATCTGCTACACTTAAATGTTCTGAAGATGGGAGTTCTATGAAGAAAGATAAAAAAAATATCTGTTAATAACATGTATCGCTTAGTTTATGCATATATTGCTCTTTATGAAAAACTGGTAAAAACAAACCAATAAATCCTTTCTGGTAGTTAGTACAATTCAAATCAATAGGACATGACTTGGACTTCTCAGGAAAAGCAAATCAGAAAATCTCCCCCCCAAATTTTTTTTATCTGCAGTAGCGCAGCATGTGGGTGGTTCTACAAGGTGCAATGACTAAGCTTCATCTCTTCTACACTTTACCAGCCAAAAAATGAATAGATCAGCAAGAAATTAACCCTTATGTCCTCTTCAGGTTTTAAACAAGACTGCACACTTCAGTAACATGCAGAAGATTCTGCCAACAATGTTTGCAGGTAAGTCTATTTGCTTTATCATTCACTTTGGGGTTCAGCTCTCTTTTGAAGGTATTCTGCGCTAATCACATATCCTGAAGAGATGATGTACTCACACGAAGACCAGTTTCACACATCCAAAATTCCCGGTTCGAGTAAAGAAAACACTGTCTGATGTCCGGACGGTCCACGGGCATTTTGATCTGAACTCAAAAACCACAGTCATATATGAAGCTGTTGAATTCAGTTCAGGAGATCTGGTCTGGACTTGTACAGTGGATGTTGGACGTGTGAATCCAGCCTGAGTAATACATTACATTGTCTTTTTTTTCAGCTCATTTAAATGGTCTCCAAGACCTCTTAAATGGGATCTATTACGAAACGGTTAAAGGAAACCTTTTATAAATTAGTGTCTGACATGCCTATTTCAAAGTTGTATCACTTATGTGTGGCGATGGTGGGGTATGAACATCCAAGGTATTTAACTACACCAAAAACACAAATTATATACCACTGAAACCATGTGTCTAATACTACTTCAGTGCAGAGTAAAGCCCCCATACACATTAGACTAAGGTTGGCCGAACCTGACGATATTGACAAGTTCAGCCAACACTCTAGTGTATGCGGTGTTGGCCAAATTATCGTTTTGAGAGATGTCAATCAGACATGTTCAATTTCGGACTGCCGATTGCTTTGTTCTCCCAGAGATTAGCCACTGACCGACTTGTCAGTTGATCGATTTCTCAGAGAACACCGGAGACTTCAGCCAAGCTTGCGTGCTCCTGTGTATGGGAGAGAAGACTGGGATGGCTGTCGGCTTTACGACCAGGATGGCTGTCAGCTGAACGATCAGTTGACAGCCATCTAATGTTTATGTCTAGCTTAAATGTCCTCCAGGATCTGTTTAAGGATCAGACAGTTTTTGGATTCCAGAACTATACAATTTTTTTTGTCTCGATATTCTAGATTGCAAAACTTTTTAATGTTTACATCAGCAAGACTTAATAAGGCCTTTTTTGTAAGACTTGTTCTTTTTATGTCTACAAGTTATGCAAATATTTCATAAAAACGCTGATTCTTCAAAAAATAATTCCTACATTTCCAGTTATATAGACTTTTTCCGTATCCATAATTATATGAGCAGCCCTACAGAAAACAATATTTTTTCTAAGTACTGTATGTCCAATAAAATAAATGATCCTCCAAAACATGTAATTTAAAATATACATATCGACCTTTAAGCACCAAGCTTTTCAGTACACTTATCTCAGTAAATGGTGTACACCACATCCTACTTGTTATTCTCTTTCCGGAGCAAATGATCTAGTAGCTAGGCAGATATGTCCACTTTCAGTCCGGGCATGGGAGTCAGCACTGACATCTGGGTGCAGTGGGATGACATGACAACAGAGAGGACTAATTTAACAGACCGGTAAAGTGTTATCTGTCCTCTACCGTTCCAGAATATTATATCACATACATACACTAATATATGTATACATACACAGTGTAGAGGTTTGTACTCACTCAGCTGCGGTTGAGGTAGGCACAGGAAGCGGTTTTGTTAGAATATCCAGGCAGGTTTATTAAGGCTGCATAAACCGCTCAGGGAGATTCAAACAAAAGAACAGCCTTTTCAAGCACAAAAGTGAAAACACAAAGTAAAAGGTCCATACAACATTGCGGGTCAGCCCGCTCAGGTTAGTATTCAGTTCTTAAGGTCTTAGAACAGACCCACACACAAGAGATCCATACATCTTAAGAGAAAGACACTGAATCAGACACTTGGTCTCCATTTTATCTGCCAAACCACACCTCTGTGATGGGGATATGTGAGCAGTCATTCCCACCCCCATCTCTTTTGACTGCTTGTAAAACCTGGGCCTGGAATGGCCTAATAACTCTCTCAGCACTGTATGTGCTGGAACATGCTTTCCGAGCTCACATCAATGAAGCTACCAACCGCGATATGCTTATCTCCCCTCAACGACCCGTCCGGCGGCTATCTTACAGCATGAATGCATATAATATATTATATATATATATATATATATATATATATATATATACACACACACACACATACAGTATAAACTCGAGTATAAGCCGAGATTTTCAGCCCATTTTTAGGGCTGAAAGACCCCTTCTCGGCTTATACTAGAGTCATATACCAGGGGGTCGGCGGGGGAGGGGGAGCGCAGCTGTCCTATATACTCACCCCCTTCTGGCGCGGTCTCTGCAGCCCCCTGATCTTCTCCCACGGTCTCTGGTGCCTGGGTTCAGCCAGCAGTGGTACCGCTCATTAAAGTAATGAATATGCACATATTCATAGCTTTAATGAGCGGTACCACGTGACCGCTGAAGTTAGGCATAGTGCCGGAGACCGTGGGCGAAGAGCAGGGGCTGCAGAGACCGTGCCAGGAGGGTGTGATTATATTCCATATTCACCTGTCCCCGTTCCACCGCTGCGCGCCGCTGTGTCCTCGCGTCCTCTAGGTGTGAATGTTCAGGTCAGAGGTCGCGATGACATGGTTAGTGCATGCTGCGCCCTCTGCCTGAGCATTTACTGCTGGAGGACCCAGAAGACAGTGGCGCTCAGCGGTGGAACGGGGGACAGGTGAATATTGCAGGTGCCGGGCCCTGAGCCAACGGTGACACCAGCATTTGTCTCCATAGCGCGCCGGTGTCCCCGCCTGCTCAGGACACCGGCACCTGGCCCCCAGCGACGAGAGGTGAGTATGTCTTTTTTTTTTTTTTTTCCAGTTGCAGCTGCAGCGGCAGCATAAGGGACCTATACTATGGGGCATAATCTATGGAGCATATGGGGCATAATCTGTGGAACATATGGGGGCATAATCTGTGGAGCATATGGGGCATAATCTGTGGAACATATGGGGCATAATCTGTGGAGCATAATCTGTGAAACATATGGGGCATAATCTGTGGAGCATATGGGGCATAATCTGTGGAGCATATGGGGCATAATCTGTGGAACATATGGGGCATAATCTATGGAGCATATGGGGCATAATCTGTGGAACATATGGGGCATAATCTGTGGACCATATGGGGCATAATCTGTGGACCATATGGGGCATAATCTGTGGAGCATATGGGGCATAATCTGTGGAGCATATGGGGCATAATCTGTGGAGCATATGGGGCATAATCTGTGTAGTGTGGATATTCTCAGCACAGATTTCAAAATTGAGGATAATTCAAATTTTCCTTTCACTGATATTAAGCAAAGGTCTTGAAATTGATGACTAATTTGAATAAAGGCTCTTCACTGCATAATAAAAAGTTATGAAACTTTTTAATAATACTTTATTTACAGAAATCCCTCTTAATGTACAAGATTCCAAATGAATACGGTGTATCTGAAGTTAAGCAGTTTAGTGAACAGTTCATGATAATAAAGAATTGTCCTTTAAAGAAAGACCCATGTCCATATCTTGTTAGGAAGTCATAGAGGGAGAGCCTATACTAGAGACTCCATGACACTAACGCCATGTAGTAGTACATTTTTCCTATGTAAGTGTGGCTTATGCAGGTAAAATCAGCAGTAATGAGCTGTGATCAGGAGATCTAAACCTGCATTTATAAGCCAATTCACATGGTGACTTTATACTAAAAGAAACAAACTATGATGAGACAACCCATTTTTCCTGGCCTAGATGAAAACCACTGCCACTGTGTTCCTATGCGACATATGAGAAATATCAGTATACATGGCATAAGTGGGATAAAGGTAAAAGTGGGGGAAGTCTGCAGTGAAAAATCATCACTACAGTTGACCTGCTGTGTGGATTTTAAAAGCAGGTCAATTTCCATATGGAAAATTTTAGCAGAATGGGGTTGGGATTTGTAATCTCTTGCCCACTACTGTATTCCACTGTGTATTTTAACCCCACTCACTGATTTAGTAAATGAGAAAAAAAATCTTCTTGCATGAATCAGTCTGCCCTCTACAATGACTGTTTATAGTACCCTGAAGATCTGAACCCAGGAGAGGACAGTCACTAATAACGTTTAGAGGTTGTCAAGTATCTCTGTGGCCATGTACTACGTCACTAGCGTTATTGCATTCAGGCATACTCAATTCATGTCATTATCACAAGGTTGGGAGCAAAAGATCAGATAAACAAGTTTACAAGAGCAAAGATAATGGAGGTCTCCATTCATACAAAACATATGAAAAAAAAGGAACAGAAGTAGTGTGACTGGTCAACCTGTAAAAGGGGCAAATTAGTTGTACAAATGTAAGGCTACAGTGTCCCCTGAAATAGTGTCACACTCTTTGGCCCACATCTATTATTTTAGGGAACTGGTCACCTTAAAAACACCACTTATCTGCAAATTTATGCTATATCTGAAGGTAAATAGCATTTGTCAAGGTAACAGGTTCCCTTTAATGTGGTATGTGTTCAATAAGCTTGGGGTTTTTCTTTAAGAATATACCACTTACTAAATCTGATCATCAATCTCAATGTCGAATTATTCTTGAGTGACATAGCACCAAATATCAGTGATGTAAAAATGCCATCGAGGACCTGTCAGCATGTCAAAAGGGGCCAAATTTTGCTCTTATTTTATTCTGCTGCTTCCCTAAGTGTTTTTTTTTAAATTTGATATACAGTTCAAGAGATATCAATTTTTTTTATTTAGTGCAAATTTTTATGATCTTTACCAAGTTGACTCATAGGCTAATGATGAAGAGCATCCTAAATATACGCCCCTAGAGAATCCTACCTGCCGTGTTCCCTTGGTAAAGACCAGAAAAATTAGTGCTAAACAAGAAGGCCCAGGTCTCTGGAACTGTATGGTGGATTTTAATGAACAAACAATGGAATTCTTAGGGGAGCAGTGAAAATAAAATCGGAGCAAAAACTGACTTCTTTTGACCTGATGATAGGTCCTATTTAATGGGTTTGTCTTGTGAAAGTCCTGAAACACACGATGAAAAAAAGAAAAAAACTATTTCATTTTTGTGTCTTCTGTTATGTTACGGTAGCTGAGGAGTGCAGGTAAAAAGGAAATACACCAGAGCAGTTGGAATCTATGGGATTGCAGTACCCTGACTAACCACCACAACTAAGAGGCAGCCGTGGAGCGTTCCTACGTTGGTCCTAGACGCCTCGTCACAGCCTGAGAAACTAACTACACCTAAAGATAGAAATAGGAAAGCTATCTGCCCCGGAGCAGAACCCCAAAGATAATAGAAAGCCCCCAAACATGTAATGGCGGTTAGACAAGAGGAAATACTGACACAGAAAGAAAATAGTATGAGCAAACGCTGGGGCCAAAACTAACTAAATAGAAAAGGATAGGAAGGGTACTTACTGCAATCTCAGAAAACCCTGAAAAAACACCAACTCTACTAATTTCAAAATCACCTGAGATCACACGACCTCTACCACCTAAATTAGCTCTCTGGTGTAACAAAAACAAAACAGCAGCCACTGAAAAAAAACTGGAAAAAGCAAAAGTACAAAACACAGTGGCTGGACTAAACTAAGAGGGCAAAAGCCCCCGGAGGGGACCCTGAAGGCCCCCACAGAAGTGCAGGACAAAATGCAAAAATATAGCAAAAACACAAAATAAGAAATTGTCTTATCTGATAGCAGGAGATGCAGACACGACACAGCAGGCTACAAGGGAAACTGGAAAGAAGGATTCAGACCAGAACAATTGATCACTGGCCACCCTGATGGGAAGATGACTCCCTTACATAAGACCAATCAGTAACACCTGATTCCCAGTCCTCACAATCCTCACTAGTACCGCTTGTAACCACCAGAGGGAGGCTCTGCTCAGAACTCATCTCAAACCCATTCACAACAGTACCCCCCCCTTGAGGAGGGGTCACCGAACCCTCATTTGAGCAACCAGGTCGGTCAGGATGAGTTCTATGATACGCACGGATAAGTCTCCTAGCATGGATGTCTGAAGCAAACACCCAAGAATTGTCTTCCTGACCATAACCTCTCCATTTAACCAAATACTGGAGTCTTCGTCTAGAAAAACGAGAATCCAATATTTTCTCAACCACATACTCCAGATTGCCCTCAACCAAAACAGGGTCAGGAGGCACAGCAGCAGGAACCACTGGCTCAACAAACCTCTTCAACAAGGACTTGTGGAACACGTTATGGATCTTAAATGTCCCTGGAAGAAGCAAACGAAAAGAAACAGGATTAATAATCTCCATGATCTTATAAGGTCCAATGAACCTAGGTTTAAATTTAGGAGATGCTACTCTCATAGGAATATTCTTTGAGGACAACCAGACCAAGTCCCCCACTTTAAACCGAGGACCATCAGTCCTATGCCGGTTAGCAAACCGCTGGGCCTTCTCCTGAGAGAGGGACAACCTCTCCACTACCTGGTCCCAAATCTGCTGCATACGCTCAACAACAGAGTCAACACCTGGACAGACAGAAGCCTCCATCTGTCCTGAAGAAAATCGAGGGTGAAACCCAGAATTACAGAAAAACGGAGACATCAAAGTGGCAGAGCTAGCCCTATTATTAAAGAGCAAACTCAGCCAAAGGCAAAAAAAAGACCCAGTCATCCTGAACAGCAGACACAAAACATCTTAGATAAGTCTCCAATGTCTGGTTTGTTCTCTCAGTTTGACCATTGGTCTGAGGATGAAATGCCGAGGAGAAAGACAATTGAACACCCAGTTTAGAACAAAAAGTCCACCAAAATCTGGAAACAAACTGGACTCCTCTGTCAGACACAATGTTCTCAGGAATGCCGTGTAAACGAACCACGTGCTGAAGGAACAACGGCACCAATTCAGAGGAGGAAGGCAACTTAGGTAATGGCACAAGATGTATCATTTTGGAAAACCTATCACAAATTACCCAGATGGTGGTCATTCTCTGAGAAACAGGAAGATCGGAAATGAAATCCATAGAGATATGGGTCCATGGTCTCTTGGGCACAGGCAATGGCATCAACAAACCACTAGAGCGAGAGCAAGGCTTGGAGCGAGAGCAAGTCCCGCAGGACTGCACAAATTCCCTAACATCGCGAGACAAGGTAGGCCACCAAAAGGACCGACTAACCAAGTCTCTGGTACCAAAAATTCCGGGATGCCCAGCCAATGCGGAACAATGAATCTCAGACATCACACTCTTTTTCCATTGGTCCGGGACAAACAATTTTCCAAAAGGGCAGCGCTCGGGCCTATCCTCCTGACACCCCTCCAGAGCAAGTCTCAAATTGGGCGAGATGGCGGAAAGAACTACACCCTCCTTCAAAATAACAGAGGGATCAGATAGCTCAGGAGAGTCCGCAAGGAAACTCCTCGAGAGGGCATCCGCCTTAACATTCTTAGTGCCAGGAAGAAAGGAAACCACAAAATTAAAACGTGTGAAAAACAAGGCCCACCTG
Source organism: Oophaga sylvatica (assembly GCA_033576555.1). Taxonomy (NCBI): domain Eukaryota; kingdom Metazoa; phylum Chordata; class Amphibia; order Anura; family Dendrobatidae; genus Oophaga; species Oophaga sylvatica. The sequence goes on from JARQOD010000002.1 coordinate 299,352,157, forward strand.
GCCTGTCTAGGATTGAGTCGCTTGGCAGATTCCAGATAGACCAGATTCTTATGGTCCGTAAGGACCACCACCTGATGTTTGGCTCCCTCCAGACAATGTCTCCACTCTTCAAAAGCCCACTTCATGGCCAATAACTCCCGATTACCCACGTCATAATTACGTTCAGTAGGAGAAAATTTTCAAGAGAAAAAGGCACAAGGGTTACTTTTAGAGGTCTCTGGATCTTTTTGGGACAAAACGGCACTTGCCCCAATTTCAGAGGCATCAACCTCCACCTGAAATGGCAGAGAAACATCAGGCTGCCGTAGAACAGGAGCAGAAGTGAATCTCTGCTTAAGTTCCTGAAACGCAGAGACTGCCTCAGGAGGCCAATTCACCACATCAGAACCCTTTCTGGTCAAATCAGTTAATGGTTTAACAATAACCGAGAAATTACCAATAAATTTACGATAAAAATTGGCAAAACCCAAAAATCTCTGAAGAGCCTTTAATGAAGTAGGTTGGACCCAATCACAGATGGCCTGAACCTTGACCGGGTCCATTTCAATAACAGATGGGGACAAAATGAATCCCAGAAATGAGATCTTCTGTACGCCAAAAAGACACTTTGATCCCTTCACATACAGAGCATTCTCTCTCAAAATCTGGAATACAGTTCGAACATGTTTCACATGAGAGTCCCAGTCATTAGAAAAAATCAAGATATCATCCAAATAAACAATCAGAAACTTGTCCACAAAATCCCTGAAAATGTCATTCATGAAGGACTGGAAGACGGAAGGAGCATTAGTGAGCCCAAAGGGCATCACAAGGTACTCAAAATGCCCTTCAGGGGTGTTAAATGCCGTCTTCCATTCATCCCCGTGCTTAATGCGAATAAGGTTATACGCCCCCCTGAGGTCAAGCTTGGTAAACCAAGTAGCGTTTTTCACCCTGGAAAACAGGTCAGAAATCAAGGGTAACGGGTATTGATATTTCACAGTAATATTGTTCAAGAGACGATAATCAATACACGGCCTTAATGAACCATCTTTTTTGGCCACAAAGAAAAAAACGGCACCTAAGGGTGAAGAGGATGGTCTGATATGACCCTTCTCCAATGATTCCTTGATATAAGACCGCATAGCGTCATGTTCAGGTACAGACAAGTTAAAAAGGCGACCTTTAGGGAATTTACTACCTGGCACTAATTCAATAGCGCAGTCATAGCTCCTATGGGGAGGCAAGGATGCAGATTTACTTTCGCTAAACACATCAGAAAAATCAATCAAAAAGTCAGGAACATCCTCAGCCTGGGGGAGGCAGAAAAAACAGGAGTGTTGGTATTAACACATTGGCAGCCCCAACTGGTTACAGACACAGATTTCCAATCCAAAACAGGATTATAAGACTGTAACCAAGGGAAACCCAGCACTATAATGTCATGCAGATTATATAGAACCAAAAATTTGCAGCACTCCTGGTGATCAGGTTCAACCCTCATTATCACCTGAGTAGAAAACTGGGGTTTATTCTCAGCCAAAGGGGTAGAATCGATCCCCAGTAAAGGAATAGACTTCTGTAGGGGTATCAAGGGAAACCCACAACGTTTAGCAAAATCATAATCCATCAGGTTAATAGCTGCTCCAGAATCAACGAAAGCCTGAGCAGAAAATGAGAACAGAGAGCATATCAGAGTGACAGTTAATAAAAACTTAGTCTGAACACTACCCAAGACAACCGAGCGTGCAAAACGTCTTCCCCGCTTAGGGCAGACTGAAATAGCATGAGAGGCATCACCACAGTAGAAACATAACCCATTGCGCTTTCGAAACTCATGACGCTGTGCCCCAGACACCACTCCATCACACTGCATGGGCTCAGCAGCTGGCTCACAAGGCAACACCACTCCACGCATACTTCTCCGCTCACGCAAATGTCTGTCAATTTAATCGCTAATGACATAGAATCATTGAGACCAGAGGGGACAGGGAATCCCACCATAACATCCTTTACATTATCCGACAGACCCTTCCGGAAAAGGGCCGCCAAAGCGTCGTCATTCCACTTGGTCAGGACTGCCCACCTACGGAATCTCTGACAGTATAACTCAGCGTCATCAAGCCCCTGATTTAATGCCAACAAGGCTTTTTCAGCTTGATCAGTGACATTAGGCTCATCGTACAATAACCCCAAAGCCTGAAAAAATGCATCAACATCACTCAAAACAGGATCCCCAGGTATCAGGGAAAAAGCCCAATCTTGAGGATCGCCGCGCAGGAGAGAGATGATAATTTGAACCTGCTGCGCTGCGTTTCCTGAGGACTTAGATTTTAAGGCAAGAAACAATTTACAATTATTTTTGAAATTCTGAAACTTAGCTCGATCCCCTAAAAACAAATCTGGCATGGGGATCCTAGGTTCCACAACAGGCAACCCAGCAAGATATGCAGCAATACTCTGAACCTCAGTGGCAAGCTGATCCACACGGCCAGACAACTGTGCAAACTCCATTGGGAGAAAAGATCCTCCCCAGCACCCAGAGATACAGAGGGAAAAAAAAAAAAAAAAAAATGCAACAAACAGAAAAATATCTCTGACAACTTTTCTTCCTTCAAAATATTTTTTCCCTTCTGTGAGTACCATACAATTTTTATGGCCGGTGATACTGTTATGTTACGGTAGCTGAGGAGTGCAGGTAAAAAGGAAATACACCAGAGCAGTTGGAATCTATGGGATTGCAGTACCCTGACTAACCACCGCAACTAGAGGCAGCCGTGGAGCGTTCCTACGTTGGTCCTAGACGCCTCGTCACAGCCTGAGAAACTAACTACACCTAAAGATAGAAATAGGAAAGCTATCTGCCCCGGAGCAGAACCCCAAAGATAATAGAAAGCCCCCAAACATGTAATGGCGGTTAGACAAGAGGAAATACTGACACAGAAAGAAAATAGTATGAGCAAACGCTGGGGCCCAAACTAACTAAATAGAAAAGGATAGGAAGGGTACTTACTGCAATCTCAGAAAACCCTGAAAAAACACCAACTCTACTAATTTCAAAATCACCTGAGATCACACGACCTCTACCACCTAAATTAGCTCTCTGGTGTAACAAAAACAAAACAGCAGCCACTGAAAAAAAACTGGAAAAAGCAAAAGTACAAAACACAGTGGCTGGACTAAACTAAGAGGGCAAAAGCCCCCGGAGGGGACCCTGAAGGCCCCCACAGAAGTGCAGGACAAAATGCAAAAATATAGCAAAAACACAAAATAAGAAATTGTCTTATCTGATAGCAGGAGATGCAGACACGACACAGCAGGCTACAAGGGAAACTGGAAAGAAGGATTCAGACCAGAACAATTGATCACCGGCCACCCTGATGGGAAAATGACTCCCTTACATAAGACCAATCAGTAACACCTGATTCCCAGTCCTCACAATCCTCACTAGTACCGCTTGTAACCACCAGAGGGAGGCTCTGCTCAGAACTCATCTCAAACCCATTCACAACAGTCTTCCTAAGGGTCCTGTCACACTCTTCAATGTCCCAGCGATCCCACCAACGATACGAAGTGGATGGGATCGCTGGGACATCGTTAGCTGATCGCTGGTGAGCTGTCACATGGGCAGACTCACCAGCGATCAGGACCAGCGAGCACGCTGGTATCCAATGTACACATCGGGCGACTAAGCACCACGCAGCGCCTAGTTACCCGATATGTACCCTAGATACCGGCTCCCAGCTTCTGCTCGAAGCGCTGGAAGCCGGTATCTAGGGTACATATCAGGTAACTAGGCGCCGCGCAGTACTTAGTTACCCGATGTGTACATTGGATACCAGCTCTCAGCTCGCTGATCGTTGGTCTCCCGCTGTCACACGCAGCGATGCGCGCTGGCCAGCGGAAGACCAACGATGAAAAAATGGTCCAGGACATTCAACAACGATCAGCGATACCCAGCAGGGGGCTGATCGTTGCTGCGTGTCACACTAAGCGAGCTCGCTGGCTAGGTTGCTGTTGCGTCACAAAATCGGTGACGCATCAGCGATCTCGCTAGCGATCTCGCTTAGTGTGATGGGGGCTTCAGTGTTTCTTTTTATCTATGCTACTAAGGACGGGCTCTGATCTAAGTCAGTCTCCTCCTTCAGGGAGTGGACAATATAGTCCTTTCTGCAGGAGTCTTCTCTGCTATACTGCCATGCTACTGCAGTAGCTCAGTTCCTTCTCCGAACAGCAGGGCAGAATTGTCTGCTATGGAGTGATCACGTAGCAAGGGCTCGACACTGAGCAAGAGAGTCCACCGGTATGCCCATTAGGTGGACGTGTATATCATGTAAGAGAATTTCAGAATTCTTCAGTGTAAATAGTAAACAGTGTTTTATTTTTAAGATTTACAAAATAAATATGATAATAACAGAACAGCGTTTTTAACAGACTTTCCTAGTAAAGGAACACTCATTGCAATATGAATGTCAGTGATATGCTTAGTTCAGGGCATGACAGGGATAAGTACATGGCAAAGGGCTTCAATAGGTTCCAGTGAAGGATTCCCCTTTTTATACTACCCCATCCCCTCTTTCCCTGTACCAAGGAAAACTCAATGTATCAGTTTGTTTCTGGAATTTTCTTTTAATGGTATAAGTATGACTCACGTTTCCATTTAGTAAAGTGGAAACATCCCAAATTATAGAAAATCTAGATACCATAGAAGCCCACGTCAGTCACCTACTCACAATTACAGCTTATTTAGTATATTTCTTATCTTACAGCCTTGTGTAACACTTGCCGCTACCAGCGCCATGATTTTCACAAACTGTCCTGCTATCTTGTTTTCCTGGAGAGAATCCCTGGGCTTACATGGATCAATACATGTACAAGATATCTTACAGGGCAGACAATGTGCTGTGACACTGTCAGACACCACTTCAGTACTTCACCTAAACATTTCCAAGATCTTTACGAAAGTCACCAGACTATGTATTAGGACATTGATGGCCCACTAGCTTGAGGTAAATTTCAGCTGATACTTTGGAACAGAACTTCTGGCAATTTTACGCTTCGTCCTTCCCTCGGTCATCGGTGAATAGATCTCCTTGGCAAGTAGACCCATTATTTACAACACATGAAGTCTCTAATTTTACCCAGTGCATTTATTTTCATCAGTTTAGTCACTTCATAGGCTCGGAAGCTGATTTCACGCTGGATCCAAAACATGATGTAAAAACCAACACAATTATTAGATTAAGGCAGAAGAATTAAAGGTGTCAATATGAAAGGAGTGAGAGCTCATCTGAAGAATTACACTGTGCAGAAATCTAACTGAAATGAATACTTATAATATATGGGCAAAATCTATTGGTACATTAATCCCAGCTGCTCCCTTGGGAAATTGATGTCACTAATTAAAGCGATTTACAACTTCTATTGAGTCCGGTTTCACAGATCAGTTTTTGGTACATGTGCTATCTGCTATTTTTGCAGATAATTTATGTTCCTGTTACAATGAATGGGCCTTTTCTCATGTCCTTTTTTTGTGGACTGATGGTCTGCCACAAAAAACCTGAGACATGTTCTAATATGATCCGTGTTGCAGATCAAACTCGCTGATGCTCGTCATTGGCCCCATGAAAACAGATAGCACACAGACGTCATTCGTATGTTGATCTAAAATTATAATTACCGTAACTCACCCAAAAGAATATTATACTAATAAATAAAACAATTAAAAAAACATACACATAAATAAATATAATTTCCTGAACTACAATTATATGCACAAAAATGGAAGAAAACAGAAAACACCCCATTTAAACCTTAAAAATGGAAAAGGATGTATGGTCAACGGTATATGACAACATGTCAACAAGATTAATGAAAAAATATATCTATAATAAATCAAAGTGGTGGGGGTTCTAAAGGGCCTACACAAACATAGAATCAAACATGATAATAATCAGGGGACCAAAAACATAATTGTAAACAGGAATATCATGATTACGATTATAAAAGCTTTAAATTCATGCTGCAGGCGGCCCTTGCGTAGAGTGATTTTGCAGTGGGCTTCAGTAAAATGGAGCAGGCGAAGATTGCCCTCAGAAGGTCTTCGGTAAAATGGCACCAGTGGGGCACATGCACAGACTGAGATCTCGGATCGTCATTGAGCAGAGATCTTAATCTGCGAAACGCCGGCACTGGTACAATTTTCTTGGAGATCATTCTGCGCCAGAAGCTAGAACAGTGCATGTGGGAAATTTAAATAAGGAAGAGGATAAAGACACCAGAGGCAGCGGAGGGGCCGTGGCAGAGCCGAAGACCCTACCCACAGTTCCACACAAAACATCTAATGATCATTTTAAAACAACCAGGCTGCGGATTTCTTCACTAACAGTATAACAGCGCCATTATGGGCATAACCTTTAGGTAAATATGCATGACCCTTATGATAGGTTCTCTTTAAGTAAAACTCTGACCAAAATAAGCTAATAAATATCAGAAAGACCACTCTCAACAAGAGCTTCTTATTACAATAGCACCAATACCCACCAGCACTCATCATCATCAAAGCACCATTTAGTAGACCACACTGCCCAGGACGTAATGCACGTTTCACCTGTTAACTTCATCAGTTCATATGCTGTCTGTATTTTAACATTTTTTAAGTAGTAGAAGCTAAGATTATTGGATGAAGTAAGAATTGTGAAAACTGACATATGGATCATCAATAGGTTCAGCACACTGAAAAAAAACAGTCCATATTTTAAATTTGAGAAAAAAGAAGGATGTGTGAAATCGACCCTAGACATAGCCTTCTATCTTTATGTATTATCCTCTCGGGTTCTCAATAGTTAAGATTTGATAGAGTGGTTTCTCACACAAAATACATCACTGCTTAAGTTAAAAGTTAAGCTTCCTTCAGAAAGCTAAAGGCGAAACGTACGTCAGAGTTCTGGATCTCCCTTTGGTCAGCTACTCTTTAGACGTATGGTATGTTTACTTGTGACAGCTTAAATCTATTGTTTGCACTTTATCCCACTATGGTATATTACATACATAGATATTGTCCTATGCATAGCCACTTTATTTAAATAATGAATATTTTTGTATTTTTTACCATGTATTTGACACACCTCTATGTGATACATTTTCCATATTTTTTTTTCTATATTTTATATAGTTTTTTGTCATTTTTTTGTATGTTATAAATAAATTGATATTTTGATATATTTCTATTGGGCTATGTATTTTCTGTAGGTCACAGTTTAATTATCAGACATTCTGTAATCTTTATGCAATTTATTCAGTTTCTTGAAAGTTTAATCCCAGGGAGCACAGTGCTCCCCTTACTGTTTGCCAGGGAAAGTGTGCTCCTGAAGATTGATATTGGACCGGGAGCATAGGCGAGTTGTGCACTCTCAGATGCTGCAGTAACATAGATTTTTACGGATACATTTCTACCATAGACCTAGAAAGCTGTGTTTGCTTGTGTACTTTTTTCTATTGTAGATGTATGAAAATGGATCTCACACCGATGTACAAAAAAAAATGGCTCACAGATGGCCCACGGATGAAAAGGAGAAAAAAAATTGTCAAAGTTTTCTGGAACAAACGCCAACGCTTTCTCATACGCTTGTCTGCAGGGGCCCTTCGCTAGTAGATGGAGTTGACATAAATGATAAGCACTTAATCCCTATGAAGATACCGTCTAGAGTAGATAGGTCTAGAGTTAAGCGACATTACACCAGGAGCACTCAACTTTCCAGGAGGAGGTGCAGCATTCTTCAGAAACAATGAAGCTTTAACACTGAAATCAAGCTGATGTGATAAAATATCCATGAATTACATGGGCAAAAAAAGCACAGTGCTGATAAGATGAACATGGAGGACATTCCACATACTTTGTATCAGGGGTGGGCAAACAACAGTTTACTGTTATAGTCCAACTATTTAGTTTCATGAAACAATAAAACATAATAAGATACAATATTATCCATCAAACAATGAAATTAATGCCATTGCCCATAGCTTTAGAAATTGAGTTTATGAAATTAACACAAACACAGAATATTGTATAAGCAGTACTCATGGTATGTCTGACGAAATTTGGAAATTTCTTAAAAAAAAAGGTTTTGCTTTAATGAAAAAGTTTCCCCCACATTTTTAAGAAAGTGACACATAGGGTCATTTCTGAACTCATTCCCTCGCCAAATGAATGGCAGGTGCCGGGAATGCTTAGCACTAGAGGGGTTCCCATAAGTTTCACTGGTTTGCTTATTGTATTAAGATACAGGGCAAGTGAAAACGGAATCAGTACTCAGTGTGAATGAAAGCTAGGAATGAATCTGGCTTTACAGGGTCTTATAGGGTGCTATTTAGCTTTCCTAGAAACATCAGTGTGAAACGGTCTAGCTCAGGGCTTCTCGACTTTTTAAAGGCAACCCGTTAGTTGATTCGTACTACTAACACCATGCACAGCATGAAACAGAGCTTGGCTGCATAATTCAAAGCAAACAGTTTAAAAACGCGGTCCAGCGCCCATAGGCAGAGACAAGACTAGTCCGGTGGTGCCTCTGCCGCCTTCTCCTCACACCACTTTGACACTTGACAGGTAGAGCGGTGCAATGTGTAGCCGGCTGGGGCTGCGATGAAATCGCCTGGTTTCTGCCTGTAGTCCCCAACGTTCTAGCGTTTCAGATAAAGACATACCTAGCTGCAATCAAGCCAAGCTCTAATTCATGCTGCCTGTTGTATGTGCAGCAGGATACGACTGACAGATTCCCTTCAAGCTAAGTACCCTGAGCTATATTAGGGTAATGCCACTGCCATGATAATATGCCGCTTTCCCTATACAACTTGGAAAATATGGGTACAACCTGGAACAGTGCTTCCCAGTCTCAGTACCAGAGGGGAACCTCAAAAAATATCAACACTTGTGGGACCTCTAATGCTACTTCCTAAACCATTCCAGGTGACTACCTAGTGAAGGTGAAGGTTGAGACAATGTCAAAGGTGTTTAAAACTGTCATCATAGTAAAAATAGAGTTCTATGAGGAATCTAAGGTTAAACACGTTCTGATTTGTTTCACACATATTTCTTTATTTCTTATTTCCATATGTGTATGTAACTTTGTTGTTTTGCTGCCTCCACTCTGAATCTACAACGTGCACATTTTAATAAGAACAAGGAAAACCAATGCATGAACAGGTATGTACAAACTTTGACTGGTACTTTATAACATATCATGTTGAGCCAGAGGATGGCAAATCCCAATGAGACAGGTACCAATTGCCCCATGTTAGGGGAATGTTTGCTTCTCAACTCCACATATGACAGTTCTAGTTCTGTTGCTCAACATCCCATCTCCAGAATCTAGTACCCATAACTTGTAATATTATTTATGCCCTAAGAAAGTCATCCAGGTCATCCTTGAACCTTTTTAGTGAATAGCCCATTATGATATGTTCTGGTAAAATTCCATTACCTCACTGCTCACCCATTAAGAAATCGGTGTACGTTAGCTTAAGGTTAAGGATGATTTTCTGAAAAAAGGAGGGACAGATTACTCAATAAAATGTATGATTTTTATAGGGACTAAGAACCCTTGAATGCAATATGGTTAGTTTAAAAGGACAGACATTCTATTAAATGGGACTCCTTCCCAACTTTCCATGCTAATTTCCCTGCTATGTTTTCCTGAAGAGGGAGCGGACACTTGCCTTTCATTCATGTGTGTCATTTGTCAAACCGCTAATGAGCATGTTTTGATGGTGATGTAGAAAACCGGATAAACCAGCTGCTCACACATTCACTCTCCTGCATGGTTCATTCCCTTGTTGAGTATATTTGTAATCCAGGAAATAAAACAGTATCCAGCGCTCAGAAGTAACAAAAACAACTTTTTATTGGGTGATACAATAATAGATTATATTGTGCTTATACTTGTATATACTCCACTTTTGCTTTTCTGCAAAGTGATCTACATTTCCTTACAAAACAGCTCTATTTGAATAAATGGGGCAGTGTTGTCATTCACTGCAGTGGGAAGCCAGAAATATTGCTGTGCACAGAAAAGTTATGAAGAAAGTTCTAAGATTCTGTTGTGGTCCTGGCAGTTGGTACCCCACCAATCAGAGCCTAAGTAGTATGCCATCATTAACTATTGTGAGGCACTAACCGGTGTCACATGTAGGGGGCGCTATTGTCTTCGCCCAGGATGCACACGGAGGCGTATTGAGGCCACGGGGGTGCACTGCAGTCACAGGCGTAGCTGTGATTGCAATTGTGAGGCAGTGACTGGTGTCGCATGTAGGGGTCGCTGTGTGTTCCCCCAGGATGCGCATGGAGGCATATAGAGTCCATGGGAGTGTATTGCAATCACAGGCATACCTGTGACTGCAATGCAGAATAAAAAAAGTATAGGTCTTGGACATGCTAGCGTTAAGGGCAGTTTTAGGGAAAACCTGCTCTGGGCTTTTGTGTTTTGAAACAGACTGCTGCAGGATGATAGTTTTTCCATGTGGCTGAAGGCTACAGATTCTAGTTGAAAAACCCTGCAGTATATGATTTGCGTGTGTCAGGTTGAGTGTCAGTCTGGTGTGTGCTAGAGGGCAGAGCAGTCAGCTCCGCGGTGCTCCATCTGTGTGAGGCAACACGGACAAGCGGAGCCAGGGCAGCTCAGGGGCCTGGCACCCAAAGCGTACACAGCGGTGCAGTCGCCCATGGCAACTGGTTCGGAGGTGGACTGTCTTATGCCCGGCGGTGAACCTCCAGGTATAGACTGTCCTGTGCCCGAAGGAGGACTAGAGTTTTTATCGGCTGCAAACTGGAGAGTAAGGTTCCCGGCTGTGATCCGGAGATGCTATTTGCATATTTAATTCCTAGAGGAGAATTACATGGCCTATAAGTCTCCTTACACCAGCATGGCAGTTTGCAAAAGAAGAAAGGTTTCTTCTTAGTGTCCATTTACAAAGGCCTACCGGCATCACAATATGACTGCCGTTTAGTAAACTTTTGAAGGGTAACTGTGGCATTAATTTTTATTTATTTATTTTATCAATAGTACATGTGAAAACAAGCAACTTTGTTATATATGTTATCAAAGAAATCTGCTTCTTTCTTCTCCTGACTGATCTTTCATTTTCAAAGTTCTCAATTCCCACGTAAAATCTGTATTCAGTGAAGACAGATTTTTACATTACTGAGAGAGGAGATTATTGTTGCTACGTTTGAAAATCTATGTAGGATGGAGGGGGAGCTGTAGACAGAACTTCTCCCTCTCTTCCCCTTCCATCTACATAGAATCTTATCAGTAGCAACTGCCATCTCCTGTCTCAGTAATATAAAAATCTGTCGTCACTGAACAGATTTTACGTGGGAATTGAGAATTTTAAAAATCAATAAATCAGTCCACAAAAGTTGCTTATTTTCATGTGTACTATTGATTTTTGAAATAAAAATTAAAACAACGGTTACTCTTTAAACTTTGGTCAATAGTTATTTGACTGCCAGGTTACCCAAACCAAAGTAGAACAAGAGATTTTTTTATGCTGCACAAGAGATCATTTCACTCAATGAACGAGCATTTTGCTGTTTCATCAAGTGATCGGCAGCCTGCTTACATGGCAAGATAATCGTTATACAGGCGTTTTTAACAACAGTCATTCATGGTTATCTTGCAATGTTAATTCCCCTTTAGACTCCTGTTTCATCCTAAGAGTTAGATTTGTTGATATTAACCCTTCAGTTACATATACCAATATAATCCAGAACAAGAACATTCCAGAATGTTTAGCTCATGACCGTCATATACTGATAAACCCGATCACTTGTTAAACAAGGTGCAAAGGGCAAATTGTATCATCAGGGGTATATTAGCCAATAAATAGTCCTACCAGTAGGTCTGTGCTAGACAATAAACAGTTGAGACCAGATCAATGCTAGAAGTATGCAGAGGTTAATTCTACTCTCACTCTCAAAATCTCAATCCTGCAAGAAAAAGCAAATGTTACCCGAGATTAAAAATAGAAACTGAAAATAATGCATGTTTATTTTTCCTTACCTTGTTGATATACACTGCTCAAAAAAATAAAGGGAACACTTAAACAACAGAATATAAATCCAAGTAAACCAAACTTCTGTGAAATCAAACTGTCCACTTAAGCCCCGTCTCACACAGCGAGAGCACCTGGAAACCCGATGTGTACCTTGGTTACCAGCTCCCTGCATCAGGGCGCTGGTATCCAACGTACACTGCGGGTAACTAAGCGATGTTACCGCAGTGTCGCTGTGCTGATCGCTGCCTGAGCTGCCTGTTTGGCAGCTCAGCAGCGATCATGTAGCGATACACCAGCGATCCTGACAAGTGCGTATCGTTGTCGGGATCGCTGGTATATCGCTATGTGAGACCCAGCTTTAGGAAGCAACACTGATTGACAATCAATTTCACAT
>JARQOD010000002.1:299364680-299429066 GCA_033576555.1 Oophaga sylvatica
TAATACTCCTCCGCCGGCTGGTCTCCCTGTCGAAGCGGACATAACGTAGAATCTGCCGGGGAGACGCGGTCGGGGTTATTGTATATAAATGGGCGGTAGGGTGCACTACATGATAATTAAAGATTCAAAAGAGGTATATAAAGAGGAGGGTGCTGCACAAGGCATGGGGAGGTAAATAGCAATGAAAAAGAGAAAAAGACCAATGCATATATGATGCGCACACCTGGGGATTAGGAAAGGTAACAAAATGTTTTTATTAACAACCAAAACACACAGTGGATAAAAACCATTAAAAACAGGAAAACAACAATACAATACCCAGAGTACCGTTAGGGTCCATGTGGCCAAATATATAAGTTATTAAACCAGAAATGGTAAGCAAACATCTATAAATAATTGCCACAAAAGTACAACAGAACTATCCCTGTGTCTGACATGAGAAAAAGGGAACTATGCAAAAAACATGTTATAAGTATAATAGCATATGTACAGCCGAAATTGGGCGTCCCCAAAATTGGTATGGAAAGGCATGCTAGAAGAAAAGGCCTGGTAGTAAAATCCCCTAAAGCGGCTATATGTATAAAGTAACACAAGGAGGATAATATCCTAATAGGGTGGTGTAAATACGTAGTAAGCCGCAAGAGGGTAATGGAGTAGGAAGCCCTATGGTGAAATGTCCTGTCATGGAAAGGTAGACTGGAAGACCCAGCAATGGGAGAACATGCAGGTAAACCAAGGGACAATATGAGAAAATCCGTAAGAAAAATTATGGAAGTCACCATGTGGGGTAGTCAGATTGCCACGCCAGATAATCAAAGATTACCATAGTAGGTAGAAAGTCCCGGGACCAAGGGTGTGAGGGAAGCCTCAAGCGTATCGCTGCCAGTGCAGCTTCGACAGGGGACGGGTGACTTTTTTAGATTGATGGCTCATCTTTAAGATAGATCAACAATATGAGATTGGTGGGGGTGCGACACCTAGTACCTCCATAAGACAACTATTCTCGGTACTAGCGGCGGGTGGATGTGGTCAGTTGCAGAGCTGCAAAACACCACTGTTAAAAGTATAGTATTGATCCGAATAAGATGTACAGTAACGGGACAAGGCAACTATTCTGTTGATGGAGCAGTTTGGTGCAGCTTCGTAACTAAGCACTTCTGATCGGCACCAGGAACAGCTGATCAGTGGGGTTGTCGGATGTTACACCCCCACTGATTAGATACTAATAAGGATAGGTCATTAATATAAAAGTCCTGGGCAATCCCTTTAAATTACTGGTTATGCCTAGCTTTTGAATGTCCGCTATATATTGTCCCCATTTCTCTGCAGCTGCTGTATGTTCTGCCCAGCAACTAATGTTCACAGCGTTTGTTTCCGGGAGCAGGATCACTGTGATATATCGGTCAAAAAAAAAAAAAACTTCTCACACTTCCAACACTTGAGAAAGGTACTAGGAAGTTTAGAAATGTTTACTTCCAGGACCTCATTATCTGGTTGTCCATTGTCTCATTTGCCTCACTCAGCATTTATTAGCAGTGCCTAAAGTCTGCTGCATCCTTTTCTGCTGAGCATCACCATATTAAATTCTTAAACCTACATATTTGCAGCAGCTGAGCCTCAGAAATGTCACAAATTCTTCTTCTGATTGATTATGCTCATGTTTAGTTGATGTACATTGTCTTTGCCAATATCTCACACTGCAGACAGCAGTTAATTAAAGTGGTTTAGAAATGGCTGTATTTGCTTTAGAGAACAAAAACAGCAAAGATGACCACAATAACTTGAGCAACACCCAAAATGAAAATTGTGTCTGAAAGACATATGCGAGCAATGTCTTAGCTATGACATATAGCAAGGTAAGCCTGGTAAAGAGGTTCCAAGTATAAGCTGTATGTTTATGTACTGTTCTCCAGAAAGGGAGAATATACAGTACCTGGTATTTGCGAACTGACTTAGGAAATTGGCTTCTTGGTATGTGTAAGGATATTGGAATGGAAGCCATTTTGGGAACAGAACCTGATATAAGCGTATACAGCCGTGAGTTTTGCCTTTGCTCATACTTCATCTAGAAATTAGGACATTGATCATCATGTTACACCTACACAGTATGTCAAATAGTACAGTGTACAACTTCATAGAAAGGATTTGTTGGAGAATACTTTTTTCCAGCCTGTGTAACGGTTTTCTATCATATAAGAAAGCATAACTAATGACGGTCTAAACCTAACCATGCACATTAGATAGATGTTGGCCGAACAGTCATCTCAGCCAACTCTCCCATACACAGGAATGCTCCCTCGGCCAAGCGCTACTGTGCGCTTTATGACAAATATGCTGGCTGAAAAGTCTGCCGGAGGCTTATTTCTGCCAAAAACAATGTGATCGGTAGTATGAAATTGAACATGTGCAAATGTATCTCTGTCCCAACCATCATGTCTAGCTTTTGAGGTTACTTTCAAGAAAACAGTTTAAAGTATCACAATATCTAATCCTTGAAATATATTCCGACTAGCTGAACATTGAAATAAGAGTCTGAGTCTGAGTTGGCATGTAACCTTGAATATGCAGATTGCATACTTGTGATCACGTGACGATGGCTGGAACAGCAAGCAGAATGTGTACATTAGGAATTGGAAAGCCGTAGGGCTCGCAGAAAATTTCTTTAGGGGTGGATAACCTCTAATGTTGAAGGATATTCATTCAACAGATTCATTGATGGAAATAAATGAATTCTCCCAATATAAGCAACCAAATGCAACAATTTCTCTCACACTACTGGTCATATACAATATTTGTGTATTGCTCCAAACAATGAATGACTGAACGCCTTCTACAGTGATCACTCTCAATCCCTGACTAATACCCCTCTTGACTGCTAAACCCAGAGTGAGCAAGGATTTCCATGAATTGAACATAAGCTTTCTTCATGTTTCCCACAAATCTATATATCAATCCATTCAGCTTCTCCTGCCATATAGACTGATCTACCAGTACAGAGATACAACTGACTGGATCCCTCTAATCCACATTTATGACATTTTTGTATATAGCTCATCAGGATATTCTAGAGATAGCTTAGGGTCTGCTTTACAGAATATAAGAGATTATACAGTGGGTTCGGAAAGTATTCAGACCCTTTTACATTTTTCACTCTTTGTTTCATTGCAGCCATTTGGTAAATGCAAAAAAAGTTCTTTTTTTCTCAGTAATGTACACTCTGCACCCCATCTTGACTGAAAAAAACATAAATGTAGAAATTTTTGCAAATTTAATAAAAAAGAAAAACTGAAATATCACATAGTCGTAAGTATTCAGACCCTTTGCTCAGTATTGAGTAGAAACAAACTCTATGCGGGCTTTCATATGTCTTGCACTGATGAGAGGTTTCCGTCGGGCCACTCTACCAAGGCCCGACTGGTGGAGGGCTGCAGTGATAGTTGACTTTGTGGAACTTTCTCCCATCTCCCTATTGCATCTGTAGGGCTCAGTCATAGTGATCTTGGGGTTCTTCTTTACCTCTCTCATCAAGGCTCTTCTCCCACGACACCTCAGATTGGCTGGACGGCAAAGGTCTAGTAAGATTTCTGGTGGTCCCAAACTTCTTCCATTTAACCCCTTTCTGACATTAGACGTACTATCCCGTCTATAGTACCTGTGCCCGTATGACCATGGACGGGATAGTACGTCATATGTGATCAGCCGATCGCGGCCGGGTGTCAGCTGATTCTCACAGCTGACACCCGGCACTTTAACCCCCAGCACACTGCGATCAAACATGATCACAGAGTTCTGGAGGATAGGGAAACATGGCGCATGGACAGGGCTCCTTGCGTGGTTCCCTGAGACCCTCAGAGAAATGCAATGTGATCACGTTGCTCAGAGGGCCTCCTCCATGCTGAGAGCAGGCGCCGGCAAGCCTCCTGCACTGCCTTTGCTGTGAAAAGTGTCAGAACAGCGATCTGACACTATATAGTGATGTCCCACCCTGGGACAATGTAAAAATGTGAAAGAAAACAAACATGTGTAAAAATATATATTTTTTAAAATCCCTAAATGAAAAAAAAAATTCCCCAATAAAAACATTATTATGTAAATTAAATAAACAATAGAAGTACACATATTTATTATTGCTGCGTCCGTAACGACAAGCCTCATAAAACTGTCCCACTAGTTAACCCCTTTAGTGAACCTGTTAAAAAAAAAAGGGCAAAAAACAATGCTTTATCATCATACAGCCGAACAAAAAGTGGAATAACATGCGATCAAAAAGACAGATATAAATAATCATGGCACCGCTGAAAATGTCATCTTGTCCCGCAAAAAACGAGCTGCCATATAGTGTCATTAGCGAAAAAATAAAAAAGTTATAGCTCTCAGAATAAAGCGATGAAAAAATAATTATTTTTTATATAAAATTGTTTTTATTGTATAAAAGCGCCAAAACATAAAAAAATATAAATGAGGTATCGCCGTAATCATACTGACCCGACGAATAAAACTGCCTTGTCATTTTACCACAGGCGGAACGGTGTAAACGCCTCCCCCAAAAGAAATTCATGAATTGCTGGTTTTTGTTCATTCTGCCTCCCAAAAATCGGAATAAAAAGCGATCAAAAAATGTCATGTGCCCGAAAATGGTACCAATAAAACAGTCAACTCGTCCTGCAAAAAACAAGACCTCACATGACTGTGGGCCAAAATATGGAAAAATTATAGCTCTCAAAATGTGGTGATGCAAAAACTATTTTCTGCATTAAAAAGCATCTTTTAGTGTGTGACAGCTGCCAAACATAAAAACCCGCTATAAAAAACCCGCTTTAAATAGTAAATCAAACCCCCTTTATCACCCCCTTAGTTAGGGAAAAATAATAAAATTAAAAAAATGTATTTATTTCCATTTTCCCATTAGTGTTAGGGTTGGAATTAGGGTTAGGGTTGGAATTAAGGTTAGGGTTGGGATTAGGGTTAGGGGTGTGTTGGGGTTAGGGTTGGAGTTAGAATTGGGGGATTTCCACTGTTTAGGCACATCAGGGGCTCTCCAAACGCACCATGGCGTCGGATCTCAATTCCAGCCAATTTTGGTTTAAAAAAGTCAAATGGCGCTCCTTCCCTTCCGTGCGCCCAAACAGTGGTTTTCCTCCACATATGGGGTATCGGCGTACTCAGAAGAAATTGCACAACTTTATCTGTCAACTTTCTCCTTTTACCCTTGTGAAAATAAAAAAATTGTTTGTAAAAGATCATTTTTGTGACTAAAAAATTAAATGTTCATTTTTTCCTTCCATATTCCTAAAATTCCTGTGAAGCACCTGAAGGGTTAATAAACTTCTTGAATGTGGTTTTGAGTATCTTGAGGGGTGCAGTTTTTAAGAATGGTGTCACTTTTGGGTATTTTCTGCCATATAAACCCTTCAAAGTGACTTCAAATGTGAGGTGGTCCCTAAAAAAATGGTTTTGTAAATTTTGTTGTAAAAATGAGAAGTTGCTGGTCAACTTTTAACCCTTACAACTTCAAAAAAAATTTGGTACCAAAATTGTGCTGATGTAAAGTACCGTATTTTTCGGACTATAAGACGCACCGGACTATAAGACGCACCCAGGTTTTAGAGGTGGAAAATAGGGAAAAATATATTTGAAGCAAAAAATGTGGTAAAATATTTAATAACATACTATTATATGTGGTGTTATTATATAGTATGTTATTATGTTGGAAGCTACGGGTAGGAGATGGTGCTGCGGGACCAGTGTGGTGTCTGTAAACTACTATGTGAAGACGCTGGAGGGTGAGTATAAGGCCGGGGTCACACATGCGAGAAACTCGCACGATTTCGTGTGAGTCTCTCGCATGAACACCCGGAACTGCCGCCGGCACTCAGACTGGATCGTGCGGCTGCATAGAAATACATGCTGCATAGAAATAGAGACAGAGATAATAGAGACAGAGATGATAGAGACAGAGATGATAGAGACAGAGATGATAGAGACAGAGATGATAGAGACAGATGATAGAGACAGATGATAGAGACAGAGATGATAGAGACAGATTATAGAGACAGAGATGATAGAGACAGATTATAGAGACAGATTATAGAGACAGATGATAGAGACAGATGATAGAGACAGATGATAGAGACAGATGATAGAGACAGAGAATAGAGACAGATGATAGAGACAGAGTTGATAGAAATGTGACATGTATGCGTTTCATGTGCGCATGATGCGCTGCACAAAAAACCGCAAGTGTGAAAGTAGCCTAACCTTTTAATTAATTCTCTGTTGTACAGTGTGTCTGAAGGACCTGTGATGACATCATAAAGAGGCAGGGCTTTGGTCATGTGATGCTCCAGCCAGCCCTCTTCATGACCTCATCACAGGTCCTTCACAGGAGCATTCAGCCTCCCATCAGCACAGCCCCAGGCTGTCAGGTATGCCAGCTGCTCCTGCTGCCTCCTTCTCCTTCAGACACCGATCTGCCCAGCTGCTGCAGGAATCAGGCGCTGGGGAAACTGTGTGGCTCTGTGATCTGCTGCTCCCCCTCACTGCTCAGCTGATAGGTGGGCGAGGAAGCAGCTGATTAATATTCACTGCACTTAAGTAGGGACCAGGGGTTTCCCCAGCGCTTGTTTCCTGCAGCAGAGGGGATATTTTCTTGCCTCCTGCTGATCCCACTCCACCGCTGCCCACTGCCCCCCTCCCCACATGTTACATTCCGACCATAAGACGCACCCACACTTTCCTCCCAAATTTGGAGGAAAAAAAGTGCGTCTTATGGTCCAAAAAATACGGTAGATATGCGGGAAATGTTATTTATTAACTATTTTATGTGACATATTTCTCTGTTTTAAGGGCATAAAAATTCAATTTCGTCATATTTCCTTTTTTTCATAAATAAACGCAAGTTATATCGAATAAATTTCACCACTATCATGAAGTATAATATGTCAAAAGAAAACAATCTCAGAATCTCCAAGATCCGTTGAAGCGTTCCAGAGTTATAATAAAGGGACAGTGGTCAGAATTGTAAAAATTGGCCTGGTCATTAACGTGCAAACAACCCTAAGGGTAAAGGGGTTAAGCATTATGGAGGACACTGTGCTCTTAGGAACCTTGAGTACTGCAGAAATTTTTGTAACCTTGGCCAGATCTGTGCCTTGCCACAATTCTGTCTCTGAGCTCCTTGGCCAGTTCCTTTGTACTCATGATTCTCATTTGGTCTGACATGCACTGTGAGCTATGAGGTCTTATATAGACAGGTGTGTGCCTTTACAAATCAAGTCCTATTAGTTTAATTAAACACAGCTGGACTTCTATGAAGGAGTAGAACCATCTCAAGGAGTATCACAAGGAAATGGACAGCATGTGACGTAAATATGAGTGTCTGAGCAAAGGGTCTGAATACTTATGACCATGTGATATTTCAGTTTTTCTCTTTTAATAAATTTGCAAAATTTCTACATTTCCGTTTTAATCAGTCAAGATGAGGTGCAGAGTGTACATTAGTGAGGAAAAAAATGAACTTTTTTGCATTTACCAAATGGCTGCAATGAAACAAAGAGTGAAAAATTTAAAGGGGTCTGAATACTTTCCGAACCCACTGTATGCATTGATTTTGTTTCCATTTTTTAATGGAATCCAATAGAACATTGAGAGAAGTATCTGAGGTTCAAGTCAACATGTGATCGCAACTATACAAATTAACAAATTACATACTCACGGTCACATGCTGACAGATGGAACCGGCAAGAGAAACCGAATCTTAACAGTGAGTACATTACATACTGCTAGGATTGGGAAAGCTGAAGGGCTTGCTGAAAACGTCCTCATAGGGCAACAACTCCTTTAACGTGTCCATCAATATGCGCACTTTCACTCAATGTGGCCAAGTCTATCAAGCCATGACCTTTATTGGGTAGAAAGTCCTGCATATGATGAGCAACCCCTTAAGCTATGTTTAAACATGGCGTTTTTGCAGCATTTTTTAATGTTTTTTTCTGCAGAAAAAAAGACGTATTTTACACTACCAGCAAAAGCTATGCAATTTCTGAAATCCCATTCACACATGGCTTTTTATTCGAACTAAATTCAAGCACTGTAGCGTTTTTGAAAATCTATAGCAGGTCAATTCGTTCAGCAGCGTTTTCTCAACCGTAATGAGAAAGTGCAAAATCACTGCAATAAGTGCAACATAATATTTTGTGTCACATTTTTGGTTAATAAAACTTTACTAACATGTACCGAAGACAAATCACACATCTAATCCACTGAAAAATGCAGCGGTTTTACTGCTAAGAATAAAGGTTTTGGCTTCAGGAAAAAAAAAAACGCTGCAAAAATGCCATGTGTGAACAAAGCCTTATAACTGTATTCTTATATATGCTCATTCTACTAAACGAGAAAATGAACAGCGTTTCCATTGTACTTAGAAGCCCTAAACAACCATTTAGAATTCTGTTTGTAAGATTACAATGAGGTTTACCACTGGGCTTTTTCTCTTGACAATATTTCTGATAAACGTACAGTCCAGAACAACAATAAGCACACAACCGTCATCACGGTGAATATGAACGCCCTGGATTTCACAGGCACATCTAGAGAGAAATAGCATGTAATAACTTGCAAATTCCAATTACCTGCAATTGAAAGGATTTTACTTAAACTTTTTCTTGAAAGATGATTAATGATGATGTAATCCTTCATCAGAGAAAGATTAGCACAAGTAAAGGGTATGCCACACTAAACAAGATCGCTAACGAGATCGCTAAAATACGTCACTATTTAGCGATCTCGTTAGTGACGCTGTTGTGTGTGGCATGTAGTAACGACGTGGCCCCTGCTGTGATCTCGCTGATCGTTCACTAGAGTTCTGGACCGTATTTAGATCGTTGGCGTCCCGCTGGTGAGCCTATATCGCTGTGTCTGGCACGTTTTGTGAACGATGTGCGCTGTTTTTTACATCGCAAAGTCGTTAAGGAGATCGCTAACCGCTTATGCGTCGTTAACGAGATCGCTAAGTGTGGCAGCTACTAGCGACATTAAAACGATCACACAAACGATCGCATTAGTATGCGTCGTTATTGTGATCGTTAGCGGGAGCGTTTAGTGTGGCAGTACCTTAACTGTGCAGCAGCAGATTCCGGCTATCATCATATTGAATTCAGAGAATTGCACAGCATGATTTGAACTAGGGCAACAAATGCCAAATCTTTATGTCTTTTAATGACTCACTATTACACTTGCATTTGTGCAAATCTTGCTTATGCCATTTCACATGTCCTACATTATGTTCTCATAAAATCAGAGAAAAAAATATAAAAAGTAACAAATTGAATTGAAGCAGTAAAAACAAGAATCACAGTAATAAAACAAAATCACTACAAAAGGAAACAATAAAGGAGTGCAAATATTTATTCCAGTTTACCATTCTCCAATTAAACCCAACCCTGACATATCTACTTTCTACAGTTCCTCTACTCAAGGAGGCATGTCTAAGGGAGGAAGCTGGGGCATTTGCCTGGACAGCAGTCCGCAGAGGGGTGCCATCTGATGCAGCTGTCTGAGTAGCGTCGGACTGGAGCAGCTTGGGCACACCAGAGAAAATCATTCTTGGGGCCCACTATGTAGCTACATAGAAATAAATACAAGACCACCAACTGTGCGATATAACATGCTAATATCAGGGCACAACATAAGGTAGTACACGTCTTAATGATATAGCAGGGGTTGGCTCCCACATTTGATTCAAACTCAATGATAAATGTTCCCTGGTGTTTATTAACCACTAGGCCAATGTGTTATTGCACCAGTGTAGTGGAGGGGATTTTATGACATCTCATCTATACTCTGAGAAAATCCATGGAGGGAATTGACCAATGCATATGTTACAGGGGCCAAGGCTGTAGCCGTGGCTAACGGTTGCTGCTTTGTCGCACCCTGGCCTCCTGCCACATAAATACATTGTCTCTGCTGTAGTGTACCTTTTAGTCCGCTCTACTGTCTGTCAGGGTCTTCTTCCCTTTCATCTGCACACAATGACAGGCAGAGTCCGGATCCATTTTTAATAAAACAGCTTTACTCAGTTCTTTACACAGCTCGTTCAGTTCAGTCACAGATACAGAACAAGATTCTTCACAAAGTATAGCATTTCCTTTCCCTGTGCGGTCCCTCACTCCTTCAGGAATATCGCAGGGTCGCACCGTCGCCTTTGGTACCACAGCGCTCTGTCTGGCCAGCCTAACTCGCTTCAGGAGTCCACTGTCCGTTTTGCCCGGACATTTGGAGTTGATCCCACGTAATTAGCTGCCACCATGTTGATGCTGCCCTGTATTTCTCCACCTCCCGGGTGACCTTTGGCTCATAGGCCCTGGATGAGCTGGGTTCTTCAGTTTCAACGTTGCAGGGCATAACTGCCCTGTCCGGGCTTCCAGGCCCTACTGACTAAAACCCAGGAAGCTCACTAACTTACTCCCAGTTGGCCCCTCCTAATTAACTAAACTCTATTGGCCTAGCTTATTCCTATCTTAGTCTATTCTATTCTATTGTGTCCCCCTCTAGTGGGCTATCTAAATCCTACAACTAGCTAAATCCCATACTTTCCCTACATTTATACAATACAAGGATACACATCAAAGCAATATTATAATACACATAACATATATCAGACATACACAATACAGCAGCATTTGAAGACATATTAAAAGTACCAGCTTCTCAGGGAGGTAGAAACTCAGGCAAGGGGAGCGTGGGCACAAACTAGTCATTGTAAACCCCTTACACAGATTTAACATATTTAGCACCGATTTCATCCTTTGCAATACAAAAAAGCAGGTCAGTGGTAATGGTGCGACATTACATATTAGTAAACGCAGCAATATCTGCACAATGTCTGTGTGGATATTTCCGCTGTTAATTTTCTGTTTGATTTCTGCAGCAAATACATTAAGTGAATGCCCCCTCTTCTAGTGGTGGGGTCCTAGATCACTTATGTATGACATTGGAGTAATATCGAAAGAGTTTTCCCTCACATCACCCCCATACACTATTTACAGATATCTCTCTGCCATCTATAAGGCCATAACTTTTTATGAAGGGCCTTATTTTGTTAGTAGTAGGGAATGAAAAGTTGTAGTCAGGGGTGATAAAGGGGAGAGGGGCTCAATCAGGGTGATACAGGGGGAGATGGTGTAGTCAGTCAGGGGTGATACAGGGGGAGGTGGCACTGCCAGGGGTGATACAGGGGAAGGGGCTCAGTCAGGGTGATACAGGTGATGCAGGCAGTCAGGGGTGATGCAGGGGGAAGTGGTGCAGTCTGGGTGATACAGGGGGAGGTGGTGCAGTCAGGGTGATACAGGGGGAGGTGGAGCAGTCAGGGTGATACAGGGGGAGGTGGCGCAGTCAGGGTGATACAGGGAAAGTGGCACAGTCAGGGTGATACAGGTGGAGGTGGCGCAGTCAGGGTGATACAGGGGAGGTGGCGCAGTCAGAGTGATACAGGCAGAGGTGGCGCAGTCAGGGTGATACAAGAGGAGGTGGCGCAATCAGGGTGATACGGGGAGGTGGTGCAGTCAGGGTGATACAGGGAGAGGTGGAGCAATCAGGGTAATACAGGGGGAGAGGGGCTCAGTCAGGGGTGATACAGGAGGAGAGGAGCTCAGTCAGGGTGATACAGGGAGAGGTGGAGCAATCAGGGTAATACAGGGGGAGAGGGGCTCAGTCAGGGGTGATACAGGAGGAGAGGAGCTCAGTCAGGGTGATACAGGGAGAGGTGGTGCAATCAGGGTAATACAGGGGGAGAGGGGCTCAGTCAGGGGTGATACAGGGGGAGGTGGCACTGCCAGGGGTGATACAGGGGAGGGGACACAGTCAGTCAGGGTGATACAGAGGGAAGTGATGCAGGCAGTCAGGGGTGATGCAGGGGGAAGTGGTGCAGTCAGGGTGATACAGGGGGAGGTGGTGCAGTCAGGGTGATACAGGGGAAGGTGGTGCAGTCAGGGTGATACAGGGGGAGGTGGCGCAGTCAGGGTGATACAGGGGAAGTGGCGCAGTCAGGGTTATACAGGTGGAGGTGGCGCAGTCAGAGTGATACAGGGGAGGTGGCGCAGTCAGGGTGATACAGACAGAGGTGGCGCAGTCAGGGTGATACAAGGGGAGGTGGCGCAGTCAGGGTGATACAGGGGGAGGTGGTGCAGTCAGGGTGATACAGGGGAAGGTGGTGCAGTCAGGGTGATACAGGGTGAGGTGGCGCAGTCAGGGTGATACAGAAGGAGGTGGCACAGCCAGGGGTGATACAGGGGAATGTGGTGCAGTCGGAGGTAATACAGGGGGAAAAAGGCTCTATCAGGATGATACAGGGGGAGGTGGCACAGTCAGGGGTGATACAGGGGTAGAGGGGCTCAGTCAAGGTGATTCCGGGGCGAGTGGGTTCAGCAGGGGTTCCTAGGAGTAAGAAGCAATGAAGATGAGCTCCTGAATTTCCATCACTTTATACCTTGTAATGAGCCAACTGTAAGACAAAACCTGGAAAAAATCAACTCCGCGGGACAGAAAGGGACCTGGACTGAGCTGGACTTTGGATTTTTATGAAAGAGGAAGAAATAGAGGATTTAAAGGACAAAGCAAGAATCTCTTGGAGGACAGACTGCACACAGGCAACATTCATCTGACATCCAGAGACCTGAGCATCCAAAGGTAGGACCACTCTGCAACCCCAAAACAATCTATAGACTTCCTACAAATCTATCTTCTTAGAAATAAGGATTACAATTACTATATAACCACAAAAATGGAAAGCACAAATTTAGAAGTAAATGGGCAAAGCACATGGCTGGAGACACAGCACACCAGGGGGTCAGATATGGAGACACCACAGGGGCAGAAGAGCAGTAAAGTCAGCAAAGGAAAAGCAAGGAGGGAGAATCCAGAAACCCTTATTTCTAATTACACTAAAGATGAAGAAAAAAGGAGAACCAACGTGGTATTCCGCACAGACCATCTCTCAGCCTGGCACACCACCCTGTGCAAGCAGTATAAACATATATCTCAGTGCAACACCAATACTGGCCGGCAGATTAAAATTAAAAACAACGCAGAAGATGACACACACTCACTCACTATAACTCTGTACAATACTGGCACCGTCATGGTGCAAGGAACTGAGGACAATCTGCAACAATTTGATGAACTTTTTATTGAAATCAGTGAACAGGCTCAAATCCTTAGAAAGACACTTCCAGAGACCATTTCTAATGCTCACATATCTACAGAGAAGACCTCCAGGGCCCATACCCCCAACACTTCACACCTCTCCCCTGAGAACATCAGAGACTATCTATCTCAATTAGAAGGAGACTTGGCTCAAATTAAGGAAGAACTTCAAAGAAACTCACATAGAAATGCAAATGACCAAGCAACAAATGAGATCAATAAGCTGAAATGCGAGTTCAACTCAGCTCTCCAGAAAATAAGAGAGGAAATGTGCAAATTACAAAATGACAATGAAAGGCTCAGAAAGGAGATAGCAGAACTCAAAACGCAGAGTCCTCAATGTCTGACCCAGCAGGGGGCAATGGGAACAAGCCAGAGAGCAGACAATATGGCCCCCACTGACCAGAATGTGGAGACCCCAAACAACAACACAGCAATAACCTATAATATGAATAATACTGAAACCAAGAAAAGTGAGCCAGCGAGAAGCGAACCAACCACCAGCAAAGCCAGCATCACAGACCCCCACCATCAGCCACTTAACCCATCCCAGACACCACAAAGCCCTGATATCGTCCTAATAATGGACTCAAATGGGAAGTACCTAAATGCACAACGGCTATTCCCAGGAAAACGGGTCAGAAAAATCCACTGTGCAACTATTGAACAGGTGACAGAGGTCATCAATAATCCACGTTTTACCAACCCAAACCATATTATTATACACACAGGTACAAACAGTCTGCCAGACCAGCACAAGCAGATGGCAGCACAACTGGCCCAACTAGCAAAGAAGGCAAAACTAAAATTCCCAGACAGCAAAATCATTCTGTCATCTCTGCTCCCAACAAAGGACATATCCAGGCAAACCACCCAAAGCATCAATATGGAACTGACAGAGAAGGTCAAGACTGTCCCAAACGTGACCCTGGCACAACACCTTTCCATAAACCACCATCACCTATATGATAATAAGCACCTCAATAAACAAGGGGTCAGCCTCCTGGCCAAAGAGCTGAAAGACATCGTACTAAACAGAGGACCCAGGCCTGGATTCAACAGTGACCAACATCACACCGAAAGACCCCTAACAATAAAAAGACAGAAAACCCCAATCCTATCTCCAGAAGCTGGAAACAAAGCTCTTCACCCAAAATCAGACCATCAGAGGAGGAGACCTCCATGGAGGGGTCCACCGACCCCACACAGATACACGCAGAGCAGAGATACGGATGAGGTAAAGACCCTGCTCAGTGCACTATGCAGGAAACTAATGTGACTGGATGGAACCAAGCACACCTACAAAACAGTCAGAAATCCAGTTTGTCCTACACAGCCATACTCATTACAAGGTATATACACACAAGATAAATAGAAAAAATGACTTCACTTACAATCAGCAGCTGGAATATTCAGGGTCTCAACACCTCGACCTTTGGATGTAAAACAAATGACCCGGACTTTATACAAAGACTGAAAAATATAGACATCCAGATCCTCCTGGAAACATGGACCAGAGCCGAAAACGAATCCCTGGCGCCCATCGGATACAGAGAAATCTCTGTCCCTGCCCTGAAAAATAAAAACATCAAACAGGGCCGGAATACTGATCTGGTATAAAGACGAGCTCCACCAATACATCAAACCGGTGAAGAGAGGAGGCAGCCACATATGGATCAGGATCAGCAGCTCCATCCGCACCTCTCAGTCTGATGTCCACCTCTGCGCCACCTATATACCACCGCCAGAGTCCCCCTACTTCAATCCAGAGAGCTTCGAGATCTTACAAAGAGAAGCCGCCCACTATCAGGCCCTGGGCAAAGTTCTCATCTTTGGAGACCTCAACGCAAGAACAGGGAGAGAAAACGACTTCCTGACCACGGATGGGAACATCTACATATTTGGAGCAGAGAATGACGGCCAAGACTCAGTACACACAGAGAGAAACAGCTACGACAGTACAGTTAACAAAAGTGGTAAAAAGCTCCTGAACGTATGTAGAAGTTTAGGACTTCATATTCTTAATGGACGTACCAAAGGAGACTCTTTAGGGAGGTATACACTAAACTCCCATGTAGGGAGGAGTGTAGTAGATTATGCCATTACAGACATGAACCGGGCAAATATCAGCGCCTTCATAGTCACCCCACAAACGCACCTGTCAGACCACAGCCAACTTCTTCTGTACTTGAAATCTACAGAGAAACCACCCACTCAAAAGCCACAGCATAGCGGCCTCTTCAACCGGCCTCCATCATATAAATGGTCCAAAACATCGGCACTAAAGTACAAAGAGGCTCTCAGCAGACCCGAAATACAGCGGATGCTCCACCACTTCTACAACCACGAGTACCAGCCTAACCCAAAGGGAGTGAGTCAAGCTACAAAAGACCTCAACAATATATTCTATGCAATGGCCAGACTGTCCGACCTTAAAAAAGTTGACTACAAGAGACCAAAAGAAAAACAGACCAACGGTTGGTTTGACAGAGAATGTAAAGCCGTACGGAAGACCCTGAGAACAGCCTCAAACAAGAAACATAGAGACCCCAACCACCCTGGTCTGAGGGAAGCCTATGAAACCATACAAAGACAGTACAAAACCATCCTCAGGAGGAAGAAGCAGAGTTACATCTCTACCAAGCTTAACCAACTCCAAGATGCTCTTCAAGACAATTCCTTCTGGGAACTATGGAACCACATGGGCACAAAAGACAAGAAAAACAACATCCATATCCAAAATGGCAACATCTGGCTCCAGTACTTCAGAGACCTCTATAAAGACATCCCAAAGGAAGAACTAAACCAAGAACAGGAAAACATAATGGCAAAACTAAAAGCAATGGAGGAAAAAGTAAAAAATTTCCAAAACCCAGTGGATACACCTATTACATTACAGGAAGTAGCAGAGAGAATCTCTTCCATAAGATGTAGAAAAGCTGGTGGCCTCGATGGAATCCTACCAGAAATGCTGAAGTACAGCCCACCAGAAATACAGGCTGCAATGGTTAAACTCTTCAATATTGTGCTAAGTGCCGGCTACTACCCTCGTACCTGGAACCAAGGCCTCATCACACCCATCCACAAGAATGGGGACAGGTATGACCCAGCCAACTACAGAGGCATATGTGTCAGCAGCAACCTGGGGAAACTGTTCAACAGCATCCTGAACAAGAGGATCCTCAGTTTCCTCACCGAACATAACGTCCTCAGCAAGAGCCAAGCAGGGTTCATGCCAAACCACCGCACCACTGACCACATCTATACCCTGCACAGCCTCATTCAGAGACACGTCCACAATACAAAGAACGGGAAGATATACGCCTGTTTCGTGGACTTTAAAAAGGCCTTTGATTCGGTGTGGCACCCGGGCTTATTCCTGAAACTGCTGGAGAGCGGAATAGGAGGAAAGACCTACGATGTTATCAAAAGCTCCTACACCGAGAACCTCTGCAGTGTGAGTGTGAACGGTAAAAGAACGGCTTATTTCCAGCAGAGCCGTGGAGTCAGACAAGGCTGCAGCCTAAAGGGTATGCCACACTAAACAATATCGCTAACGGGATCGCTAAAAAACGTCACTATTTAGCGATCCCGTTAGCGATATTGTTCAGTGCGGCAGCTTCCAGCGACGAGCTTCCTGCTGTGATCTCGCTCGTCGCTGGAATCGTTCCGGACCCTATTTTCTCGTCGGCGCTCCCGCTGGGTAAGTATCTTATCGCTGTGTGGCACCTTTTCTTAGCGATTTAGCGGTACTTTTGTACCGCTAAAGTCGTTAAGAAGATCGCTAACGGCGATAGCGTCGTTAACTATATCGCTAAATGTGACCGCATTTAGCGATATAGAAACAATCCCGCTAGCGATCGCATTAGTATGCGTCGTTATTGTGATCGCTAGCGGGATTGTTTAGTGTGGCAGTACCTTTAGTCCAACGCTCTTCAACATTTACATCAACGAGCTGGCTACCGCTCTGGAATCTTCCACAGCACCAGGTCCCACCCTCCACGACACCCAGGTGAAATTCCTGCTGTATGCAGATGACCTGCTGCTTCTGTCACCAACCGAGAAAGGCCTCCAAGACAACCTGAAAATCTTAGAGAAATTCAGCTCCACCTGGGCACTACCGGTCAACCTAAAGAAAACCAACATCATGGTGTTCCAAAGGAGAAAGAGAAAATTAGACCAGCACCCTTCATTTGTCCTCAACAACTGCGCCCTTACAGGAACAGACAAATATACCTACCTGGGCCTAGAGATTCACCGGTCAGGAAGCTTCAAACAAGCCATAGAGACCCTGAAAGACAAGGCATGTAAAACCTTCTATGGCATCCGAAGGAAACTTTACCATCTGAAGCTACCAGTGAGGGTCTGGTTAAAAATCTTCGACTCGGTCATCGCCCCAATCCTCCTGTATGGCAGTGAAGTCTGGGGTCCTCACACCTACCCAGACTGGTCAAGATGGGATTCCAGCCCAACAGAAATTTTCCACCTGGAATTCTGCAAGCACCTTCTCCAAGTCCATCGGAGCACCTCCAACAGTGCCTGCCGGGCCGAGCTGGGCAGATTCCCTCTACACCTAACGGTTCTAAAGAGGGCACTGTCATTCCGGGCTCACCTACGTAGGAGCAAATCCAAGCTCCCATCACCATAAAGCCCTGACACACGTAGGTGAAACAGAAAAACTAGGACCCTTGGAACAGCTCACCCAAACCCAACCTGACCAGAACACCAATCACAACAACCTGACAAAAGCCGAAATCAGGAAGATGGTAGACGAAGGCAAGGAGAGGTATGTCAGTGACTGGAAGAACGACATCATCAGCTCCCAGAAACTGACCATGTACCGGAGTCTACAGAGAGACTACAGTCTGGCCCCATACCTGGAGAAACTCCCAGACCCCAGAGACCGCCAGATCCTGAGCCGGTATAGACTCAGCGCCCACAGTCTGGCCATCGAATCCGGCCGACACAGGCAGAGCTACAAGCCCAGGGAGGAAAGACTATGCCAACACTGTGACCAGGAGGCCATAGAGGACGAAACCCACTTCCTGCTACACTGCTCCAAATACTCAGCAGTGAGGGACACTCACTTCAGGAGACTCTCACATCTCTTCCCTGATTTCATCACCATGAAGGAGGAAGAGAAAACATATATCTTGCTGGGGAAGAAGAGAGAGCAGCGGAGATAGCAGCGCGGTATGTGAGCGAATGTCATAGACTGCGAGAAAGAGAACTATGATATGCCATGGACTTCTATAGCCCCCACCCCGGATCTGCCCCCATCACCCCTCCCTATGCCATGGACTTTTATAGCCCCCACCCTGGACCTGCGCCCCCATCACCCCTCCCTATGCCATGGACTTCCATAGCCCCCACCCTGGATCTGCCCCTACTCAACATCCCTATCCCTATCCCCCTTTGGTACACTTGCTTTGGCAAAACTAATGTGTATTTAGTCCTGCCAATAAAGCTTCTTTGAATTTGAATTTGATACAAGGGGTGCAGTCAGGGGTGATAAAGGAGGGGGTCCAGTCAGGGTAATGGGGCTCAGTCAGAGTGATTCCAGGGTGAGGGGATTCAGCAGGGGTGATAAGGGGGGTGCAGTCAGGGGTGATACAAGGGAAGGGGCTCAGTAAAGGGTCATATAGAGGGAGGTGGCGCAGTCAGGGGTAATACAGGGGCTCAGTCAGGGTGATTCCGGGCAAGGGGATTCAGCAGGGGTGGAGGGGGTGCAGTCAGGGGTCATATAGTGGGAGAGGGCTCAGTCAGGGTGATACAGGGAGGGGGTGCAGTCAGGGAGATTCAGGGGCGAGGGGGTGCAGTCAGGGGTGATATAGAAGGAGGGGCTCAGTCAGGGGTGATATAAAGGGAGGGGTGCAGTCAGTCAGGAGTGAAGGAGAGATGAGGTAATGGGGCCCTCATTTATCCCTAAGCAACTTAGCCCCTCCCCTCTATCACCCCAGACTAAAGGCCCCCCATTTACACTTACTTTTAGGCTGGCAGGGGGCCCTTGGTCAACCTTTGCAGCTGTAGCAGGGAGTCATCTATTTCCCACTGCTGCTTACACTCTGGGGGAGGGGAACGCGCGTTATAGATGACAGCAGCTCATTACCTGAGCTGTACGGCTGGGGAGAAGAGGACACAAACAAAGCTAACACTGATTGGCTGCACCGTGGCAAATTAGTGTTAGCCTTATCAAGAGCTGCTCTACTCTCCCTGCTTGTTAATTGCAGGGAAGAGCAGTGACAGAAAGTCATCAGGACACAAGAGAACTCTGTTACCTACAAATAGTGCTCCGCTGTCTGCAGCAGAACCTGTCAGCCATGTTATCAGTGACGCCCGCACTGCTCTCTGAGTAGCTCTGAGCAGAGTCGGACTGGAACACCTTGGGCCCACCAGAGAAAATCATTCTTGGGGCCTACTATGTAGCTACATAGAAATAAATACAAGACCACAAATTGTGCAGTAAAACACACTAATATCAGGGTATAATATAAGGTAGTACATGTCTTAATTATGTAGCAGGAGTTGGGGTAGCCTCCCTCATAGATTATAAAGCAGCCCCCCTCATAGGGGATAATGCTGCCCCCCTCATAGAGGATAATGCTGCCCCCCTCATAGAGGATAATGCTGCCCCCCTCATAGGGTATAATGCTATATATATATATATATATATATATATATAATAGATAGATAGATAGATAGATAGATAGATAGATAATAGATAGATACCACATATACTCGAGTATAAGCCGACCCCCTAATTTTGCCACAAAAAACTGGGAAAACTTATCGACTCGAGTATAAGCCTAGGGTGGAAAATGAGATTATGCCCCATATGCTGCCCCATGTATTATGCCCCACAAGATGCTCCATAGATTGTGCCCCATATGCTGCCCATGTATTATGCCCCCATAGATGCTCCATAGATTGTGCCCTCATAGATGCTCCATAGATTATGCCCCCATAGATGCTCCATAGATTATGCCCCCATAGATGCTCCATAGATTATTCCCCCATAGATGCTCCTTAGATTATGCCCCCATAGAAGCTCCATAAATTGTGCCCCATAGATGCTCCTTAGATTATGCCCCCATAGATGCTTCTTAGATTATGCCCCCATAGAAGCTCCATAGATTGTGCCCCCATAGAAGCCCATAGATTATGCCCCTATAGATGCTCCATAGATTATGCCCCCATAAATGCTCCTTAGATTATGCCCCCATAGATTATGCCCCCATAGATGCTCCTTAGATTATGCCCCCATAGATTATGCCCCCATAGATGCTCCTTAGATTATGCCCCCATAGATGCTCCTTAGATTATGCCCCCATAGATGCTCCATAGATTATGCCCCCATAGATTATGCCCCTATAGATGCTCCATAGATTATGCCCCATAAATGCTCCTTAGATTATGCCCCCATAGATTATGCCCCCATAGATGCTCCTTAGATTATGCCCCCATAGATTATGCCCCCATAGATGCTCCTTAGATTATGCCCCCATAGATTATGCCCCCATAAATGCTCCACAGATTATGCCCCCATAGATTATGCCCCCATAGATGCTCCACTGTGCCCCCATAGATGCTGTAAAAAAAAAAAAAAAAAGACATACTCACCTCTCGTCGCTGGGGGCCAGGTGCTGGTGTCCTGGGCACCTGCGATATTTACCTGTCACCGGGTCCACTGCTGAGCGCCGCTGTCTTCGGTCCTCCGGCAGTGAATGCTCAGGCAGAGGGCGCGGCGCTCACTAATGACGTCATCGCGCCCTCTGCCTGAACATTGCAGTAAGAGAGGACGCGATGACACAGCGGAGCTCAGCGGTTGGAGCGGGTGACAGGTAAGTAATGATATTCACTGCTTCCCACGCCCATGTGGGTGTGGGAAGCAGTGAATATTCATTTCTCTTTAGCAGCGGGAACAGGGGCTCCTGCCTCCTGTCACCCGCTGCTGCTCCGCTAGCACGGGGCCCCCATGGCAGCTGCGTGGTGTGCCGCTATTAGCGACACGCCACCGGCTGGGGGCTCCTGGAGCAGCGGGGGCCCTAGGAAACTGGCCCCTGTATGCCAGCAGGTGCCAGGGCCCCCCAGATGCCAGGGCCCACCGGAGAATCCTCCGGTTCTCCGGTGGGCCAGTCCGACCCTGGCTCTGAGCACCGGAGCCGGGAGTAGTGGTGACATCACGCTGGGAGGACGTCCTGCTCGCGGCTCCTCCCATATTTATGCTGCAGACTGTGGCGCACTGTTTGTAAGTAACAGAGCAATCTTGAGTTCTGATGACTTTTTCTGTCACTGCTTTGCCAAGTAAGCTAAAGTGAAATTAATATTCACCCTTCTCCACGCCCATGGGGGCGTGGGGAGCAGTGAATATTCATTTCTCTTTAGCAGCGGGGACACGCTTTAGCCGAAGCAGTCGGCTTCTGCTTCCTGTCACCCGCTGCTGCTCTGCTAGCATCGGGGGCCCCATAGCAGTTGCCCACTGGCTGGGGGCCCTGGAGCAGTGGGGGGCCCAAGGCAGCTGCTGGCCAGTATGCCAGCAGGTGTCAGTGCCGGGGCCCACCAGAGAATCCTCCGGTTTTCCGGTGGGCCAGTCTGAGATGTCTCCCTGGCAAATGCACTCCCCATAGTGGAAGTCAGACTTTCACTGAGCTGACTGTCAAGCTGACAGCCAGCTCAGAAGGAGCCAACTCCCAGTGATCAATTGTACTTGCGTTTTTCAATTGAAGCCCTGAACGCCGGAAATTCTGGGTCAGGGCGACGTCAGCAGTGTGATCAGGTCAGCAGATGGTGGTTCTGGTGCTGAATTCATGTACTGATGGTGGTCCTAGTGATGTATTTCTGTACTGATGGTGTTTTTGGTGATGAATTCCTGTACTGATGGTGGTCCTAGTGATGTATTCCTGTACTGATGGTGTTTTTGGTGATAAATTCCTGTACTGATGGTGGTCCTAGTGATGCATTCCTGTACTGATGGTGGTTTTTGTGATGCATTCCTGCACGGATGAGGGTTTTGATGCTGTGTTTCTGTACTGATGGGGATTATACAGATGTATTTCTGTAGTGCTGGGGTTCTGATGATGAATTTCTGTACTGCTGGTGATGTATTTTTGTACTGATGTGAGTTGTGATGCTGTGTTTCTTTATGAAGGGGGATCTAATGATGTAGTTCTGTACTGCTGGTGGTTCTTCCCAAGTATTCTTTTGATGTTGGTTCTGATCCTGTACACATGTAACGGCTCAAAGGTTAGCACTGCAGCCTTGCAGCGCTGAAATCCAGAGTTCAAATCCCACCAAGGACAACATTTGTAAGGAGTTTGTATGTTCTCCCCGTGTTTGCGT
This sequence comes from Oophaga sylvatica, assembly GCA_033576555.1. NCBI lineage: Eukaryota > Metazoa > Chordata > Amphibia > Anura > Dendrobatidae > Oophaga > Oophaga sylvatica. The sequence goes on from JARQOD010000002.1 coordinate 299,387,220, forward strand.
GGGTTTCCTCTGGGCACTCCGGTTTCCTCCCACATTCCAAAGACATACTGATAGGGAATTTAGATTGTGAGCCCCATCGTGGACAGCGATGATAATGTGTGCAAACTGTTGGCACTATATAAATAAAAATATTATTATTATTAAACTATAACTTGTAAGATTATGTGATACATGGCAATGTTAAAGTGTTGTGCCATCTGACAAGTTAAAGGTTACTATGTTTTTATTTATGTTAGGAGCATTAAAAGGGTATGTCCATGTTTGTAATGAGTCTGCAGTCATTCTATGTGACTGCACACTTCTCTGGTGCCGGTGGTAAAAGTGTGAAGTCACAAAAGCACAAGTATATGATTTGCGCACATGTGATCACGTGCTGACTAGACATGAGTGGCCTCACTCAATTAAAAATAATTCCATCTGTCTCTAGTGTCTGGTGTACAGGTTATTGTCAATTGAAAATGTCAATTGAGAATTACTGCATTTTAATTCAAATTTTCTGTTAAAAAAAGTTATCTTCTATCTAATAGCAATGGCTCAGTGGATAGCACTACAGCCTTGCAGCGCTGGAGTCCTAGGTTCGAGTCCTACCAAGGACAACATCTGCAAGGAGTTTGTATGTTCTCCCCGTGTTTGTGTGGGTTTCCTCCGGGTACTCCGGTTTCCTCCCACATTCCAAAAACATACAGATAGGGAATCTAGATTGTGAGCCCCTTCAGGGACAGCGACGATAATGTGTGCAAACTGTAAAGCGCTGCGGAATATGTTAGCGCTATATAAAAAATAAAAAAAAATAAAGATTATTATTATTATCCGAAAGATAGAGGATACTTGTGGATCTCTGGGGGTCTAAAATCTGGGAACGTTAGTAATCCCAAGAATGGACTCTGCACCTCCATCATGAATGGGCAATGGTGCACACAGTCATACTCTCAGATTGTGTCAGTTATGGTCAGAGCTTACTTCCTTTTTTCTTGCACAATAACCTCCATACCATTGATAGAGAAAGCTCACAACATTATCTCATAGTAGTCGAGTTTCAGCCCGCTTATCGCTTTCTATGGTCCATGTGAATGCTGTAAAGTAAATCTCTAAATGCTGTTAGCAGCCAAAGCGTAATGGCAGCCCCCATGAGCAACTACAGAAAATAAAATTTAAATCTTCAATGCGCTTACTGAGGGAAGGAGGTTGTTGGCCAAAATCTCGAATACATGACCCTATCCATTCTCCCTTCAATACGGTGCAGTCCCCCAAAGTATGATGTTTCCCCCACCATATTTCACGGTTGGGACAGGGCTCTTGGGGTTATACTCATCCTTCTACTTCCTCCAAACACGGCGAGTTGTCTATTCTAAAAGTTCTATTGTGGTCTCTTCTGACCACATGACCTTCTCTCGTGCTTCCTCTGGATTATCCAAATGGTCATTGGTGAACTTCAAACGGGCCTGGACATGTCCTGGTGTGACCAGGGGGACCTTGCATGCCCTGCAGGATTTTAATTGATGACGGTGTAGTGTGTTACTAATGACAATGTATGAAACTGTAGTCCCAGCTCTCTTCAGGTCATTGACCAGGTCCTCTCGTGTAGTTCTGGGTCAATTCCTGACATTTCTCAGAATCACCCTTACACCACGAGGTGAGATACTGCATGGAGCCCAAGACCAAGGAATATTGACAGTTATCTTGTGTTTCTTCCATTTTCTAATAATTGTGGCAACAGTTGTTGCCTTCACACCAAGCTGCTTGCCTATTGTCCTGTAGCCCATCCCAGCCTTGTGCAGGTCTACAATTTTGTCCCTGGTGTCTTTAGACAGCTCTTTGATATTGACGATGGTGGAGAGTTTGGAGTGTGATTGAGTGTGTGGACAAGTGTCTTTTATAAAGGTAACAAGTTCAAACATTAGCAATTAATACAGGTAATGAGTGTCTCAGAGTAGGAGTGCTTTAAGAAAAACTAACAAGTCTGTGAGAGCCAGAATTCTTGCTGGTTGGTCGGTGATCAAATAGTTATTTCATGCAATAAAATCCAATGTAATTATTTAAAAATCCTACAATGTGATATTCTGGTTATTTTTAGATTCTGTCTCTCACAGTTGAAGTGTACCTACAATACAGATTACATACCTCTCCACTTTTTGTAGATGGGAAAACCTGCAAAATTGGCAGTGTATTAAATGCTTATTTTCCTCACTGCATTTATTCAATAAAAATTTGCTATTTTTTTACTTCAAGCTCTGAGGAGTAATTGCCTTTTCGTTTTTTATGGTCAGGAATTTGTAGTCCTCTACATTTTAAAATAATAAAGCACAAAGCTAACAGGCATTGACATTTTCAGAACGCATTCATTGTTTGCTAGAAATTTAAGAATTACCAAAAATAAACATGCAAATTGCCTCTTCAAAAAAAGAGGACTTGTACTCTATAGCGTCACCTATTGGAAGTAGCGATCCTACAAGTCACAATCAACCCTTTAACGAGTCTTGTAATATGACTTAGGATAAAAGCCAAATCAGTATCTCCATTTGCAGACACGGTGTTTCTCATCTAGCCAAATCAGATCTCTCCTACTTTGCACTGACGAGGACCAATAGTCCGAAACACCGTGTCTGCAAATGGAGATACTGATTTGGCTTTTATCCTAAAGGGTATGCCACACTAAACAGCGCCGCTAACGAGATCGCTAAAATACGTCACTATTTAGCGATCTCGTTAGTGACGCTGTTGTGTGTGGCATGTAGCAACGACGTGGCCCCTGCTGTGATCTCGCTGATCGTTCACTAGAGTTCTGGACCGTATTTTGATCGTTGGCGTCCCGCTGGTGAGCCTATATCGCTGTGTCTGGCACCTTTTGTGAACGATGTGCGCTGTTTTTTACATCGCAATGACCGCCAAAGTCGTTAAGGAGATCGCTAACCGCTTATGCGTCGTTAACGAGATCGCTAAGTGTGGCAGCTACTAGCGACATTAAAACGATCACAAAAACGATCGCATTAGTATGCGTCGTTATTGTGATCGTTAGCGGGAGCGTTTAGTGTGGCATTACCTTAAGTCATATTACAAGACTCGTTAAAGGGTTGATTGTGACTTGTAGGATCGCTACTTCCAATAGGTGGCGCTATAGAGTACAAGTCCTCTTTTTTTGAAGAGGCAATTTGCATATTAAATTTCCCAGAGGAGCATTGCACGGCAAATAAGCCTCCTTACCTTGACACGCCAGAGCTGGTATGTCACTCTCCACAAGGAGAGACTTTACCCCTTAGGCCGGCGTCACACTGGCGACAGAATCGGACGACTGCAATACGATGAAATATCGCATTGCAGTCTGCCCTATGTTAATCTATGGAGCAGCTCCCAGTATCAGATTTTTTGTGGTCCGTTTTAAACGTCCGTGTGCAATCGCAGCATGCTGCGATTGTCACCGATTGTGGGTCGACTATCGCCAATGCAAGTCTATGGGAGCGATGAAAAATCGGATTACAAACGGACCACACGTGTGACTTGCGATGAAATCGCATCGGTGTCCTTTAGAAAAGCCGGCAATTGATCCCCGGCTATACTGTAAAATCACACTGACAGCTTTAATAAAGAATGGAAAGAATAGATATATACATATATACATGTAATTGTGACATATATATATATATATATATATATATACACTGTATGTGTTCTATGTGTATATATCTATTCTTTCTTTTGTGATTTAAATACTATTCTTTTGGATCCATTATATGTCAGTTTTGCAAGCCTGCGAGAAATTCTCGCAAGTCGGATGAAAATCGGATGTTACAAGGTACACACACATGCGACTAAATCGCATCTTTGAAGGAAAATCGGATGCCAGGCGGATGTGTGATGTTTGCTTTTTGTTCCGATAATCGACCGACTAAAACGGTCCGATTTTTTGTAGTTGTGTCTGACGCCGGCCTTAGACCTCAGTCCAGAGCCTCTCATCTAGCCAAATCAGATCTCTCCTACTTTGCACTGACGAGGACCAAAGTCCGAAACACCGTGTCTGCAAATGGAGATACTGATCTGGCTTTTATCCTAAGTCATATTACAAGACTCGTTAAAGGGTTGATTGTGACTTGTAGGATCGCTACTTCCAATAGGTGGCGCTATAGAGTACAAGTCCTCTATTTTTGAAGAGGCAATTTGCATATTAAATTTCCCAGAGGAGCATTGCACGGTGAATAAGCCTCCTTACCTTGACACGCCAGAGCTGGTATGTCACTCTCCACAAGGAGTAACCTTACCCCTTAGACCTCAGTCCAAAAATAAACAAAAATTTCACCATTAGTAACTCTGCTTCATCTTCACCACAGGGAATTCCTACTTTAACATATAGGAATAGTGGAAATGTCATCCATAGGATAAGCTCATAGTTACATTTTCTAAACTATCCTTTCTGGAACCCTAAAAATATAAAACGGTTAGAAAGCTAGAAATGGTTTCATGAATGTAGCCAAATGGATAAAAGTTCACGCGGTTTAAGGCAGAATGTAGTCAAAAAGGGAAACCAAAGAGGGAATGTCCTGCATTAATTAATGACTATAAGGTTAAACCAAATTTACATATGATTTTTAAGTCACAATGTGATATGACAAAGATGAAAATCACAGTCCAAATGGCTGCCTTCTGCTAATGCATAAGAAGTTGACATTCTTGGTGACAATATATAAAACACAACTGCAGGATTATGATTTATGGCAATGTAAGATGGTAAACAAGCAGACATGACCCTTAAGAAGGATTTGGGCTTTGAAGTATAAATAGCTCTTTTCTCCATAGACCTCTGAGCATTAACCACCTACACAATGGTTCAGAATAATAAAAAACAAAAAGGCCCCTTTCATGCAGAAAAACATGAAAGCTCTACACGATACATAAAACCCAAGTGTTCAAATAAGAGGAACACTTGGGACTTGTGTATCATGCATACCATAAACATGAAGCAGTTCAGTGACCTTCTGTTTTTCATCCAAAATCATAGGTAAGCTTATTTATTAGGGTTATTCATTTGGATCTCATTTAAACTGCAGTTAAATCTTTTGCATTCTTTCCAAAAATTTCAAATCACAAATCAGGTCTGTTATGATGAAAACAGATGTGGCTTCTGTGCATGTACAGGGTGGGCCATTTATATGGATACACCTAAATAAAATGGGAAGGGTTGGTGATATCAACTTCCTGTTTGTGGCACATTAGTATATGGGAGGGGGAAAACTTTTCAAGATGGTAACCATGCCGGCCATTTTGAAGTCAGCTATTTTGGATCCAACTTTATTTTTTCCAATAGGAAGAGGGTCATTTCACACATCAAACTTATTGGGAATTTCACAAGAAAAACAATGGTGTGCTTGGTTTTAATGGAACTTTATTCTTTCATGAGTTATTTACAAATGTATGACCATTTATAAGATGTGTTCAAAGTGCTGCCCATTGTGTTGGATTGTCAATGCAACCCTCTTCTCCCACTCTTGACACACTGATAGCAACACCACAGAAGAAATCTAGCACAGGCTTCCAGTATCCGCTGTTTCAGACGCTGCACATCTCGTATCTTCACAGCATAGACAATTGTCTTCAAATATGAGATGTGCAGCATCTGAAACAGGGATACTGGAAGCCTGTGCTAGCATTCTTCTGCGGTGTTGCGATCAGTGTGTCAAGAGTGGGAGAAGAGGGTTGCACTGAGAATCCAACACAATGGGCAGCACTTTGAACACATTTTATAATGGTCATAAACTCTTAAAAAATTCATGAAAGAATAAATTACATTAAAACCAAGCACACCATTGTTTTTCTTGTGAAATTTTCAATAAGTTTGATGTGTCACATGACCCTCTTCCCATTGGAAAAAATAAAGTTGGATCCAAAATGGCCAACTTCAAAATGGCTGTCATGGTTACCACCCGTCTTGAAAAGTTTTCCCCCCACATATACTAATGTGCCACAAACAGGAAGTTGACATCACCAACCATTCCCATTTTATTTAGTTGTATCCATATAAATGGCCCACTCTGTAGAAAGATAGCAAGGTGATTACACGTGCCAACTTTTACATTTATCAAGAGTGTAAATTAATTAAAACATACAACAACACTACACCCTACATTATATGTAGTTAGAGAAATTTTTGGCAACATTAAAGGACTATCCCCATGTCAAAATATTATGCCTAAAGGGATCTCTGTCTTGCAGAGTTGTAAATGGACAGATGCCCGTACATCTGTACCTCTCCATTCTCATTGGCCATTCTTAAGATAGGTGAGAACTGCAACTTGCAGATATTTATGGCTTATCTTGTGCCTATATGTGCAAGCGCTATGCAAGAGTGTGTATAGGAATAGCTGAATCTATATATTCATACATGCATATACATATTATATATATTATAAACACTCCTACAGTGTGGTCCAGGAATAATTGGACAGTGTCATAAATTTGGGCATTTTAGCTGTTTACTAAGACATATTTAAAATTCAGATGTACAGTTGTGTGAAAAATTTTTTCCCCTTCCTGATTTCCTGTACTTTTGAATGTATATCACGCTTAAAGGGAATCTGTCACCCCAATTTTGCCATATCAGATAAAGATATGGCTGAATAGTGCGTCCCATAACAAAGCTAACGGTAGGTATCATATATCATGATACCCCTGTTTTCATATCAAATACCTTTGTAAACTTCGGTTTTTGCGCTGTCAATCATGGCAGTAAGGTCAGGAGGGCGGCGTTTTCTCTCTCTCTCCCCCCCGCTCCTCAGCATCAGTTGCGTATTGCCGTCTGTGAATCCCACAGACGGCGTTCGGCTTCCCGCAATTGCGCAATTCAAATTTGGGCCGGCGCATGCGCAGTGTGCTTTGCCCAACAGTGGGCAAAGCATGTAATCAGTACAGCGCATGCGCTACTCTTTCCTTGCCCCGGAAGTTGTCCAAGGCAAGCAGTCATTTCCGGGCAAAGAAAGAGTAGCAGTTTTTAAATGGTCTTTATTATTAAGCGAAAAAGAAATCCAAGCCTATAGGGCCATGTGTGAAAAAATGATCGCCCCGTAAATCTAATAAACGGTTTGGCCACCCTTAGCAGCAATAACTGCAATCAAGCGTTTGCGATAACTGGCAATGAGTCTTTTACAACACTCTGGAGGAATTTTAGGCTGAAAAAAAGAAGAAATATATCAGAAAGAGAGCAGAAATATTAGGAGTGGCCAAATCAACAGTTAGATACATTTTGCAAAAAAAAAAATGTATTGGGGAGCTTGGGAACTCAAAAAAGCCTGGGCATCCACAGAAGACAACAGTAGTGGATGATCATAGAATCCTTTTCCATGGTGATGAAAAACCCCTTCACAACAGTCACCCCAGTGAAGAACACTCTCCAAGAAGTAGGTGTTTCTGCATCAAAGTCTCCAATAAAAAGAAAACTTCATGAAAGCAAATACAAAGGGTTCGTCACAAGGAGCAAACCATTACTCAGCCTCAGAAATAGAAAGGCCAAACTAGAGTTGGCAAAAAAAAAAGAAACAAAAAAAGAAGCCAGCCCAGTTCTGGAAAAACATTATTTGGACAGATTAAACTAAGAACAACCTGTACCAGAATGGTGGGTAGAAGATAGTATGGAGAAGATTTGGAACAGCTCATGTTCCAAAGCACACCACATCCTTTGGAAAACATGGTGGAGACATTGTGATGGCATTCGGCATGCATGGCTTCCAAAACTGCAAAAGCAAGCCAGGAGTTTTTTTTAAGTCGAAGAAGTGAATTTTTCTGCGATGGTCAATCTATCATCAGAACTCAACCCCAAAAAGCATGCATTTCACATGCTTAAAGAGGTTGTCCACTACTTTTACATTGATGACTTATCCTTAGGATATGTAATCAATGTCTGATTGGCCGGGTCCGGCATACAACACCCCTGACGATCAGCTGTTACTGGAGGTGGCAGTTGCTGGCCGGAAGTACTTACTTGCAGAGCTGGCAGTCTTCTGGTAGTGGAGGCCACAGGGTACTGCACATCCGCCTCCTATTGCTTTGTGCAGTACCAAGCCTTGGACACTGTCAGAAGACAGAGCAGCTCGGCAAGTGAGTACCTTCGTCTGGCAGCTGCCAACACTGATAACAGTTGATTGGTAGGGGCGCCAGGTGTTGGACCTCGGCTGATCAGACATTGATGATCTTTCCTAAGGATAGGTCAAAAAGAGTGGACAACCTCTTTAAGACAAAATTTAAGGCAGGAAGACCCACAAACAAGCAACAACTGAAGTCAGCTGCAGTAATGGCCTGCACAGTGTTTGGTTACATTCATGTCTTCCAGACTTCAGGAAGTTATTTCCTGCAAAGGATTCTCAACAAAGTATTAAAAATTAATATTTTGTTTTTGATAAAATTCATTTTTCCTATTACTTTGAAGCCCCTGAAATATGGAGGCTTTGTAGAAAAATGGTTGCACTTCCTAAATATTTCACAGGATATTTTTGTTCAACTACTTGCATTAAGCCTGAAAGTTTACACTTCAATTGCACCTCAGTTGTTTCATTTTAAATAAAAAAAAACAAAACAGTGGCATGCAGAGCCAAAATCACAAAGATTCTGTCACTGTCCAAATATTTCTTGACCTAACTGTATAAATTTTTCCCACACATGTATACAGTATATTGGTCTACGTCTTGGCATACATTATCATGCACATTAATATAGGAGTGCTGGCCTTGCTATTTTCACTCTGGCCACTGGGGTTCTTTAGAATCAAAATTTGTGACCTTTCAGAAAGTTTACAGGTGTTTTCTTATCATCAGAGGCAGGATTACAATGACCGATAGCGCCTCTATATACCGCAGATAACATAGGATTCACTAATCACAAGAGGTGATGTCACAGTCTTCCCTGCTCCCTCTCCCTTAACAATGACCTTTGTCCAGGCTTATTAAATGCTTTAAACCATAATACATAATATGGAAAATAACATTGTGAAATAGAAAAAAAAGCACAAAAGCTGGATTTACATTATAGGTAATTTCCAATAGTCAGAGGCTGTATGGATTATTCTCATTTCAGCCAAGAAAAGTAAATGGTTTGAATTTTTATTTATTTTTTAATTAAAAAAATAATAATTAAATCACAGGACTTGAATCTCTGATTGTTCGGTAGCTTATACTACAGGTGTATGGGTTATGAAAGCCATAATCATCAACATTAACAGAAATAAACACGTGAAATAGATCACTCAGTTAGTAATGACTCTATATAATATATGAGTTTCACTTTTTGTATTGAAGAACTGAAATAAATTGACTTTTTGATGATATTCTAATTTTGTGAGAACCACCTGTATATATAGTGAAAATGTCAGCTTTCCATGAAGTTCAGCCTGCTCTTGAGACACATGTACGGGGTTCACCAATTTCTTTTTTTCCATGGTGGACTTACCCGTGACTCAAATTCAGAGCCTGTGACATGGAAATCTAAAACATTAACGGTGAGCCACAGAAGAGAGAAATACATCGCTATATACCAGTACATGTGTACATTATGGGTAAAATGAAGCTGAAAAAATAAAGTCCAGGGATTTTTTCCCTTAAGGTTATTAAAATTAGTAATCACATTTTTATAATTTACATTTCTTCTCCTCATAAACCAGTAAATAACAAGGTGATATATGCTATCCCTGTTATTGCAACAACCCAAACAATACAGAAAACATTATAGAGAATGGTAAATGGTGTAAAAAATGGGGCAATTATTTACTTTTTTCCAGTTTAAACTATAACTAATACATGTAAAGCCTGTATATGTGTATGCACAGATTTTATATACTATATTTTACATCTACTATTAAGATGTTAATGTTTTTGCATAAATGGGTAGATAATAGGGGGGTAGATATATTCTACACAGGAGCCCTTCACTGTCAGTGTACATCCCTAAACAGGAAATCTGCTGACTATTGTCATAGTTTCATAAATTGGGGTGGTCCCCAAAACTTACAGTGACTGTGACAAGTCGGTTATTATACTCATTTTTTATTTGCTGCAAGATATTTGCTACAGCGACTATAGCGGACAGTCGCATGCAAATGTGTGTGAATATATATGGTACTGCGAACTGTATATATACACTAAATATATAGATATTTACTATATGTACTATACTGTGTAAATGTTTTAGGTAGGTGTGGAAAAATGCTATTAAAGTAAAAACTTTAAACAGAATGAGATCTTCAAAAATAATTGATTTTTAACAACAAAATGAAAAATGATTTATTTATTATGCTTCCGTATGTAGCGCTAACATATAACAGACATTATTGGCTTTGTCCCTGATGGGGCTCACAATCTAAATTCCCTATCAGTATGTCTTTGGAGTATGGAAGGAAACCGGAAAACCCGAAGGAAACCCACACAAACATGGGGAGAACATACAAAGGTCTTGTAGATGTTGTCCTTGGTGGATTTAAACTCAGATCCTCAGTGCGGCATAGCTACGCTGCTAACCACTGAGCTACCAACAAAATAAAAATCTAAATCAAATCAATATTTGGTGTGACCACCCTTTCACTTCAAAACACCATCAAAGCATCAATTTTTCTAGGTGCACTTGCACACAGATGGCTGCGAGGTTGTTCCAAACATCTTGGAGAACTAACCACTGGTCTTCTGTGGATGTAGGCCTGTACAAATCCTTTTGTCTAGTTATATAATCCTACACAGACTCCATGATGTTAAGATGGGAGTACTATGGGGGGAGCTATATACCGTATAAACTCGAGTATAAGCCGAGGCTCCTAATTTTGCCACGGAAAACTGGGTAAGCTTATTGACTCGAGTATAAGCCGGGTGTATAAACCGCCGTCCTGCTGTGCTCCCCCCGTCCTGCTCCGTGCTCCCCCATCCAGCTCTGTGCTCCCCCATTCTTCTCTGTGCTCCCCCCTCCTGCTCAGTCCTCCTCTGTCCTCCCCCCTCCTGCTCCGTCCTCCTGTGCTCCCCCGTCCTGCTCCGTGCTCCTGTGTGCTCTCCATCCTCCCCCCGTCCTGCTCCGTGCTCCTCTGTGCCTCCATCCTCCCCCGTCCTGCTCCGTGCCCTCTGTGCTCTCCGTCCCCGTCCGCTCCGTGCTCTCTTGCTCTCCGTCCCCCCCATCTGCTCCTCTGTGATCTCTCCGTCCCCCGTCCTGCTCCGTGCTCCTCTGTGCCTCCATCCTCCCCGTCCTCCCCCCGTTGCCTGCTCCTCTGTGCTCCATCCTCCCCCGTCCTGCTCCGTGCTCCTCTGTGCTTTCCATCCTCCCCCGTCCTCTCCGCCCTGTCCTATCTCCCCGTCCTGCTCCGTGCTCCTCTGTGCCTCATCCTCCCGTCTCTACTCCTCGTGCCCACCCCCCCGTCCTGCTCTGCTCCGTGCTCCTCCTCATCTGCTCTGCTCCCATCCTCCCCCCGTCCTGCTCCGTGCTCTTCTGTGCTCTCCGTCCTCCCCCCGTCCTGCTCCGCTCCTCCTCGTGACTCTCCCCTCCCCCGTGCCTCCTGCTCCCGGCAATCCTCCATTCCACCCGCTCCTGCACCTCTCCTGTGTCCTCCTCCCTCATCTGGCCTGTGTCCATCCATCCGTCCCGTCCTCGCCTTCCAGCTCCGCCCCTCCCCCGCCAGCCGTGCTCCCCCCATCCTCCTCCATCATACTCACCCTCCCCGTGCCATCGCTGAACGTCCCGGCAATCCTCCGTTCTACCCGGCTTCCTGCAGCTCTCCTGTGCTGAGCGGTGACGTAATACCGCTCATTAAGGCCATGAATATGGATGCCATGCCTATGGGAGTGGCGTCCCGTCCATATTCATAGCTTTAATGAGCGGTATTACATCACCGCTCAGCACAGGAGAGCTGCAGGAAGCCGGGTACAACGCAGGATTGCCGGGACGTTCAGCGGTGGCACGGGGAGGGTGAGTATAATGTCCCAGCCACAGGCTCCTGCCGCGGCACCCCTCCCCCGCTGGTTTCTGCCCAATGACTCGTGTATAAGCCGAGGGGGCATTTTCAGCACAAAAAAAGGTGAAAATCTCGGCTTATACACAAGTATATACTGTAATCACTTCCTTGTTCTTTATAATTAAGATAGTTATTAATGACATTGGCTGTAAGTTTGGGGTTGTTGTCCTACTGTAGAATAAATTTGGAGCCAATCAGACGCCTCCTTGATGGTACTGAATGATGGATAAGTATCTGCCTGTTTTTCTCAGTATTAAGGACACTATTATTCTTGACCAAATTCCCAACCTAAAGCCAAATTTAGAAGGAAGTTATTTTATCACTTTCCGGTCCTTCAGCAAACAAACTGCCTTTTGTTTTCATGCATAGTGGAGTCACTTGGCCTTGTTTCCATGATAAATTTTTGGTTGAAATTCTTCCACCAACTCTGGCCAGTCTTTGAATAGTCGATGGGTGAAGTTGTGTCTATGGTCCTCAACGTTACCCATTTCTTGATGCTTCTTCAAAAGGAGCTTGAACAATACATATTGAAATCTCAATCTGCTTTAAAATTTACTGGGGAGAGACTCTGTTGATGCAGTATAACTCCCTGTGTCTTGTTGCTATACTCTGATTTGCCATGGTATAATGACCTGTGACAAAAATGCATTTTAGAGAACCACACCTTTGCAGTTGAGTTGGCGGTTTCTCCCCCAGTTTTAAGACTCCAACACATATGTTTTTTTTCTTTTAATGTGTGCGTTTCTACTTGCATATCAAAATGATGATCATAATCACTGGTTTGCTACAATTGGTTACTCATATACATGGTAATAATCCTACAAAATCCATGAATTTGAGCAACAGTACCTCGGAGAACTGATGCGGATTTGAAGGCTAATGGTGGTCACAGCAAATATTGATTTGACTTACGATAGATTTTTCAGTTAGTCTTTTAATTTGCAATTTGTTTATTGTTAAAAATGAACTATTGAACACCTTTTACTTTTAAGAACCACTGGTACTCTGCAGTATTTTTTCGCACACCTGTCTAAAACTTTTGCACAATACTGTACATATTTATTATCATTTCATATGATTTTGATGCAAGCACAGGGTCTATTTCCCTGAAAATATATGACGACAAATAATCATCAAAGGGATGAACTCTAAGTCACTCTCTTTAAAGGAACGGAAATGGCTAAGATTTACATTTTTTAAATTTTAGAATGGTACACACTCCATAAATGAACTGTACTTTAACCCCTTCACCCCTGAGCCTATTTTCACCTTCATGACCAGGCCAAATTTTACAATTCTGATCAGTCTAACTTTATGTGGAAATACAATTGAGTGAAAAAGTCCCCTTCCTGATCTCCTATTCTTTTGCATGTTTGTCATACTTACATTTTTCAGATCAGCAAACAAATTTAACCCCTTAAGCCCCCGTCACACTAAACAAGATCGCTAGCGAGATCGATGAAGCTTCACCGATTTTGTGACGCAACAGCAACCTAGCCAGCGATCTCGCTTAGTGTGACACGCAGCGACGACCAACCCCCCCTGCTGGGTATCGCTGATCATCGCTGAATGTAATGGACCATTTTTTCATCGTTGGTCTCCCGCTGGCCAGCGCGCATCGCTGCGTGTGACAGCGGGAGACCAACGATCAGCGAGCTGGTATCCAATGTACATATCGGGTAACTAGGCACCACGCGGCACCTAGTTACCCGATATGTACCCTGGTTACCGGCTCCCAGCTTCTGCTGTAGAGCGCTGAGAGCCGGTATCTACGGTACATATCGGTTAACTAGGTGCCGCGCAGTGCTTAGTTACCCGATGTGTACATTGGATACCAGTGTGCTCGCTGGTCCTGATTGCTGGTGAGTCTGCCCATGTGACAGCTCACCAGCGATCAGCTAACGATGTCCCAGCGATCCCATCCACGTCGTATCGTTGGTGGGATCGCTGGGACATTGAAGAGTGTGACGGGACCCTTAACGACCAGAGGTATTTTTGGTTTTGCATTTTCATTTTTCGCTCCCCTTCTTCCCAGAGCCATAACGTTTTTATTTTTTGGTCAAAATGGCCATGTTATGGCTTGTTTTTTTGCGGGACGAGTTGTTCTTCTGAATGACACTATTGGTTTTACCATGTTGTGTACTCGAAAATGGGAAAAAAATTCCAAGTGAGGTGAAACTGCAAAAACAGTGCAATCCCACACTTGTTTTTTGCTTTGCTTTTTTACTAGGTTCACTAAATGCTAAAACGGACCTACCACTAAGATTCTCCAGGTCATTACGAGTTCAGACAACAAACATGTCTAGGTTCTTTTTTATCTAAGTGGGGAATAAAAAATTTCAAACTTTGTTAAAAAAAAAAAATTGAACCATTTTCTGATACCCGTAGCGTTTCCATTTTTCATGATCTTGGGCTGAGTGAGGGCTTATTTTTTGCGTGCCAAGCTGACGTTCTTAATGATACCATTTTTGTGCAGATACAATCTTTTGCCCGCTCGTTATTGCATTTTAATGCAATGTCGCGGCAACCAAAAGAAACGTAATTCTGGCATTTTGACTTTTTTTCTCGCTACGCAGTTTAACAATCAGGTTAATCCTTTTTTTTATTGATAGGTCGGGCGATTCTGAATGCGGCGATACCAAATATGTGTATGTTTGATTTTTTTACTGTTTTATTTTGAATAGGGTGAAAGGGGGTGATTTCAGCTTTTATTTTTTTATATTTTTAAATATTTTTTTTTCACTTTTGGCATGCTTCAATAGTCTCCATGGTAGACTAGAAGCGGCCATAACCCGATTGCCTCTTCTACATACAGGTGATGATCAGATCACCTGTATGTAGCAGAATTGCTGACTTGCTATGAGCACCGACCACCAAGCAGCGCACATAGCAATCCGGCACTGACAACCATAGAACTCTCCAGAAGACCTCTGGTTGTCATGCTGACCCATCGGTGACCCACGATCATGTGATGGGGGTCATCGATGGGCGGATTTCCGGCTCGATTGCCTGAAGCACATGTTAAATGCCGCTGTCAGAGCTTGACAGCGGAATTTAACGGGTTAATAACTGCGGGTGGATTGCGATTCCACACGTGGATGTTCTGGGCCCATGTCAGCTGTTCAAAACAGCTGCCAATGCCGGGAAATATGTGGACTCACCACCGGAGCCCACATCAAAGGGAGGGAGTCCGAAATCGAAGTAAATTTACGCCTGATGTCGGAAAGAGGTTAAACATTAGACAAAAGATAACATTTTTTATTGCTAATAAAAAGCGGAATTTCTTCAAAAGTGCTATCTGTTTTTCTTTGGTGGGCAAAGATAATATAAGTAAACACATATGCAAATTGCCTCTTCAGAGAGAAAGAGGACTTGAACTCCATAGTGCCACCTGTTGGAAGTAGCGATCCTACAAGTCACAATCAACCCTTTAACGAGTCTTGTAATATGACTTAGGATAAAAGCCAAATCAGAATCTCAATTTGCAGACATGGTGTTTCGGACTATTGGTCCTCGTCAGTGCAAAATATGAGATCTGATTTGGCTAGCTGAGAGGCTCTGGACTGGGGTCTAGGGGGTAAGGTTACTCCTTGTGGAGAGTGACATACCAGCTCTGGCTTCTCAAGGTAAGGAGGTTTTGCATATAAAATTTCCCAAAAGAGCATTGCACGGCGAATAAGCCTCCTTAACTTGACAAGCCAGAGCTGGTATGTCACTCTCCATAAGCCTTACCCCTTACCTCTAGGGGTGCAGTGAGCATGTTGACACCACAGCTGCTTCACAGAAATTTATACCATTGGGCAGTGAAGAAAAAATAATTACATTTTTTACACCAAAATTTAGTTTTAGCCCCAGATTTTATATTTTCACAAAGGAAAATGGGTAAAAGTTGTACAGTTTCTCGTGCAGTATAAGTGATTTGACAATTTTATTCTTCAGGTCGGTGCAATTACAGCGATGCCAAATTTATATTATTTTTTATGTTTGGCTGCTGTCACAAAGTAAAAGACGCTTTTTTTTGTAAAACAAGATTTTGCATAATTTTGCATAGCCATATTGGAGAGCTATAATTTTTCCATACTTCTGCCTACAGAGTCACATGAGAGATTGTTTTTGTGGGACAAATTGACGTTTTGAATGGTAACATTTTCGGGCACATAACGCTTTCTATTCCGATTTTCGGGAGGCATATTAAACAAAAACCAGCAGTTCAGGAATTTTTTTTTTAATGCTGTTCCTCATGTGGTAAAATAGATAAGACAGCTTTATTATTCGGGGCAGTACGATTACAGTGATACCACATTTATACGATTTTTTTTTAGGTTTTATGCACAAAAAACTATTTTCTAGAAAAAATCATTTTTGCATTGCTTTATTCTGAGACCTAAAACTTTTTTATTTTTCCACTGATGAAGCTGTACGGCAGTTTATTTTTAGCCGGAAAAGATGTTGTTCTGATTGCGTTTTATTCCATTTTCTGTTTGCCGGTATGATGAAAAAGCATAGTCTTTATGCTTAGTTTTTTTTTTT
Organism: Oophaga sylvatica; assembly: GCA_033576555.1. Lineage (NCBI taxonomy): Eukaryota > Metazoa > Chordata > Amphibia > Anura > Dendrobatidae > Oophaga > Oophaga sylvatica. The sequence continues at coordinate 299,403,709 of JARQOD010000002.1, forward strand.
TTTTTCCTTTTACGGTGCTCACTGAAGGGGTTAACTAGCATGACATTTTTTATAGGTCGGGTCGTAGCACCGGACACGGTGATACCAAATATCTGTATTATTTTTACAAAAAAATACTTATTTAAGATATAAAAAACTTTATAACTAAAACTGCCTTTTTTAAAAGAAGGACAGCCACAAGAAAAAAATCCATACCTAGAAACCCTTCTTCATCCACGATAATAGTATAGTCTTCTGGAGTTTCAGTCAGACTGAAAAACTTGCATCTATAATGAGAAAAAGACAGACATTTAACAGCAAAGCCTAGAGGCCTAGATATTAGGGACTTCAACCCTTTTTTTGTGCAGTAACCCTCAATGAGGTATCCAAAATTCTCATATTTTCCCCTTAAAGAGGACCTTTAACCAGTTTTACAACGTAAAATACCACTCCATCATGTTAAACTGGCTACATGATGAAATAGTGGCTGCAGGGCGAGAAAAATGTAGTTTTTATTTATTTATTCACTTCTCCTCTCTGTTACGATGATATTAGTTTGTACACTTTACGTTATGATTTATGTTATAGTTTAACTGGGCGTTACCAGAGATTGGTCTCTGGAGTTGTATACTTCATCCCCTGCATGTGGTTGAGCAATCACAAACAGGCAGAAACACCCAGGGGAAAAAGAACACTCCCTTCTCACTGATCTTTACAGCTACTGTTCAGAGATACAGCAAAGCTGAGTTATGGATCGTTACAAACCCTTCCAGATCTCCTCTTAGTCTCACAGTGCTGTCAGCTGTTACCCTCACTGCCATGAGATGAGAGCTGGAAGTGTTTGTAATGATTCAGAACTGAGCTTTGCGGTATCTCTACACAGTTGCTGCAGATATCAGTGAGCAGAGAGTTTTCTTTTCTCCCTTGTATGATGCTGCCTACTTATGATTAGTCAAATCGAAATTTTAATGGCCAATATTGAGGCAGAGAGACTCATTGCCAGAGAAAGTAAAAATAATCCCAAAATATTCTATAACTACATAAATAGCAAGAAACTAAAAAATGATAGTGTTGGTCCCCTTAAAAATAGTCTGGGTGAAATGGTGGATGAGGAAAAAGCCAATATGCTAAATGACTTTTTTTCAACTGTATTTGCACAAGAAAATCCCATGACAGATAACATGATCAGTGATAAAAAAATTCTCCATTAAATGTCACCTGCTTAACCCAGCAGGAAGTACGGCGGCATCTAAAAATCACTAAAATTGACAAATCCCCGGGCCTGGATGGGATACACCCCCGAGTACTGCAGGAATTAAGTACAGTCATTGATAGACCATTATTTTTAATCTTTAAAGATTCCATAATAACTGGGTCTGTACCACAGGACTGGCGTATAGCAAATGTGGTGCCAATATTCAAAAAGGGGGCAAAAACTGAACCTGGAAATTATAGGCCAGTGAGCTTAACATCTACTGTGGGTAAAATCCTGGAGGGTTTTCTAAGGGATACTATATAGGAGTATCTGAGGCTGAATAACCTCATGACACAGTATCAGCATGGGTTTACGAGGTACCGTTCTTGTCAGACTAATCTGATAAGCTTTTATGAAGGGGTAAGTTCCGGACTGGACCAAGGGAACTCAGTGGACGTGGTGTTCATGGACTTCTCAAAAGCATTTGATACAGTGCCACACAAAAGGTTGATACATAAAATGAGAACAATGGGGATAGGGGAAAATATGTGTAAGTGGGTTAAGAACTGGCTCATGGATAGGAAACAAAGGGTGGTTATTAATGGAGCACACTCGGACTGGGTCACGGTTAGCAGTGGGGTACCACAGGGGTCAGTATTGGGGCCGCTTCTCTTTAACATATTTATTAATGACCTTGTAGGGGGCATACAGAGTAGTATTTCAATAATTGCAGATAACACTAAACTCTGCAGGGTAATAAATACAGAGGAGGACAATTTTATATTACTGGAGGATTTATGTAAACTAGAAGCTTGGGCTGATAAATGGCAAATGAGCTTTAATGGGGATAAATGTAAAGTCATGCACTTGCGTAGAACAAACAAGATGTTTAATTATGTGCTTAATTGTAAAACACTGGGCAAAACTGTCACTGAAAAAGACCTGGGTGTATGGGTGGATGACAAACTCACATTTAGTGGCCAATGTCAGGCAGCTGCTGCCAAGGCAAATAAAATAATGGGATGCATTAAAAGAGGCATAGATGCTCATGAGGAGAACATAATTTTACCTCTATCTCTGGTGCGACCACACTTAGAATACTGCATACAGTTCTGGTCTCCGGTGTATAAGAAAGACATAGCTGAACTGGAGCGGGTGCAGAGAAGAGCGACCAAGGTTATTAGAGAACTGGGGGGTCTGCAATACCAGGACAGGTTATTACACTTGGGGTTATTTAGTTTGGAAAAACGAAGGCTTAGGGGTGATCTTATTACAATGTATAAATATATGAGGGGACAGTACAAAGACCTTCCTAATGATCTTTTTACTCTTAGACCTGTGACGGGGACAAGGGGGCATCCTCTACGTCTGGAGGAAAGAAGGTTTAGCCATAATCACAGATGCAGATTCTTTACTGTAAGAGCAGTGAGACTATGGAACTCTCTGCCGTATAATGTTGTAATGAGTGATTTCCTACTAAAATTTAAGAGGGGACTGGATGCCTTTCTTGAAAAATATAATATTACAGGCTATATTCACTAGTCTCCTAGATATTGCGTTGATCCAGGGAGCTAGTCTGATTGCCGTATGTGGAGTCGGGAAGGAATTTTTTTCCCCAATGTGAAGTTTACTGTTTGCCACTTGGGTTTTTTTTTGCCTTCCTCTGGATCAACATGTTAGGGCAGGTTAGGATAGGATATGGGTTGAACTAGATGGACTTAAAGTCTTCCTTCAACCTTAAATAACTATGTTAGAATATCGGCACAAAGGAGAGGAAAAATTAAAGAAATAAAAACCTATGTTTTACTTAGCTCTGGAGCCACTATTCCTGGATGTAGCCAAGTTAAAATGCTCAAACATGTCAAAGGGTTAATCCCATATTCTTAGATGATTTTTGATGGTTAATGCTTATAAAAACAAGCACTTTTGCAATTTACTGTTTATTAAAATGTGAAGCCTCTTCTTGAGATAGTAACAATTTTCTATTGTTGACAGCTTGTTGCCTAGAAGACTGTCTTGCCATCTTGTAAGCACAGCACTGAAGCTGGCTGGGTTTAAGAGATGACAGTGCGCTCCGCAATCCCGCTAACCTTAAAGCAGTGTTTACAAGTTTAAAAGTGAAAAGAATATAAAGTACATTGCATGCTTAACCACTGCGGTTAGACAGCAGTTGTGGTCGGTCACCTAGGCAACGAGCTTTATACAAAAGAAAAAAGTGTTACTATCTCAGAATGGCTTAAAAAAATTTTTTTACAGTAAATTGCAAAAGTGCTTGTTTTTACAAGCAATATCTAACAGAACCTATCAACAAAGATGTTAACAACCCTTCAAAAGGTATTTTACATACTTTTGAAGCTGTCCTCCATCCACAGAATAGGGGATAACTTACGAATTGCTGCAGATCTGACTGCTGGGCCCTCCACTGATCCCAAGACCTGGGCTTCGTAAAGCATTCAGCCATCTCTGGCAGTCACATACAGAATGAATAGAGCAGAGGTTCGTACGCTCAACATCCACTCTATTCAAACGAAGCCCAGTAATAGGACCACCAGCAAACCTACCGTATTTAAAATTGGACACCAGTGGTATGATGCATTTTGGCATAATATAGTGAATTAAGCCCTGTGCTGTAGTATTATGTAGAATAAAAAAAACTACCATACTAACACAATACATCACCAATCTGTGCTAGAAAAGAAATATAGACTTTCAAAATGCGTTATAACTCATATGCAAGTGATTCAATGAGCAGGAAATACAGATTTATATATCTAGAACATATTCCGCAGCATCGTATAGGAAACGTATAGACCACCCATGCATTCTCTATATAGGTATAGGTGGCACCTGGGACACATACCCATTACATTTATTTAGTTAACTGTAGAACAAGCTTGCATTTTTAGATTATCAGATAGAAAGATACTTTTACAAATTGGTTTAACTGGAATAGACTTGGGAAAAAAAAAATGAAAGAAAAATCATACAAGCCATAACATTGTGGTCCCTAGGAACCCATAAAGCATCCCAGCCATACAACAGTCTTATTTCCAACTAAGCAGTGATGTAATCATGGACCACACAATGAAAAGTGGTCAGTCGAAATTTTGTGCAAAAGTTCAACATTCCGTAGTAGTACTGAATATTTATAATAACATGTTCTCGATATGGTATTTAATCTTCAAGCACCTCCTTTTCCCTGGTAGGCCTGTACCGTAGAAATGTTGGAAAACATATGTCTTGTTTATATCTTGGCAGCTCACAGAAAGGTGATGTATTATTAGATCAGACAAACCTCATAGTGAACAAAAGCTAAACCCATGGCAGGATTCCATCAGTGTGGCTCACCGACTAGCCCCCTCCAACCCCACACCTTCTTATTAACACACAAATGGCAGCATCTCACTAATAGAAGTAGGAATGATGATTGCCACTTCCCTGCACCTCTCAATAAACCTTTAATTTATATTTTCGGTAATTAAACCATTTAAGCAGCTAAACCATCACAGCCAATTTATTCTTCAAGATGTAACAACATTGCCAAAAACAAGCAGATTCCAAGGTGAGCGGAAAATAGTTACGGTATATATAGCAATGGAAACATGCTTTTTTAGATGACAGGCCTCTAACACGAAAATAACACTTGGCCTATACGAAACGGATATTAATAGGATCTACAAATCTATATGTTCAGGCAATTCAGGACATCAATAGGAAAGTATAAAGATAATAAAATTATATCAGCACAACTTCTACCACTAAAAACATTCTGTAGACCACATTAACACTACAAGTACAATAGTGTTAAAACTTAAAAGATTTATTCAGGACTTTTTTTTCTTTACCATGGGCTTAAAAACTAAAAGGCATGTAGTTACTAACTACCGTACCTGCCTTTTCTACCCAGCACATTTCACTAACTGCTCCGGCAAGCGGTTCAGCAGCTTAACATCAACATAGCAGCTTTTCTGGGCAGCTCTGCCAATGTCATGCTGATTGACAGACAGCTCCCCACAGTTAGGGTCCCGTCACACTCTTCAATGTCCCAGCGATCCCACCAACGATCCGACGTGGATGGGATCGCTGGGACATCGTTAGCTGATCGATGGTGAGCTGTCACATGGGCAGACTCACCAGCGATCAGGACCAGCGAGCATGCTGGTATCCAGTGTACACATCGGGTAACTAAGCGCTGCGCTTAGTTACCCGATGTGTACACTGGATACCAGCTCCCAGCTTCTCCCGTACAGCGCTTGGTTCTCGCTAATTGTTGGTCTCCCGCTGTCACACGCAGCGATGCGCGCTGGCCAGCGGGACACCAACGTTGAAAAAATGGTCCAGGCCATTCGACGATCAGCAATACCCATCAGGGGGGACGGTCGTCGCTGTGTGTCACACTAAGCGAGATCGCTAGCTAGGTCGCTGTTGCGTCACAAAATCGGTGACGCTTCAGCAATCTCGCTTAGTGTGACGGGGGCTTTAGGCAGCAGGGAGATGGATGTCAATCAGCATGATGTCAGCAGTTACACCCTGCCAACGAAGCCCAGCGGAAAAAACTCTGCTCTGTCGAAGTGACATTAGTGGAATCACCAGCAGGAGAGGTCTGTGACCTATCTGTGCACACAGAGATTGGCGCCGAGCACAACAGGCAGGTAGGTAGCAACTACCTGCCTGTTTTCTTTTTTTGTTTTTTTTTACTAATGGGACTAAAAACTAAGTCTTAAATCAGAATTATTATCTACACCCCTGCAGAATGTTGGCTTGCCAGAATTGAAGAGCGCTTTACATTTACGAACTTAACCAACTTACTCCCACTCCACTTTCCTTACCAAACAGGAAACCAAAGATGAAGAACTTCTCACCTATTGTCGGATTTGCAATGTTTTTAAGACCCAGAAAGTGTGTGGTTTATGAGAGGCTAGATTTCTGCCCATTCTCTACCTCTACCTCCAACGCAAATGTGAACCTGGCCTAATTCTACGACAGAACCTTCTAGTAGTTTTCTCATGTTATTCCTGATACATTACTACACAAGAAGTTTACATTAAGAAAACAAATACAAGGATATAAATGACATTTTATTGTGCAGACTTAACATATCAGAAGTATTAGGAATATTCTTCGTAGAGATGACAGGGGTCCTACAAACCTGGCCAGACTACAGATTCCACATTTTATTTACCAGTAATCTAGTTTCTACTTTGTCTTACAGTCACAACAGGTCAATGAGAAAACACAATTCTCTCCACAATTTTTTTGACATTGAATATTGGGTGAATTAATGTAAAATTTAACCTGAAGAAGTGTGGTTTTAATATGCAGAACAAGGAAGAGATGAGAAGTTACTGCTCAGCATTTGTAATGATGAAAAAAAATGAACTTTTTACAGGATCTCATAAACTACATAGTAAAAACTCTGCTCGGCAATCTAGTCTATATGCATTCTGATGGCTAAATGGCCTGAATAACTCAGTGATATGTTTTCATCTCTGGGTAGCTCCACATTATTAAATAGTCATGAACCTTGAAGAAAGATGATGCTTTCTTTCAGCAGTGTTCACGAAAATGTCTCAGAAAGTACTTGGCTGGGTCAGATTGCATGACCAAGAGAACAGCGGTAGATCAAGCGTGACAGCCGCAGTGTCAGGATAAATCCTTCTGTGCTATGTCACATGGATTCATTATATTAATTTTATCCATTTGCAATGTTTTCTTATACACTGAAGAAAAACAGAAGTATATAGCGCATAAGAATGACTGTATCTGTTGAAAAGGTGTTAACGTCTACTACCACCTACAATGGAAAGTTTGGAAGAGATAGAGAGAAAGTAGATTAACGGACATAAAATCAATGGACAAACATGACTATTTATGTATTTAGGCCCCAGAGACATTAAATGGATTTACAAATTCTATAAAATTGATGAGACAGACAATCAATAGCAGATTGGTGTGGGTTACTGCATCCCTCCTTGATCAGCCTTAAAGCAGCTGATTGGTGTGTGGGGGTGCCAAAAATTGAACCCTCACCGATCTGACTTTAATGGGCTATAAAAAGGAAAAGGAATCAATTCTACAGAACTGGAAAAACGTATTTGATGCTTAATTTTCTTTGCTGAAGCACTGCAGAGAGCGTAGCACGGTATAGAAGAAGCGAATCAGAATAATATTTAGTTTTGTGGGAAAAGATTCAGTAGAAATTGCTTATGATGTGCTTAGGAGTCTAGTGGGTGGTCCTACTTAGTGACTAACCGCTATGAATGTATGTATGGACCGCCCACTGGACTACTAAGAATATAAAAAAAAGGGAGTTAAAAAAAATTAATTATAAATCATACTGAATCTTTTGCAAAAAAGTATATTTAAATCTGCTCAGATCTCTAACATATGGCCTGCAGATCAAACCGCATGTTCACCATAATAAACTCCCTCCCACGGTCACTAAACGCTGCGGGTTGGACGCTGCGTACATCTGCAGCGTCCAATCCGCAGCGGCCAGATGTTACAGCATAGTGGATGGGATTTCAAGAAATCCGGTGCCCATTATGTGTCCATAGACGCCCACGGCTTCCCTGAGGAGATGGACATGCAGCACATCTTTCCAGACTGCAGCATGGCAATTTATCTTGCGGAGACGCGAACACCATATACAGCAACTGCTACACATCTGTCTTAGATCCGGGCTTTGCGCCCCTCACCCCGATCCGCTTAACTTTGCTGTGCTCTACACTGTGCTTGCAGATGGCCTGACGTGATTCCATGTGTTCTGCCTGGACTTCAATAACAAGACACACGTCTGCATCTTGATTTTCAGACTTTCTAGTTACTCCTGAGTCCTGTCTGCTACCTGTTCTCTGTATGCCAGGACCTCTGCTTTGTATCCGCCTGCGGCTTCCAGAACATCTCCTTTCAGCCTGCGGCTTTCAGTACTTCTGCTAAATATCCACCCATGGTTTCTAGTACCTCTTCCCGATCTTCCAGGACCTCTGCTACCTATTCCCTATGGCCACCTGGACCGTGGGCTTTGAATATCCACCTCACCTAATGAGCCTAAAAATACCGTAATAGATATTTATCATGAGTGATGACCGCTCCAGAATTAAATTATATATTCTTGCTGTGTAAAGTCACTACTAGGATTTCGAGAAGCTCCCATTAATCTTAATATTAGATGCACACACACAAATTGCATCACTTAACTTTATAGCTATATATGGATTTCATTTAAAAAATTGCAAAATTTGGGATCTTCGATACAAACAGACTAAAGATAGTGTTCTAATCTGGTCATTTACTTTAACTAAATTGAGCACACTTTGCGGAAAGACTTTTTAATGTTAGAATAATTACCTGGATGTCACTAATAGCTAGGACAGAGATCAGGAAACGTCTATTCTTACCCAGTAAAGTCTATGCATTTTACTGGAAAAATTCTGTCTGAAATTTAGAGTTATAAAGCTGAGCACTTGGATTTTATCTCCACTGATAAAAGTGTCATAAAATTGATAGAGGAATTCTTCAAAGTGGAAGGTGTTAATATCCTATTTCACACATAGTACACTGAGGACTGCAGGAATTATTAAACTTTGATAAAATGTATTTATCACCAGCACTATTATAAGTGATGTCAATAAAATGGAGTGTGGAAAGGCATGACTTTCAAAACATTACAATCATGATGGAAAGTTTCATGGTATTTATTATTATTATTTATATAGCGCCATTAATTCCATGGTGCTGTAAATGAGAAGAGGTGACATACAAAGTTATAGATATAGTTTACAGTAAACAAATTTACAATGACAGACTGGTACAGAGGGGAGAGGACCCTGTCCTTGCGGACTTACATTCTACGGAATAATGGGGAAGAGACAGAAGGTCGGGGAACAGCAGCTCTGGTGGTGATGAGGCGGCAGCTCGGGTGGTAGTGAGGCGGCAGAATGGTTATTGCAGGCTGTAGGCTTTCCTGAAGAGATGAGTTTTCAGGTTCCGTCTGAAAGATCCGAGGGTGTGGATAATCGGACATGCTGAGGCGTGGAATTCCAGAGGATGGGGGATATTCGGGAGAAATCTTGGAGGCGGTTGTGTTAGGAACGAATAAATGTGGAGGAGAGTAGGAGGTCTTGGGAGGATTGAAGATTACGTGAGGGAAGATATTGGGAGATTAGTTCAGAGATATAGGGAGGGGACAGGTTGTGGATGACTTTGTAGGTCAGTGTAAGTAGTTTGAACTGGATTCGTTGGGGAATTGGGAGCCAGTGGAGGGATTTGCAGAGGGGAGAAACAGGGGAGTAGCGAGGAGAAGGTGGATTAGTCGGGCAGCAGAGTTGAGGACAGACTGGAGTGGTGCAAGAGAGTTGGCGGGGAGGCCGCAGAGGAAGGTGATGCAGTAATCAAGGCGGGATATTGAGGGCTGAAGAAGGGACGGATTCTAGAAATATTTTTTGAGTTGGAGGTGACAGGAGGTGGCAAGAATTTGGACGTGTGGTTTGAAGGACAGGGCAGAGTCGAGAATTACTCTGAGGCAGCAGATTTCAGGTGCGGGAGAGAGCATGATGCCGGTTACTATAATAGATAGATTGGGTAGGGAAGATACGTGAGATGGAGGAAAGATGATGCGTTCGGTTTTGTCCACATTGAGTTTTAGGAAGCGAGAGGTGAAGGAGGATATGGCTGATAGACACTCCGGGATTCTGGACAGCAGAGAGGTGACATCTGGGCCAGAGAGGTAGATCTGAGTGTCGTCCGCATACCGGTGGTACTGGAAGCCATGGGACTTTATGAGTTGTCCTAGGCCAAGGGTATAGATGGAAAAAAGTAAGGGCCCCAGAACAGAGCCTTGAGGGACTCCAACAGAGAGAGGGCGGGATGAGGAGGTAGTGTCGGAGTGGGAAACGCTAAATGTGCGGTTGGAAAGGTAAGAGGCGATCCGGGACAGAGCAAGGTTTTTGATGCCAAGGGAAAAAAAATCTGTAGCAGTAAGCAGTGGTCAACTGTGTCGAAGGCAGAGGACAGATCGAGAAGGATGAGGATGGAGAACTGTCTCTTAGCTTTCAAAATCTTACACCAGAGTTGCATACTAAAATGCTTCAACCTTAGGGAAGCTCATGCCAGTCAACTTGGCTGTTCTACCTGAAAAGCTCTCCAATTTTGGGAAATTCTTGGATGATCTGGAAAAGTAGAAAGTATGATACACAACATAACTACCTCCAATTATTGGATGTGTAATGGAGCTCTGATATAGTTTGGTAATTACTTTACATTCTTGTAAATTATTGGCACCAAATATATCAGGCATTTCATGTTTTGTTGCAGCAAATAAAAAAAATATGTCAGCAGGTTTTTGTTATGTAATCTGAGAGCATCATGATATAATAATAATTTTATTTCAATAATGCCAATATATTCAGAACTTTAAAATTCAAAGGGGACATATACAAAAAATATCAGACATTAAAGAGTAGCATGTAATTCAACACATACCAAGAGGAGTGAGGGCCCTGCTCACAAGATTACAATTTATGAGGAATTGGGGGAGACACAAAAGATGGACGGTAAAAAGTGTTTGTATTGTATGATCAAGCCCGGGTACCCAAATAATGTTATATGAACCAAGCCTACAACCTGCAGTAACCACAGATCCACCAAACCGCTGCATGACCAGCTCTACCCTCACCTACTGTATCCTCACCCATCCCTTGTAGATTGTGAGCCCTCACGGGCAGGGTACTCTCTCCTACTGTACCAGTCGTAGCTTGTATTGTCTAAGATTACTGTACTTGTATTTATTATGTATACCCCACCTCACATGTAACGCGCCATGGATTAAATGGCGCTATAATAATAAATAATAATCATAATAATAATGAACCAGGCACCAGCCAGTATCTGTACAAGTACAGATAAAGAGTGTTATTAAGTGCATGGAGAGTGTGTAAACAGATGATATGAGGGACACAATACTGTGGAAAATTTAGGAAGGGCAATAAGGGAATAGTTATATTAGTGAGGTGAAATGTGTTTTTGGGGCACACTTAAAAAAATGGAAACTGGAAATAAAATTGAATCGTCATGGGTAATGCATCCAGAAAACTGGCGCAGCATAAGAGAAGTCTTGTAATTAGAAGTCTTGGATTATTAAGGATATTAGTCTAAGGTCATTAGTGGAACAGTAGGGTGGTAGAGAGACATGAGGGAGAAGATGTAGTGTGGTACAGAACTGTGGAGCGTTTTGTTAGTGAAAGTGAGAAGTTGATATTGTATTCTGTGGCGAATGGGCAACCAGTCAAAGACTGTCACGGGGGGAGGCATCAGTGTACTGGTTGGAGAGGAATATGATCCTGGCTGCTACATTAAGGATGCATTGAAGAGTGAAGGGTTAAAAAAGAGGGAGACTGATTAGTAGAGAGTTGCAATAGTCCGGACGAGAATGGATAAAAGCAACAGTAGGGGTATGTTTACACGTAGCGGAAACATTCGGCAAAAAGTTTGGGCACCCCTATTAATCTTAAGCTTAATGTTTTATAAAAATTGGTGTTTTTGCAACAGCTATTTCAGTTTGATATATCTAATAACTATTGGACACAGTAATGTTTCTGCCTTGAAATGAGGTTTATTGTACTAGCAGAACATGTGCAATCTGCATTCAAACAAAATTTGTCAGGTGCATAAGTATGGGCACCCTTATTTTCTTGTTTTAAATACTCCTAACTACTTTTTACTGACTTACTAAAGCACTTTTTTTGGTTTTGTAACCTCATTGAGCTTTGAACTTCATAGCCAGGTGTATGCAATCATGAGAAAAGCTACTTAAAGTGGCCACTTGCAAGTTGTTCTCCTGTTTGAATCTCCTCTGAAGAGTGGCATCATGGGCTCCTCAAAACAACTGTCAAATGATCTGAAAACAAAGATTATTCAACATAGTTGTTCAGGGGAAGGATACAAAAAGCTGTCTCAGAGATTTAACCTGTCAGTTTCCACTGTGAGGAACATAGTAAGGAAATGGAAGAACACAGGGACAGTTCTTGTTAAGGCCAGAAGTGGCAGGCCAAGAAAAACATCAGAAAGGCAGAGAAGAAGAATGGTGAGATCAGTCAAGGACAATCCTCAGACCACCTCCAGAGAGCTGCAGCATCAACTTGCTGCAGATGGTGTCACTGACTGTGCATCGGTCAACTATACAACGCACTTTGCACAAGGAGAAGCTGTATGGGAGAGTGATGAGAAAGAAGCCGTTTCTGCAAGCACGCCACAAACAGAGTCGGCTGAGGTATGCAAAAGCACATTTGGAGAAGCCAATTTCTTTTTGGAAGAAGGTCCTGTGGACTGATGAAACCAAGATTGAGTTGTTTGGTCATACAAAAAGGCGTTATGCATGGCGTCAAAAAAGCACAGCATTCCAAGAAAAACACTTGCTACCCACAGTAAAATTTGGTGGAGGTTCCATCATGCTTTGGGGCTGTGTGGCCAATGCCGGCACTGGGAATCTTGTTAAAGTTGAGGGACGCATGGATTCAACTCAGTATCAGCAGATTCTTGACAATAATGTTCAACAATCAGTGACAAAGTTGAAGTTACGCAGGGGATGGATCTTTCAGAAAGACAATGATCCAAAACACCGCTCCAAATCTACTCAGGCATTCATGCAGAGGAACAATTACAATGTTCTGGAATGGCCATCCCAGTCCCCAGACCTGAATATCATTGAACATCTGTGGGATCATTTGAGAGGGCTGTCCATGCTCGGCGACCATCAAACTTAACTGAACTGGAATTGTTTTGTAAAGAGAAATGGTCAAAAATACCTTCATCCAGGATCCAGGAACTCATTAAAAGCTACAGGAAGCGACTAGAGGCTGTTATTTTTGCAAAAGGAGGATCTACTAAATATTAATGTCACTTTTCTGGTGAGGTGCCCATACTTATGCACCTGTCAAATTTTGTTTGGATGCAGACTGCACATTTTCTGTTAGTACAATAAACCTCATTTCAAGGCAGAAACATTAACGTGTCCAACAGTTATTAGATATATCAAACTGAAATAGCTGTTGCAAAAACACCAATTTTTATCAAACATTAAGCTTAAGATTAAAAGGGGTGCCCAAACTTTTTCATATAACTGTAAGTACAGTGGGTTCGGAAAGTATTCAGACCACTTTAAATTTTTCACTCTTTGATTCATTGCAGCCATTTGGTAAATGCAAAAAAAGTTCATTTTTATCTCATTAATGTACACTCTGCACCCCATCTTGACTGACAAAAAACAGAAATGTAGACATTTTTGCAAATTTATTAAAAAAGAAAAACTGAAATATCACATGGTCAAACGTATTCAGACCCTTTGCTCAGACACTCATATTTACGTTACATGCTGTCCATTTCCTTGTGATCCTCCTTGAGATGGTTCTACTCCTTCATTGGAGTCCAGCTTTGTTTATTTAAACTGATAGGACTTGATTTGTAAAGGCACACACCTGTCTATATAAGACCTCACAGCTCACAGTGCATGTCAGACCAAATGAGAATCATGAAGTCAAAGGAACTGGCCAAGGAGCTCAGAGACAGAATTGTGGCAAGGCACAGATCTGGCCAAGGTTACAAAAGAATTTCTTCAGTACTCAAGGTTCCTAAGAGCACAGTGGCCTCCATAATCCTTAAATGGAAGAAATTTGGGACCACCTTCCTAGAACTGGCCATCCAGACAATCTGAGCAGTCGTGGGAGAAGATCCTCGGTGAATGAGGTAAAGAAGAACCCCAAGATCACTGTGGCTAAACTCTACAGATGCAGTAGGGAGATAGGAGAAAGTTCCACAAAGTCAACTAGCACTGCAGCCCTCCATCAGTTGGGACTTTATGGCAGAGTGGCCCAACGGAAGCTTCTCCTTAGTGCAAAACATATGAAAGCCTGCATAGAGTTTGCTAAAAAAAAACACATAAAGGACTCCCAGACTATAAGAAATAAGATTCTTTGGTCGGATGAGACGAAGATAGAACTTTTTGGTGATAATTCTAAGTGGTATGTGTGGAGAAAACCAGGCATTGCTCATCACCTGCCCAATACAGTCCCAACAGTGAAACATGGAGGTGGCAGCATCATGCTATGGGGGTGTTTTTCAGCTCAGGGACAGGATGACTGGTTGCAATTGAAGTAAACAGGAGTGCGGCCAAGTACAGAGATATCCTGGATGAAAACCTCTTCCAGAGTGTTCTTGACCTCAGACTTGGTTGAAGGTACACCTTCCAACAAGACAATGACCCTAAGCACACAGCTAAAATAACAAAGGAGTGGCTTCAGAACAACTCTGTGACCATTCTTGACTGGCCCAGCCAAAGCCCTGACTTAAACCTAATTGAGCATCTCTGAAGAGACCTGAAAATGGCTGTCCACCAACGTTCACAATCCAACCTGATGGAACTGGAGAGGATCTGCAAGGTAGAATGGCAGAGGATCCCCAAATCCAGGTGTGAAAAACTTGTTGCATCATTCCCAAGAAGACTCATGGCTGTATTAACTAAAAAGGGTGTTTCTACTCAATATTGAGCAAAGGGTCTGAATACTTATGACCACGTGATATTTCAGTTTTTCTTTAATAAATTTGCAAAAAAACTTCTACATTTCTGTTCTTTTTCAGTAAAGATAGGGTGCAGGGTGTACATTAAAAAAATGAACTTTTTTTGCATTTACCAAATAGCCGCAATGAAACAAAGAGCGAAAAATTTAAAAGGGTCGGAATACTTTCCGAACCCACTGTATATATTAAGATTTACTATTACATACTGTTTATATGCATACTTGGATCTATCTCACCCCTTGCAGGCTGAAGGATGGATCAGTGACGAGAAGGGTAAGGAAACTATGGACATTTCTTTGAATTCATCTACTACGAAGAGGACACATCCTTTCTGGATTCAACTAGAACATTATTCTGCAGGACTTTTCCTAGAGTCTAAGGTGTGGGTGGGTTTTTAGGGATTGGGAATCCGTTATTATGAAGTTTGTATTATGTTGGGGAAAAAAATGTTTACTAAAAATTATCTGTGTGGCAGGTCAGATGTTGGACCACCGCTCCATTCATACTTTGTGGGGCTCGTCAGCCCAATGGAGAATGAACGGGCAGTGGTTGAGCATGCATACTGCTGCTTCATTCTAGGGGGTGAACGTTTATTTGTTCTGTCGATCGGTGCAGGTGCCATCAGTCAACTCACCACTCAATTTCACTGGACAATTCCTTTAATGCACATGACATTAGTACATGGCATACAAATCATATCACATGGATAATAGAAAAATTAAACTATCTAATTTTCACTATAGGAAAGATGTATATCTTCGTACCGTGTTAGCCAGTAGATAGAAAAATATTTAGACTTGAGAGTCCTCAGTGGTTGATACCTTTTAATGGCTAACTTCATGATTCTTCAGTTTTTGTTTTAGTCTTTGCCTGATGAAGAGACCTGAGTAGTCTCGAAAGCTTGCAATTTGTTACCATCTTTTCAGTTAGCCATTAAAAGGTATCAACCACTGAGGACTCTCAAGTCTAAATATTAATTTTCACTAGTAATTCTTTTAAGAATTCCCTTAAATATATGGTTTGCCTTTCATTTTGTTTGTGACAAGTCAAACTTTTATATAAAACTCTGAAATACACCACAAGCATTGCCGGGAGACTTTGCTCCCACAGCAACACACTGGCTTATAGTCATTTATTTTTGTTCCGCTGATGACCAGTGGATTAACTGTGCTTGGCCCAACAAATTCAGCAAGTATGGATGCCAGCTAAGCAGAAGGAGCTTTACCATGAAAGGACATTTCAGGCTCCGGCAACAAACGAAATTGTGCTAAAATGGCAATCCAAGAAATTCTCAGTCTTAAATGGTCCAGCATTGTATTGTATTTTGTTTTTTCTAGGAATACCTACATTTATAAAAGAAAGAAATCTTTTATTGCTATCAGTTTGCTCTTTTTCTGAAGAAAAAAAAATATTTAGAAAGTCTGACAATCCTCCTGGATATTAAAATTTAAAGCACATGTCAAACTATAGGAATAAAAATTCATTACCATAACCTCACTGTGACAAGCGATTTTTCTTCCTGACTCCCAAAAGGAACCTTGTCTAAGAAAACAGCGAGACTAATTTGGTCAGGATGGAGGTCGCTTATCGTCCTTTCATTCCTTGTATACTTTCTTACCACGTCCTTTAGGTAAGGGTTGAAAAGATTGTCAAAAGTTATAGTGTTGTACAAAATGTATGGTAAAAGAAAAAGTGTAAATAGGACTATGTAGATAAAAGAGAAAAATAACCATACCATGGCTAAGTATGTGGAAGCCATAAAAGCACTACAATCACTGACATCAGCTCTCCATGTAGTGGTACTACCAAATGCAGGCTACAAATAGACTTCTTTGCCTCCGAAAAGTGTATTAGAGGGAAGAATGCAAAGGGTGTTATGGAATATCTGGCAATTCACTCATCTCAATCACAACAGGATGAAGTTATCTCTGACAGCGACACTGTCAGCTTGAGTAAGTGTTTGCACACAACAGTCTGCCTGATCACAAAGGACAGAGAGATAATTGTTAGCCAGTTTTTTAACTTGGAGGAAAAGAATAAAACAAAACAGAAAAAGTCTGCCAGTGTGCTGTTGGCTACTACCGGGATACAAGCCATTTCTACGATGAGGTCTCCGACATCACTAAAGCTGTTTTTGCAGTAAAGACATTGAAAGGGATCGGGTATAGTCCTAGTAGACCTTAGAGTGTTATATACATTTTCATTTTAATCTTAACTAGATTTTGCAAAAATGGCAGCATCACTGTTTTCATCACCACTCTGAGCATCCAAACATAGGGTTCATGGCATGGCACTCACATTTATCAAATTTAGTGGACATTCTCAGAGGTAAGCAAAAGAACACCAGGGGGCGCCACTACAAATAACAAGATTTAAAACAGGATTTTTTTTTAAATCACAACAATTATTAAAAAAAGCCTGAAACAACAGCTTAGAGTGACAATGCTGTATATTCCAGTTACATGTAAGCACAATGATCACAATAATGTAACATTTTGCCTTCAGCCTAAAAACAAAAATTACATTTTCTTTCATTGGAGAAATCAGCAGTCTGATTCCAATTGGTTAAAATCTTTGTATCTCACAAATCAAGTCCTCTTGGTGGAAGTTTCCGTAAACAACGGGATAGTATTTCATGTGTGTGGCAGTGGAGACATTGATACCAAAGGCAGTGGAGAAGTTCTTGTGAAACCAACTGCTATTCAAATCAAGACCTTTCACATGCAAATAAAGCCTGCTTACTATGCAGCCCTGCCATGCATACAGTATGTAGCAATTCAGTCATGTACCTGTTGTGTGTATTAATTCAGCAGTAATTACTGCCAACATTTAAAATCAATTAACTGTTTAAGTATATCCATTTAAGAGGTATGTGCGAGCAAACTTTTATAAGGATTCTATCATTCAAAGTTTACAAAACCTGTCATAACCAGCAGACTTTTCAAAAGAAGCTGATGGTGCGGCTTTAGTCCATAAAAACAAAGTCAACAGCCATCATGCTAAAGAGAATACACAAAAGGATGCAAAATCTCCAGAAGGGATTTAACCCAGTACATGAGGCAACTTTATGGAACTGATCTTTTTTGAAAATATAAACAACGAGGCAAAAAGCACTGAAGAAAATAAAAATCACGTACCCTTAAGGAGTGACCCCCTATATCCCTGTAGAGTGAGCCCCTCTGTGACATGCGATTATCTTCAGGATACCATCTCTTTAAAGGCACTGCCACACTTAGCGATCGCACCAGCAATCACGACAACGACACGACCTGGCGAAATCGCTATGTGATCGCTAGTTAGATTCCAAACACACTCATCAGCGATCTGTATAACGACCTCTGCGTCATTGGGAAAACCTAGCCCCGCCTGCGACGCTGGTGAAGTCGTTCATAAAGCGTGTCACACTCAGCGATTCAGGCTCACCAGGGGACATCCAACGACCAAAAAACGGCTCAGAACGTTCATAAGCGATCACGACATCTCAGCAGGGGCCACATCGCCGCTACATGTCACACACAGCTGTCGCTAACGAGATCGCTACTGCGTCATAAAATGGTGATCGCGGTTGGGCAGTGATGACAGCAAAACACGCCCGGGGACTGGAGAACTTTCTCGCAGTCGCTTGTCACGTTCCACCGGAAGTGACCGCTGACCTCATTTCCGGCGGTCAGCTTACAGCACAAGGAGGTAATAGTCGTTTGGGAGGACAGAACGGCGGCGGCGCATCGAGCGCTCCATACAGTACCCAGCTCTCACTCCAAGAGATGATGATCCCAGATCCTGCCTGTCTCGCTCTCACATGCTGCAGCTTCATGCGCGAGACAGGCAGGATGGGATCATCATCTGTTGGAGTGAAAGCCGGGTACTGTATGGAGCGCTCATCTGTCCACCGGGGAGGGATTGTTTACAGCCAGAGAGTGATGCAGGCGGGGGTGCACTGTGCCAGCCATTTGTTTCCACATCATCCTCAGTGCTGAATTTTTTTCAGTCCGTTTTCGCCTGAGAAAAAAAATTGCAGCTGAGCAGGGACTCATAGATTAACATTGGACAGAGTGAATCTGATTTTTTATCAGACTGCACTTGTCAGTTTTCCTCGTAGGCGAGTATGAGCCCTAGAAGGAGATTAACTCATTTCTTATCTGCAGAGACCATAATTAAATCCCCTCCATATTTCAGAGGACAATCTAATGTGTTTAGCGGACGCACAATACACTACACTTTCAGCATAAGCCTGTTATTACAAGTTCAACTTTTTGTGTATTTTTTTCATTAACGTTTTTATACCGTGTATAATATTTATTTAATGCACATTTTAAAGGCTAAGTGCTGCAATATCTGTATTGTTTTTTATTTGGGAAAAGAGCCAGCATTTTTTTTACTAGTGCAGTAAATCTGACATGACAGGTCTGCGGGTATAATAGGAAACAACATTGCTTACCTTTAATATTTACATGTTTTTACATACTCTAGGACATATTTATCAAGCTAAATGAGCTAGAATTCTGGCATGGTTTGTGCAAAAAAAATAAAAATACATTCATGACTTCCATTACATTTCTTATAGATTTTAGTCACTTCCTGCACAGTTTCCGGCAAGGAAGTATAACCTTAAGGTACTGCCACACTTAGCGATCTCGTTAGCGATCTAGATAATGACGCAAGCTAATGAGATCGTTGGTGTGATCGCTTTCAGGTCGCTAGTAGCTGCCAAACAGGAGATCTCATAAACGACTCATCAGCGGTCAGCGATCTCTTTAACGACTTTGGCGGTCGTTAGGATGTCATTAGCATGTACTGAGCGCTTCTGATTCATAGGAATTTCCAGCATCGCTCCTGCTCTCTGCGTCCTGCTAGCCTGCTTTGCAACTGCTGCGATCCTCTCTGTGACGCAAAAGAGAACTTACAGATATTGCGATCCACTCCGTGACGCAAAAAAAAACAAAAAAACATGCGTCACAAACGAGGTCGCTCGTCGTTCGCAAAAGGTGCCAAACACAGCGATATAGGCTCACCAGCGGGACGCCAACGATCAAAAAACGGTCCAGAACGCTAGTGAACGATCAGCGACATCACAGCAGGGGCCACATCGTTGCTACATGCCACACACAACGCTAACGAGATCACTAAATAGTGACGTTTTAGTGATCTCGTTAGCGATCTCGTTAGCGTTCTCGTTTAGTGTGGCATACCCTTTACTTAAAAGGGGCATATCCTAGCATGCAACACCTTTCACCACAATTTTTGATATACAGGTCTTTTGATATTTCTTTTATCTGTTGCTGCATTCCAGAGTAATTAGCATTTTTGTTCATTTGTAAATGAGGTGTTACGCGCTCTGGGCATGGCAGAGAATTTAATGAGCCACTAGCTACAGAAGTTGCTTCCCTGTGCAGGACCAACCTGCTCAGCTTGATAGATACCTCAATGTCTGTGTGATGTCAGTTAGCAGGCAAGGAAATCAGAGAGTGAGCTATCAATTAAGCTAAAAGAGGCTGGTGCTGGGCAGGGAACCACATAGGGACACAGAGGTTCTTTAAGTGCTATGTCACACCCAAAATAATTAACATTTCATTAGCATATTACTTTAAATGCTAATTACTTGTGAATGCAGCAACAGATATAAATTATAAAAGGTGTAAGTGGATTTACATTTCAAAGACCTGCATGTCTGTATGCAGTTTGTGGGAAATTAATCTAATTCACAGATTCCATTTAATTCTACACAGTTGACCAAACCTATACCACTGATTATCTTGAATTTTCAGGTTTAAAAATAGAATTCCAGAACCAAGTTGTAGATACAGCAGTGGTGGTATACTGGAGATCATAAGCATTTAGGACCTTTATGGAAAATATATTTTATACAGCTTTTTAGGGTTAAATCGAAGAACCCTATTTTAAAGACAATTTACAGCAGTGTAATTCCAATGCAAGGGATTCATCCACATTAAAAGCATTTATCCATTAAGTTTTTCAGCTCAAACAGTCTTTGCATTAAGCAAGCAAATATTATGCAAGAGCTCAACAAGATTACTGTCTCATTACAAGTCAGCTCATTACAAATGTCATTAGACTTATCATTACAGACATTAGGTGTACGGCACTACAGCTGTAGTTTGGTTTTCTACCGGATAGATAAGAAGTGCCACATCTGGTCCAGGCATGTCTGTCACACGCCATTAGTTTTTTGAATGCATTATGTCAGCTTTTTTTTTTAATTTAGGGAGACTCTAACATAAGGTGAAATTACACGGCACAATTATTGCAACCGAGCGCGGTTAGGAATGCTCATATCACAATCATTGTTTCATCTAAATGGGATACTGATCACCCGACGGACGAGCAAAACGCTTGTTTCTCGGGTGAAAAAAAATTATTTTGTGCAAAAGATCATTATTCATCATTCTGCGTAATCAGATCCTTCGATGCTGCGAACAATGGCAGCCTATGTACACTGAATGATCATTGCAGAATGTTTAAGCCCCCGTCTCACACAGCTAAGGCCTCTTTCACACATCCGGCGGGCGCCTAAACGGCGCCCCCGCATTTTACCGCAGCGCCGCATGTGAAAGCTTTCACACTTCCGGCGCCCAAAATGCGGTTTTTTGCCGGATGGTTTCTGATGCTTGGAGAGATAAGAAACCATCCGGCAAAAAAAAAAAAACGTTACATGCAGCGTTTTTTCCGGACGCCGCAATGTACATTTGCGACGCATCCGGACAAAACCGCATGCAACGCATTGACATGCGGCGCCATGCATGTCAATGCGAAAAAAGCCGCATGCGGCGCATCAGATTTTCAGATGCGGCGCTGCGGGAAAATGCCGGGGGCGCCGCAAGGGGAAAAACGGATGTGTGAAACTAGCCTTAGTCACTAGTTTTGTGACGCAGCAGCGATCTCCCCAGCGATATTGTTGTGTGTGACATGATCAGCCCCCCTGCCGGGTATCGCTGATCGTCGCTGAATGTCCTGGACATTTTTTTGATCGCTGGTCTCCCGCTGACAGGCACGCATCGCTGCGTGTGACAGGCGGGAGACCAGTGATCCGCTGGTAACCAAGGTACACAGCGGGTTTCCAGGTGCGGGGCTGTGCCTGGAAACCCGATGTGTACCTTGGTTACCAGCTCCCTGCATCAGGGCGCTGGTATCCAGCGTACACTGCGGTAACTAAGCGATGTTACCCGCAGTGTCGCTGTGCTGATCGCTGCCTGTTTGGCAGCTCAGCAGCGATCATGTAGCGATACACCAGCGATCCTGATCATGTCGGGATTGGTGGTGTATCGCTATGTGAGACCCGGGCTTTAGAGCACACCTGAAGAGGGACCTACCTGTGTAAACAGGCTATTAAACAACTGCAGATCAGCAAACAAGTACAGGATTGGTGGGCATTTAGTGCCACCAGATCCTTATTCCTCTACATAAAAATCTATTTGACCAGAAAAAAATATTAGCGTTGTTATTTATAAGGTATGTGCACCATTTTTGTTGGACTGTTGTAATATTAAAATGATTACAATCCCTCATTATGTAAAATAGCAGCAAATAGTGTATTACTACCAATCGGTAGTTTTTAATTTTTTGCATTAAAGTTTTATTTTGAAAAAAAGTGGTTTGAATTTTGAACAAAAGTGATTTTGAATAAATCTGTGAAATGTACAGTGAATTGTAAAGTGCTGCAGAATATGTTGTCGTGATATAAATAAAATTATTATTTGTTGCATGGCATGAATCTTTTACATTTAAACTAAATATTGCTTGACCAGAATGACAAAGACCTAAATGTTAATTTTGATGGTACTTCTGATGGACTGAGCATGATCTAGTTGCTGCCAGGTAAAGAAAATGTCCAGGCGTGCAGTAAACACAAGCTAATTAATAACAAGACAAAAGAGGATCTTCCTAGATCTAACAAAGTAAAGCCGAATGTCACTGCATATACATATACAGTACAGACCAAAAGTTTGGATACACCTTCTCACGCAAAGATTTTTCTGTATTTTCAGGACTATGAAAATTGTACATTCACACTAAAGGCATCAAAACGATGAATTAACACATGTGGAATTATATACTTAACAAAAAAGTGTGAAACAACTGAAAATATGTCTTATATTCTAGGTTCTTCAAAGTAGCCACCTTTTGTTTTGATGACTGCTTTGCACACTCTTGGCATTCTCTTGATGAGCTTCAAGAGGTAGTCACCAGAAATGGTCTTCCAACAATCTTGAAGGAGTTCCCAGAGATGCTTAGCATTTGTTGGCCCTTTTGTCTTCACTCTGAGGTCCAGCTCACCCCAAAACCATCTCGATTGGGTTCAGGTCTGGTGACTGTGGAGGCCAGGTCATCTGGCGCAGCACCCCATCACTCTCCATCTTGGTCAAATAGCCCTTACACAGCCTGGAGGTGTGTTTGGGTCATTGTCCTGTTGAAAAATAAATGATGGTTCAACTAAACGCAAACCAGATGGAATAGCATGCTGCTGCAAGATGCTGTGGTAGCCATGCTGGTTCGGTATGCCTTTAATTTTAAATAAATCCCCAACAGTGTCACCAGCAAAGCACCCCCACACCATCACACCTCCTCCTCCATGCTTCACAGTGGGAACCAGTCATGTAGAGTACATCCGTTCACCTTATCTGCGTCGCACAAAGACACGGTGGTTGGAACCAAAGATCTCAAATTTGGACTCATCAGACCAAAGCACAGATTTCCACTGGTCTAATGTCCATTCCTTGTGTTCTTTAGCACAAACAAGTCTTGGGACTTGGGGACACAAACAAGTCTCTTCTGCTTGCTGCCTGTCCTTAGCAGTGGTTTCCTAGCAGCTATTTTACCATGAAGGCCTGCTGCACAAAGTCTCCTCTTAACAGTTGTTGAAGAGATGTGTCTGCTGCTAGAACTCTGTGTGGCATTGATGTGGTCTCTAATCTGAGCTGCTGTAAACCTGCGATTTCTGAGGCTGGTGACTCAGATAAACTTATCCTCAGAAGCAGAGGTGACTCTTGGTCTTCCTTTCCTGGGGCGTTCCTCATGTGAGCCAGTTTCTTTGTAGAGCTTGATGGTTTTTGCAACTGTACTTGGGGACACTTTCAAAGTTTTCCCAATTTTTCGGACTGACTGACATTCATTTCTTAAAGTAATGATGGCCACTCGTTTTTCTTTAATTAGCTGCTTTTTCTTGCCATAATACAAATTCTAACAATCTATTCAGTAGGACTATCAGCTGTGTATCCACCAGACTTCTGCACAACACAACTGATGGTCCCAACCCCATTTATAAGGCCAGGAATCCCACTTATTAAACCTGACAGGGCACACCGTGAAGTGAAAACCATTTCCGGTGACTAAATCTTGAAGCTCATCAAGAGAATGCCAAGAGTGTGCAAAGCAGTCATCAAAGCAAAAAGTGGCTACTTTGAAGAACCTAGAATATAAGACATAATTTCAGTTGTAGTATATAATTCTGCATGTGTTAATTCATAGTTTTGATGCCTTCAGTGTGAATTTACAATTTTCATAGTCATGAAAATACAGAAAAATCTTTAAATGAGAAGGTGTGTCCAAACTTTTGGTCTTTACTGTATATATATATGTGTGTAGATTCTAGCAAAAAATAACTGAAAATATGCTTTTGAAGGAAATTAAGTCTTCAAAAGGGGCAATTAGGACTATTATAGAATTTGTCAGGGAGTCTAACAGTGTGTAATGTTCTCACTGTAGGGATTCTGTTTTTCTTTATACTTCTGCTACTCATCATGTGACTTGTGAACTTGCCATAACTGATTTATCTTAGGTCTCTCAATTGAAGTCATTAATAGAGGCTCAAGAGAGGGCGTGGTCGACACGTGATGTCAAGTATACAAATAGAATAAAGCCTGGGTCTCACATAGCGATACACCAGCGATCCCGACAACGATATGCACTTGTCAGGATCGCTGGTGTATCGCTACATGATTGCTGCTGAGCTGCCAAACAGGCAGCTCAGGCAGCGATCTGGGACAGCGACACTGCGGGTAACATCGCTTAGTTACCCGCAGTGTACATTGGATACCAGCGCCCTGATGCAGGGAGCTGGTAACCAAGGTACACGTCGGGTTTCCAAGCGCTGCGTGGTGCCTGGAAACCTGTTGTGTACCTTGGATACCAGCTCCCTGCATCAGGGCGCTGGTATCCAAGGTACACAGTGGGTTTCTAGGCACAGCCCCGCGCCTGGAAACCTGCTGTGTATCTTGGTTACCAGCGGATCGCTGGTCTCCCGCCTGTCACACACAGCGATGTGTGCCTGTCAGCGGAGACCAGCGATCAAAAAAATGTCCTGACATTTCAGCGACGATCAGCGATACCCGGCAGGGGGGCTGATCGTCGCTGAATGTCACACACAGCGATATCGCTGGTGAGCTCGGTGCTGCGTCACAAAACTAGTGACTCAGCACCGATCTCGCTAGCGAGATCGCTGTGTGAGACGGGGGCTTTAGAGTGGTCAAATGAAAAGGAGAGCGAGTAAAGAAACAGCAGAATCCCAATTGAGTACATTACACACTATTGGGATTATGCCAGTTCAACTCCTTTGTTAAATATATAAATCTCCTGGACAACCCAATTAACTTTTTTA